>JARYZH020000046.1:2098202-2572015 GCA_030021035.2 Notholithocarpus densiflorus
TCTCATATTCCAAATAGGTATACATAAACCTTGGGCTTTCCTAGTCCAATAAGGATTATAAAAACGTTACTGGCTATAGTCTGAATCTCGTAAGCTCGATAGATCGAGACATGTGTCGAGCTTTAATGAATCTCGACAGATCGAGCTTTTGTCGAGGAGGTATCGAGACCTGCAGATTGTATTTTTCTTGAGCAGTTCTTGAGTAATCTTCATGTCTTCAATATAACCACTTGTAATGATCATCTTGAACCTATTTAGATTTACCCAAATACAAATAAAGTGCGTTTTATCGAATGATATGCCAATTATATAAAAATATGTCCCTTACAATATTTATGAAATCGAATTTCATAAATATATACTTTAGTAACTTCTTACTAAAGTAGTTAGGTCTAACACTATGAATAACCAAACCCATTAAACTTATCTCAAGGGAATATTTTATATCTCCGTTAAGAGATTATGAATTCCATCTTGAGAATATATGTTCCCTCAACATTAAATGTGGTTGCCCAAAATACTAAGATTTTGATTGTGACTTTAGATCTCACTCTTGATATATCAAAGCAACTTACACTTCATGATCAGATTCATTATTCTCTCAAGATTAAGAGTTGATGTAAATAGAAGTCGTGAGATTTATTATTCATTTGACAATTGTTAGTAGAATAATAAATCTCACAGCGATCCAGTTCAATATGTCTTAACACTTAAAACATATCAACTAGAAGTCTCCACTTCCATGATTAAGACAAATCATCTTCGTTGATATGTTATAGTCTTTGCAGATGAAATGCCCAATTTTATCACCGACTACGAACTAAAATTCTGAATTTACAAAGAACTTGTGATTTATATATTCTATGACTAAATCACATAAATCACATATTATGCATCTTATGGACTATATGATAATGTCCAAATATTTATGTTACCATTATTTTAGATAATAATAAAACAATTTTATTAATCACAACATAATGTCATACATAGTATCATACAATAGGATTTAAATGGCACATATCTTAACACCTTTTGCGTGCCAGGTTCACGTTTGAGTTTTGGTCCAATTTGGACTCTCTTTTTGAGGATTTTTTCGCCGGGAATTGCACCTAGACGCATTTTTAATCCGTATTCTAAAAATTAATCACTTTTTCTTGATATTCAGGTCTTTAAAGTGATTATTATTTTGTAGATAAATATTCCAAAAAGACTTGATTATCCACAATTTCTTTGTTATCTGATTATCCACTTCATTCTCATGCAAGCAGGCCTATTTTTGACACTAACCAACAACCAATCACAAAATTATTTAATTAATTTTAATTGTTTAATCAATCAGAATTAATTTGAATTAATCAAGTGTGATCGGCTCCACCCAAACAGAATGCATGCAAACCGTGAAAACTTGATCTTGTGATATCTTTCAATCCAACGGTCCGATTTGGGTGTAGATACTCGATTTTGCACCCATAATTTAATCAAGAAAGATGGCTAGAGTGACCATTCATATACCCAAAATCATAGTTGCATTACATGCATTAATTCATTCATTGCATATCATAAAAATGATCGTGAGATTCTAACGGTCGCAACGGTGTGTTCGATTTCCAAATCAGACTGTCTAATTGAAAGATATCACATGATCAAGTTTGCACTGTTTGCATGCATTTTGTTTGAGTGGAACAGACCACGCATGATTAATTTAAATTAATTCTGATTGGATAGACAATTAAAATTAATTAAATAATTTTGTGATTGGTTGTTAGTTAGTGTTTAAAGTAGACTTGCTTGCATGGGAATAAAGAGGATAATCAGATAACAATAAAATTGTGGATAATCAAGACTTTTTGAAATATTTATCTACAAGATAATCATCACTTTAGAGACCTAAATATCCAAAAAAGGGGTTTAATTTTTAGAATACGGATTAAAAACACGTCTAAGTGCAAGTCCTGGCTCAAAAAATCTCAAAAAAGGAGTCCAAAGTGGACCAAAACTCAAACGTGGGTCCGGCACCCAAGAGGGCCATTCGGCACTTTCCAAGTGCCGATTGGCACTTCTCAAGTGCTGATTGGCACAAATTTGAGGCCTGGCCCTAGGACTCCTGGATTGAGATAAACCATACCTTTTTCGATTTTTTAGAGATAAGGACGAGCCCTAGTTCGTATTTTGATCATTCGGCTAATTTTTCGAAGCATTCCAGCCTCTATAAATAAAGGATGCCTCTCAAAATTCAGCACACTTTTTCACGCTTTTTGACCCCCTCTCTTTCTAGCTCTTCTGTTCTTTTCAATTCCCCCTTACGTTAAAGACGTTCTGGAGGCTCTTGCTAGGAGTTTCATTTTTGTAAGCGAAGTATTTTAGGCTTCAAAGAGTTAAATAAATTTCTTTGAATCCTAAAATATTCTTTCACTAAGAAGGGCACACTCATGCAGAAGGTATTCCATTTTTTTTTTCCTGTTTTTCTCTATTAATTTTGGTTGATGATGCATGAATAGGTTTAAGATATTTTGTTATTTCTGTTTCTTGATATAATTGCCATGTTTTGTTTGGAATTTTTAAAAAATATGTTCTTAGATGATTGTTTGTTATGATTTTTTCTTTTGAATCTCAAAATCTGCTGACTAGCAAAGATTTCCTTAAGCACAACAAACATATATGAATTTTTCAGATCTGATGTTTTTAAACTATAAAAATAGATCTTAATTTTTCAAATCTGATTTTTTTTTTAACTCTAAAAATTGATCTGCATTTTCATTAAATGCAGATCTGATCTTTTTAATTCTCAAAAACTGGTATGTATTTTCATTAAATACAAATCTAATTTTTTTAACTCTAAAAATTTATCTGCATTTTCATTAAATGCAGATCTGATTTTTTTTTAATTCTCAAAAACTTATCTGTATTTTCATTAAATACAGATCTTATTTTTTCTAAAGCACAAAACTGATCTACATTTTCATTAAATGCAGATTTGATTTTTTTTTAATTCTCAAAAACCGATCTACATTTTCATTAAATACAGATCTGATTTTTTTAGAAAAGTTTTCTTTGACACAAAATTGCAGATTTTGAAATTTAAATAGAAGAAATTGAAAGTTAGGTTGTAGTCTTTTTAATATGTGATGCATGTATGATAAATTCACTTCATGATTGTGAATCTTCTTTCAAAAAGTCCTTTTATTTTTTAAAACAGAAAAAACAGATCTGATTTTCTTGATAAAATCACCCTTTTTTTCAACTTTACACAAAAACATATCTGATACTTTTTTACAAAGTCTTATTCCTTTTATTCATAAAAAACAGATATGATTTTCTTGATAAAATCACCCTATTTTTTTTTAATTTTACACAAAAAACAGATCTGGTCTTTTTTTAACAAAATATTATTCTTTTTTTATTTATTCAGAAAACAAATCTTATTTTCTTTACAAATTCAATTTTTTTTTTTACTTCACAAAACCAATTTGAATTTTCTTAATAAAGAGGACACATCCATAAGGCAAATTTATTTGAATTAATTTTGGTCAAGTGTCTGTCATGTATGTTCAACATATCATTCATATCATGCAAAAAATGGTATATTGGTCATTAGAGTCTAGAAGACTAGACTCTGTCTTGGCGGAATGGGTGCCTAACACCTTCCCATTCGGTAACTTAGCCCCCGAGCTTGGGATTTTTGGATAAGTAGATTAGTGTTTTGTCTTTTTAATTTTGGTAGATTGTAACTATGACCAAAAGTTTTGTATTCTTTTGCTTAGATTGTAACTAGGACTCAAAGCCTTGTAAGGTTTAATTTACCAAGATTGTATTTATCTTTATTCAATCAATGACAATGAAGTATTTTGATCATATAATTTGTATTTATTTTTTCTTATTTTTTTGTATAAAAAATAAGTGGCAACTCCACACCACTTACCTAAAAAGAGAGGTGCCCTTAAAAGCACTAAAATCTCTTTTTTGAGAGCACCTGATTTTGCGGTCTCTCACATTGGGAATCGGACATACCGTCGCGACCGTTAAAATCTCAAGATCATTTTTATGATATGCAATGAATGAATTAATGCATGTAATGCAATTCTAAATTATGGGTATATGAATGGTCACTCTAGTCATCTCCCAAGATTAAATTATGGGTGCAAAATCGAGTGTCTACAGAATGCCCCTCATTGACAGAGCTTATAAAGCGAATGTCAATGTAAAACAAAGATATTGATTTTAGCGACCATGATTTAATCGAGGTTGACTTTTCAAAGATTACCTAGCCCTAGAACCTAGAACCTTGGAACATAGAACTAGTGTTTTGTTGTTTTGAAAAATGAAAATTGTGAATACTCAACCTACTTGATAATTGATAAACTTGAATCAAATCTTGAAATCTGAGGTGACTGGGAGGCTTCTCTATCTCAATCCGTATGTGGGGACGACCAAGAGGCTTCTCTACCTCAATCTAACTGGGAGGTATCCAAGAGGCTTCTCTATCTTGGAACCTGAGATGATTGAGAGGCTTCTCTATCTCATTCTGGAATTGTGGCGACCAAGGGGCTTCTCTACCTTGATCTGAATGGAAGGTAACCAAGGAGCTTCTCTACCTCGAAACCTAGGGCGATTAAGAGGCTTCTTTATCTTAATCTTGAACTGCGACAACCAAGGGGCTTCTCTACCTCAGAACCTATGATGATTGAGAGGTTTCTCTATCTCAATCTTGAATTGTGGTGACCAAGGGGTTCTCTACCTCAATCTGAATGGAAGGTAACAAAGGGGCTTCTCTACCTCAGAACTTGGGGCGATTGAGAAGCTTTTCTATCTCAATCTTGAATTGTGATGACCAAGGGGCTTCTCTACCTCAATCTGAATGGAAGGTAACCAAGGAGCTTCTCTACCTCAAAACTTGGGATGATTGAGAGGCTTCTCTATCTCAATCTTGAATTGTGGCAACCAAGAGGTTTCTCTACCTTGATCTGAATGGAAGGTAACCAAGGGGCTTCTCTACCTCGGAACCTGGGGCGATTGAGAGGCTTCTTTATCTCAATCTTGAACTGCGGCGACCAAGGGGCTTCACTACCTCGATCTAAATGAAAGGTAACCAAGGGGCTTCTCTACCTCGGAACCTGAAGTTTTGCTTGCAAAAGATCAAAATTTGGAATTAGACTTTAAATGATGAGTGCTTTGTTGTTCCATTATTTTGAGATGTGTGATCTTCCTTTCCCTCTTTTTTATTTTATTTTATTTGAATTTCCCCTTTTAGAAAGAAAACCTTGATTGATTTTTGTAGTCCTTTGAAAAATATATATTTTTTTTTTTGAAATTTGAAACTTGAAATTTGAAATTTGGAATTTAGAATTTGAAACTTTCTTTTTGACAAAGGATACCCTTTGTTCTTGATCATCTTTGAAAAATTATTTTTCTTCTTTCAAAATTGAATTTTTCTTGAAATTGATGTCATCTATCTTTGAAAATATTTGAAAAGTTTTTTTATTCATTTTTTCATTAATCCCTTTTTATTTTTCTCTCTTTTAAAAGAACAAAACAAAAAATTTCTCAAATTTTTTTTTTTTTTTGGAGTTGGCTGAGTCAACTCAGTCAAACTTGAGTTGACTCAACAACTCAGGTGAAATAAAGGGGGGGGGGGGCGAATTTTTTAGCCCCCATCTCCTTTGTCTTCATCTTTTTATTTTACTCCTCCCTCCTCACTATTCTCTCTTCCTCCGTTGTCACTATTCACACACTTCCTCCACTTGCATTTTCTTCCTCCTCGCACAATTTCTTCTCTAGAAAATCACTTCCCTAAGCTTCTTTACTTGCTTTCATTCATCTCCCCCAATATTTTTTCAGATCTTTGTGTTCTTGACCATCTTTGCTACAAACCCATTTTTTGAAACCCATCTCCAAACCTTCATTTTTTTGCATTGACAATGGTATCTTTCAATGGGCCTTCTTTTCTTACTTTTAATGGGAAAAAATATCACCCGTCACTTGAATGGAATGAGGAAGAAGGGCTCCTCCAAGACCCCAAGACCCATGCTCCACACTCCAAAAAAGACTTCAAGGTGAGCTCATTTTTTTGGTTTCTTTATTGGCAAATTTGTTGGTTTCATGTTTTTTTGAGAACTTGATGTTGAGACATTGTCATTTTGGTTTTGTTTGCACTTGTTGAAATTATGAACATTGTATGATTTGGTTGGAGATTCTTATGATCATGTTGTAATCTTGGCCTCGGGGCATTTTTGAATTGTTGAGTTATTTGGCATGGTGAAATTTGGACAATATTGATGACTCATGAAATTTGGCAATGTATGTAACTTGTGGCATTGATGAATGAATTTTGATTTGAATTTTGTGGGTATTGAAATCATGAAAATTTGATGTGTAGGCTTGTTTGAACAAATTTATTTTTGATGAGTGTGGAAATTTTGTTGGGAGGCTTCATCTCTACAATTGCCTTGATTTTGTTAGGATTGACTTCAATTGCCCTCTAACTTACCATAAATCCCAATAGCTTTCTGGATGTGACGCCAAAAGTGCACTTCTTTGGATTCAACCACAACTTATAGAATTAGATTCTTTCAAAAAATTTTCGTAAAGCTGGTATGTGCCCTTCACGGTCTTTAGACTTCACTATCATATCATCAACATAAACTTCTACTTCTTTGTGGATCAAATCATGCAACAGAGTAGTGGCTACATGATGGTAAGTAGCACCAGCATTTTTAAGGCCAAATGGCATGACCTTGTAGCAATACGTCCCCCATAGAGTAATGAAGGAGGTTTTCTCCATATCTTTTGGAGCCATCTTTATTTGATTGTATCCTAAAAAACCATCCATGAATGTTAGCAAGGCATGTCCTGCTGTATTATCAACCAAGATATCAATGTGAGGCAAGGGAAAATCATCTTTTGGGCTAACCTTATTTAGATCTCGGAAGTCTACACACATTCTCACTTTCCTATCCTTCTTCGGCACCGGAACCACATTAGCTAACCATCTCGAGTAGTTGACCACCCTCAGAAGTCCCACATTGTACTATTTCTCAACTTCTTCCTTGATCTTGAGAGTCCACTCTGGCTTCATCCTTCTCAACTTCTGCTTGACTGGCTTCATGGTTGGATCTCTTGGAATGCAATGCTGCACTATATGTATATCAATCCCAGGCATGTCTTCGTGTGACCATGCAAATACCTCTTTGAATTCTGTTGGTAGTGCCACTAATGCATTTTTCTCAGAGGTGGTTAGGGTGTTGCCCACTTGTATCATTTTAAGTTCATTATTAATTCCTAGGTTAACAGGTTGGGTTTCTTCTTTATAGGTTCTACATGCCCTTGTTTTAATTCGTTATTATTAAGAGTTTCTTTACCGATTTCCAAAATGAAAACATTCAAAGCCAACAAATAAGCAGAATCAGAAATCATATTATAAGGAAAAGAGTTCTCAACAGACTTAACAGAAATAGACTCTATAGGAATACGATCACAAACAGACTCAATAGGAACAATAATACTAGCAGAAACAGACTTAATAGGGATAGAAACAATGTTTTTGGACGGAGTGATTGGCTCAACAGTCTTGATCTTCTTCACAGAGTCTTCCATGGGGTGGGTGGCTCCCTCCCATGCCTAATTCTTCAACTCGATTGTGACTTCAACGATGGCAGGTGGCTCCCAATGAGTTCCTTCTTCCCTTAGCATTAGTACTATAGGATCTTCATCCATATAATTCATGTCTTCACCATCAATCTCCATATCTATGGGCTTGTCAATCACATAAGCATCCAAACACTCTATGCTGTCCATCCACTCACCAAACAGATCTTGCTTTCCTTTGTTGCTCAGGTGGATGTATTAGGGGAGGTATTCTGACTCATTCCCTTCCATTCTCTTATCTTCACCTTCAAGACTCTCTAGTGTGGATCATCAGCTTTCTGTCTAGGGTGGCCAATTTAGCATCTATGTTATCTTCTTCCTCAGTGTATGGGGTCAGTGAGCCAAGTTTTGAATTGTGGAATGACCTTAACTCAGGAATTTCTCTACCATGCTTGTCATATCACGGGCTTAACCTTGAGCTACCATCAGTAATGTAGCTCCAATTCGAGGGCCGCCTGTAGGGGTAATCATCATAGTCTATATCATCAGCCTCTTCAACCTCATCTCATATAGCTTCTAGCACATTCTCTAGCTCATATTCTTCACTTTCAGCGCCACTCTCCATGTCTATAGGTTCAATTTCAACATCATCCTCTATATCTCCATCATAGTAGTCTACGTCGTCATCAGAGTGGTCTTCATAGAAAGGTTCTTCATCTTCATTCTCTCTATTACTAGGGGGTTCACCCAATCATTGCCACTATATTGGCTATCATAGGCTTCCCTATTATTGCTTTCACTATCACTGTGGCTATCATCCTCACCATCTCCATCGTCACTGCTACTACTATCACTACTACCATCACTCTTGCTATTGCTACCTTCATCATCATCACTAGGGGCTTCTCCCCCTTCCTCATCTTCATCACTTGTTCTTGCTTCATATAGGCTCTTCAATGCATGTTGGCAAGCCTCCCAATACTCCTCTTCTTCTATATTGTAAATGGCATCTCCTAGAAGCGTAGTCATTGCACTAGGGTCCACATAATCAGCCCAATCAGTAGGGACTCAATTCGTGTCTTCCTTCTTCGGCCCTGGAAGCTTGTTGTTGCAATCAATAATAGCTCAAATCCGAGCACAATTGTTCTTGACTTAGGATCGAATCTTGGTTCAGGGAATCCCCAATAGCATTGACTATCTCCAGCTTTGATAAACTTCCCGTTTAATGTGGGAGTATAGGGCTTTTGGGGTTCTGGGGGACAAGAAAGTCCCTTGGCTTTGGCCTTGGCACGGGCCATTCTTCTCACCTCTATCTCTAACAAGTCATCATCGGTAAGCTTATAACCTAGCCCAAAAGGTGGTGTGGCAGCAGGAATGATTGGGACTTGAGCAGTTGCCTTCTTCACAGTCTTCCCTAAGTTCATCCTCGAAAGGTAATTCATTCTCCTCATCATTGCCACCACATTATTATTGCTGTAGGGAGCAAAGTCCATGGGAATCTTCTCCACTTCCTCTTCTCTTCTTCCAAAACCAGGCTTCTTAATTTCAAAGCCATCCAAGGTCAATGGCTCCTTCTCAGAATCAATACCAAAGATAGTTTTTGGCATGGTCAAAGCATCGCCATATATGGTAACTATGGCTCCTTCATGTGGAAACCGAACCTTTTGGTATAGAGATGAAGGTGTGGCCTCTGTGTCATGGATCCATGGTCGCCCAAGGAGCATGTTGAAGCATGATGCTATGTTCAGGACTTGAAACTCCAACTTCTTGAACATTAGCCTTATAGTAAGCTCCAGTGTTACGGTTCCCAAGACCTCCCTTCTACTATTATCATATGCCCTCACATGTTGATCAGTCGGCACAAAATCTTCAATACATAGACCCAAGCGACTTGCAGTCTTTAAAGGACACACATTTAAGGCACTTCCATCATCAATTAGAACCATTGGAATCCTCTTGCCTTTGGCATCTATAGTAATGTGCAATGGGTCATTGTGGCACTTTCCCTTCTTCATCAAATCTTTGTCAGAGTAGGAAATTGTGAGTTCCTTACTTATAGACCCAATCATAGCATTCGAATCTTGAGAAGTAGTGGTTGTAGGGACTTGGATTTGATTGAGAAGTTCTACTAGATTCTGACGATGCTTGTATGAGGCCATGAGTAAATCCTATAAAGATATATTGGCTTGTGTCTTCTGTAGTTGCTTGAGAACCTCATCCTCTTCAGTGAGTGTTTGTTGGGTAGATTTATTCAAGGCTTCTATAGGGTTGTCTGTCTCCAAATGTGGGTTTGAAGTGTCTCCCCCCTTGTGATGTGGGCAATTTTTGTTGGGTCATTTAGATCGGTGTCTTGGGGTTTGAAGTGTCTCTCCCCATATGTGGATGTCGGGTCATTTGATTGAGGCTTGAAGTGTCTCCCCCCGTATGTAGGTATTGGGTTGTTTGATTGGGATTCGGAGTGTCTCCCCCCATATGTTGCGGCTTGGTAACTTGCTTGGGGTTTGAAGTGTCTCCTCCCATTTGTGGATGTTGGGTAATTTGGTTGGGGTTTGAAGTGTTTCCCCCCATTTGCGGATGTTGGGTAATTTGTGGTTTCTTCACTCCATATATCATACCCTGCAGTGGACGTCATACCCATCAATTCTTCCCATGTCATCATAAAGCACTCAGGTAAGTCACAAATCAGCTTAGACGGGTCCTCTTCACCTTGCTCTTCAGTCATCAAGCAATTAATCCTTAGTCCTCTCCCAAAATTGTGGTTGGGTAAGGGATTATTAATGATGCTAGGCCTGGTAGGCAGTGCAATCACCTTATTGTCTATTAAGTCTTGAATTGCATGACGAAGGCCAAAACACTTGTCAGTGTCGTGGCCAGGGCTTTGGTAGTAGGCACATCTCTTACTCACATCAAATCTTGCAAGCAATAAGTTTGGGATCGATCTTAGGTCTAAGGATTTTAGTAACCTTTTTGCTTTTAGTTTTTCAAACACTTCCCCCTTAGGCCTTGGAGGCGGCCCTTATGATATTTGCACGGGGGTAATAGGAGCAATAAGTTGGTAAGGATAATTTTTGTATATATTAGAAACTTCTGCAGTTTTAGAACTAGATCCTAAATTCTTTTTAAACCTTGGTGGGTCCTCATTCTTTATAGTGCCATTATTTATTGCATCCTCAATTTAGGTTCCAGCAGCAATCAATGCTTTAAAATTAGGAAAATACTGAACAAAAAAGTACTTATGGTATACAGGTAATAAGCTTTTTACAACCATGGTTAATTGTTTTTCTTCACTTGGCCTATTCATAAACTGTGCAGCTTTGGACCTCCACTTTGTAATGAAGGTAGAGAATGATTCTTTCGGCTCTTGCTTCGTGGTCTCGAGATCTCTCCTTGTCACATCCACCTCTATGTTGTACTTGTATTGATTGTGAAACTCGCGGTAGATGTCCTCCTAACTCCTTGCTCTAGCATCATCTAGGTTGAGGAACCACCTAAGAGCGGCCCCAATCAATGTGTTTTGAAACATTTGAGCAAGTAATTTTTCAGTTGCTCCTAGGAGCTGCATGGCCCTCATATACATCTTCAAATGGGACTTTAGGCAACTAGTCCAGTCGAACTTGTCCAAGGTTGGCATCTTGAACTTGGGAGGCAATCTCACATCTGGGAAAAGTGAGTGATTGGTAGTCCATGAGGTCCTCCATCTTGCGAGCTCTCTTGATCATCTCTTCCATCTTGTTTATCCTCTCGTTGATCTTCTTCTCGCTCTCCATGGTTGGAGGATTATGGTCAGTCTTGTTCTCCTCTTGGCCACTCTTAAGGTTCTGAAATTATTGCACCATAAGGTTCGTGTCCTCCCTCAGCTAGATTTGATTAGCTACTATGGTGTTCAGTAGCTCTTGAGTGTTCATGGGTTCTTCAGCATTCGGATGTTCTCTCCCTTCCGCCATAGCAATGGAGTTGGATTGTCTTGTAGGTCGAATACGGGATTGTGATGTTGCAGCAGTGGAGTATCTTCTATGCTCACTGACTTCAGTACCGTGATGGGAGTGATGGGCTTGGAACTGGAACTACTAGCTTGAGTGTTGGTCTTGGGTTCTCTTTGAAGTCTTCCCTCTGATCTTGACCAGATTCTCCCCTAAGAAAAGGCTTGGTTGGGTCAATCAAAGCTAGGTCCCCATCTACATCAATCAACCAACCAACCAAACACACACAACATGCAATGCAATTTTAACATGGACCGGCCTAAAGGTAGGTTCTAAGTCATTACATTGTAAGGTGGGTTTGTTGTTTCATTATTTCCCATAGCTAGGACATTACACCTCCCAACTTGTAATGTAATGAACATTACGTTGGTCCAAATGGCATGGTCTATCCTTTATAGTCAACAAGAAGTGATCCAATGACTTTGGGCTATGAGTTGGTGAGTTCACCACTGGGTACTCGAATCTAATGAAGACCGGTGATCCATGGTTACTACCACCATATGTTGAGATGGGTGCATACATATTTGTTGTTTTGATGGCATACACTATAACAGTTAGGGAAAGCTCTTAACAATCAACATGGCAACACAAACAAAAAATATCATACAAACATCTCAAGACATAGACAACCAAACAAACAACAACATCATACAAAAAACAAGGGTATATAATTGGTCACTTTAAGTCTAACACGAAGCTTAGCCATCGACTTCCTCAGCGGAATCGCCACTGTGAGAGACCGCAAAAATTTAGGGCCTCTCAAAAAAGAGATTTGGATGCTTGTAAGGGCACCTCTCTTTTGGGTAGTGGTGTGGAGACGCCACTTATTTTTTATACAAAAAAATAAGAAAAATAAATAAATCTACTTACATGTTCCAAATACTTCGAATGTCATTGATTGAATAAAAAATATACAATTTTGTTAAATTAACCTTACAAGGCTTTGGGTCCTAATTACAATCTATGCAAAAGAATACAAAGTTTTGGTTAGGTTACGGAATGGGAAGGTGTTAGGCAACCATTCCGCCCATACAGAGTCTGGTTTTCTAGACTCTAATGACCAATATGCCCTTTTTGCATGATGTTGAATGATATGTTGAACACACATGACAGACACTTGACCAAAATTATTTAAATAAATCTGCCTTATGAATATGTCCTATTTTTAAAGAAAATTCAGATCTGTTTTGAAAATTAAAAAAATAAGACTTGGTTTGTAAAAAAAAAAAAAAAAATCAGATCTTTTTTGTAAAAGAAAAAAAAAAAGAAAAAGAGATTTTGTTAAAAAGAATCAGATCTGTTCTTTTGTGTGAAGTTAAAAAAAAAAGTGATTTTATCAAGAAAAATCAGATTTGTTTTTGTAAAGGGCAAAAAGAGAGATTTTATCAAGAAAAATCAAATATGTTTTTAAAAGAAAAAAAAATATTTGATTTGTAAAGAAAATCAAATCTGCTTTTAAAAGTTAAAAAAAGAAAGAAAAAGATTTGATTTGTGAAAAAAAATCAGATCTGTTGTTGGAAACTAATAAAAAAGACTTTTGGAAGAGGATTCACATTCAAGAGACAAACTTATTATGCATGTATCACAAAAAAAAAAAATTTTAACCTAATTTTCTATCCCTTCTTTGAAATTTCAAAATCTGCACTTTTATAACAAAGAAAACTCTTCAGAAAAATTTTCAAATCTGTATTTAATGAAAATACAGATCTATTTTTAGTTTAGAAAAAAAAATCAAATCTGTATTTAATGAAAATACAGATTAGTTTTGAATTTAGAAAAAAAAAAATCAGATCTGTATTTAATGAAAATATAAATCAGTTTTGAGTTTAGAAAAAATCAGATCTGTATTTAATGAAAATACAAATCAGTTTTGAGTTTAGAAAAAAATCAAATCTGTATTTAATGAAAATACAGACCAGTTTTGAATCTTCATTAAAGAATTTTGTTAATCATTGCAAATTTTGAAGTCAAAAAGAAAGAATTGAAATAAACAATCATCTAAGGTATCTAAGCATGTCAATTACATATTAAGAACAAGACATAATAAAACATACTAAACATATTCATGCATCAAACAAAAACATACTAATTAATGGAAGAAGAAAAGAAAGAAGAAAAACAGAATACCTCTTGCATGAGCGTTCTCTTCTAATGAAAGAATATTTTAGAAATCAAAGAAGTTTGTTCACCTCTTTGAGGTCTAAAATACTTTACTTACAAAAAAGAAGTTCCTAAAGTAAAAGCCTTCAGAACATCTTTAACGTAAGAGGAATTGAAAAGTCAGAAGAGAAAAGCCCTTAATTCTTATTTGTTTCCTCTATTTATAGAGGTTAGGATGCTTAAAAGAATGAGATCAGATACGAATTGGAACGCGTCCTTATCTCTAAAAAGTAAAAAAAGATAGGCTTTATCTCAATCATGGGGTCCTCAGGCCGAGCCAAAAGTTTGGGCCAATCGGCACTTGCCTTGTGCCGATCGGCATTCCAAGAGTGCCAAATAGCCCTCTTGGGTGCCAGGTCCGCATTTGAGTTTTGGTCCAATTTGGACTTCCTTTTTGAGGATTTTTGAGCTGGGAATTGCACCTAGATGCATTTTAATCCGTATTCTAAAAATTAATCCTTTTTTTCTTGATATTCAGGTCTTTAAAGTGATAATTATCTTGTAGATAAATATTCCAAAAATACTTGATTATCCACAATTTCTTTGTTATCTGATTATCCACTTTATTCTCATGTAAGTAGGCATATTTTTGACACTAACCAACAATCAATCACAAAATTATTTAATTAATTTTAATTGTTTAACCAATTAGAATTAATTTGAATTAATCACGCGTGATCGGCTCTACCCAAACAAAATGCATGCAGACTGGGAAGACTTGATCTTGTAATATCTTTCAATCCGACAGTCCGATTTGGGAATCGGACATACCGTCGCGACTATTAGAATCTCAAAATCATTTTTATGATATGCAATTAATGAATTAATGCATGTAATGCAATTCTAAATTTTGGGTATATGAATGGTCACTCTAGTCATCTCCCAAGATTAAATTATGGGTGCAAAATCGAGTATCTACAATGCATTAGAGATGTTTAGAATGTGGGCATCTTGTACATCACTTTTTTTGTTCATCTAAGGAGTTGTGGTATATTATAGATTGGGGTCTCTTCTCTCTCCCTCCCTACAAACTTAAGAACTATGGTATGATATTGTTGTAACTGTGAGTGTATTTCTTTCTTGTTCCTCACGTTTGTTTGGTTACCACAAGAAAAACCTTCAGTTCCTTCCAAAGAATTTAGGCTGATTGCATGTACATCCACCATGGAGCATTTTTGTTTTTTCCTTAATAACGCATTGGCTGCCTCATAGGGAGAGGCTTGCTTTGGCGTTCTCTATCCTTTTTGTCCAAGCTCATACCTAGTACACCATAAGGACATTTAGTTGCAGGAATTTTGAAATTCAAACTTAATTTCATGGGTGGTTGGTAGAGTTGGGTAGAGAGAAGAAAAATGCAGAAGAGGAGATAAATTGAAACAATAAGTCGAAAGCTGAAATTTTTAATAACTTTCCGTAATTGGTGACGAACCTTCTTGTAATTGCTGCATAACAAAAATGATGGTGGTGATAGACTTATATAAAAATGATATTACTTCAATTATAATTTGTGAACTTAACAAGTTGTAGAATAAAAATTGTACCCATAGAATTTTGCTCAAATTGGAACATAGGTGTCATTATAATTTTGTTAATGCATCTTTTTTTGGTTGAAAAAAGAAGAAGAATAACATCTAATGATACATGTAGACATCAAACAAAAAGGATTCTTTTGAAATCAATTGGAGGAGATGAAACCTAATTTAAGAGGTTCTTGAGAGTGCAGCTATCCATTGGGCTGGACTATTGGATATGCGACTAAAGGGTTGTACAATATGATCCATGAGTCCATGACCAATCTCAGACCAGCTAGAAAGCAAACCTTAATTTGAGAATGCAGAGTACTGGGTGAG
Organism: Notholithocarpus densiflorus; assembly: GCA_030021035.2. Lineage (NCBI taxonomy): Eukaryota > Viridiplantae > Streptophyta > Magnoliopsida > Fagales > Fagaceae > Notholithocarpus > Notholithocarpus densiflorus. The sequence continues at coordinate 2,113,777 of JARYZH020000046.1, forward strand.
CCATAAGCAGAAAAAGGGCTCAACTTAGAATACGATCTTCTGGCCCACATGACTATGATATCTTAGGCCTCGTTAGACGCAACTTCAGCTTAACTTGGGCTGGGACCACCTTGGCCCAGACACTAAGAGCTATTATATATCTCACCAAATAACTGTAGAGTGTAGAGTGTAGTTGTGGTTGCAAAGTAATCACTGAAAATTTAGGGCCCGTTTGATAGAGGAGTTTGAGTAGTATTGTTTGTAGTTTTTTAAAATACGTGCGGGTAAAAAAGTGTGTGAAAATATATGTAATGTTGTTTAAAAATTGAAAATGAATGTTTGAAATGCCCTATCAAACGGGCCCTTATTATCACTGTCATCGAAATCTAGGGTTGTGCATGGAATGGGTTGTTAAGATTTTTTTGATCCAAATCAACCTGACCGAAGAGAAATTATTAACTCAACCTAGCACAATAAACCATCACATGTATAGTAATCAACCCACCCAACTTATATAGGACTTGTTGGGTTGATAAGTTTAAAGTTTGGTTTAAAATTAACAAAATTATACTGTACTATTTAGTATTTAATTTGTAAGAATCTTTTATTTTTGGGTGATAAATTTGTAAGAATTTAAAACTTTTGAATTTATTTGAGGGTGGGGGATTTGTTATGCATAATTTTAGTAAAAAAAAATCGGATACAAACATGCATATCTTTAGACTAAAATAAGGATGGTGGGGACACACTTATTGAGCCCCGGCCCCACTTGGCTTTAATGCTTTAGGGATCTGTTTTTTTTTTTGGTGAGGCTAGATTTTTTTTTTTATTATTTTTTTTAGAAGAGAGAATGAATATTATTGAAAAATATTAGTTGTGATTGGCGAAAATGACAGAAAACAAGTAGAGGAACATCTTCTATCCACACAAAAAAAAACCTTTAATATATCTAGCATATTTAATCAAATGGTAAGTTATAGAATTATCAAGTCTATGTACGTAAGAAAAAGAAATACCTTTACCAAAAAAAAAAATGAAAAAGAAATACAGTTGTTGACAGCTATAGATGATTTGGCCGAAGCAAAGATATGGCCAAAGGGGGAAAAGGAATCTGCATCAGCTTTAAAGGTAAAACATCTTTTTACGCTTGTTTACACTCGTTATATTTCATTAATAGTTGACACCAAAATGTACTCATGAGAATAAATAAAATTTTAAAAGCGGGTGTAAAAAAAAATTTAAAAAGCATTATTGCCCTTATTACAAAAATCTTTTAAGAACACAAATTTTGTTGTATTTTGTTATTATAATTGACAATTAGTATGAAGAATCATTTTTACATGTATCTACTGGTTATATATATTTTCTATTACTCATTGTTTACTGGGTCATAAAAGAAAAATTATCTTATGTATTAGACATGTGTAGAGCGTGTCCATCACAAGCATGTGGACTCGATTTTTGCATGATCCATGTGCTTGTGAGAGATGCATTCCATACATCCGGTGCACAAGATATTGGCTCGTCACAAGCAAAAAAAAAAAGGTTAACCTCAAAATTATACTAGAAAAGTTAACAAGTGTTCTAAAGACTTTGATTTAAGAAATATTTTTAAAAACTTTTATGAAGATAATTTTCTTCTTACATTTTTTATACATCTCATAAAGTAATATTAAAATTTTTTTAAAATAATTTATTAACCGTCTAAATTATATTATACACTTTCAATCTTATATATAAACCAGTTTTCCTACCCTCACTTCAGCCAAAAAAAAAGTTTTCCTACCCTCACAAATTTTGCCGCGATTAACTGAAGAGAGAGAGAGAGAGAGTGACCTTTCTTAGACACTCACCGGAGGGACAGACAGTGTGGCAGAGTAGTTAGGTATCAGCTATGAGAAGTGGGCAGTAGTAGTCCTAGACCCTAGCCATAGATGAGTGTAATATACATTGAAATTGACAAGAGCTAAGGGACAACCATGCATGTTCTTGGGTGACTAACCCACATACCTAATGACACGTTTTTTATCCACATGCATGCACCGCTCGTCGTCGGGGCAGCACGTCACTTGATATATCTTGGTGGTTGTGATTCATTTCTGAATGTGATCTTGTCGTTTGCCACATATTTTCTTTTCCTACTTCAACTTTTTCAGTCATCTTCTCTGGGAGCTAATTCACCTGTATTTGCCTATAATGGTTGGAGTTGACTAATAAATTTCATAATTTGTTTTTTCATTTTCATTGTTGCCTTGATGAATGTAGATTGAAATAATTACTTCTGTTAATATGATTCATAACAGGACAGGAGCATGTTATTGCATGTTCTTGTGCATTCCTTAATTAAAGAAACTAAAAATTTTAACCAAAAAAGAAAAGGTTATAGAGACTAAACTTGGATCATATTTGTATTGAAAAGTAGCAAAATATAATGAACAGCTCATTTTTAAATTGAAAGTAACTCGATTATTTGTGAAAATACAATCGAATTTATTATAAAATTCAACCTCAATTAATGTTCTAGATTACTTGTTAATTGGAGAGCAAAAATTATTTTAGAAAAACCAAATATTATATATATATATATATATCAGTGGCGGAGCTAGGAAATTTTCTTAAGGGGGGCAAGTTAGTTATGGCTACATTGTGTTAATGGGTTAAGCCTACGTTAGTTCAGCCTATATTGGCTTAAAATGCCAAAAACTCAAGTTAATTTGGCCCAAATTGTGGCAAAAAATAAATTACTTTATTTCATAAACTAACTTTAAGTAAACTTGTGCTTACATTTTTTTCATTGTATTAAATTATTTGTACTTAGGTTTGAGCTTACCTTTTTACATTTTAGAGCTTTTCTAAGGAGTTATATCTAATGTTTCAGCATTTAGGATAAAAAAATTGATTAATAGGTATGAAATTTTGAAGATTTATACAGTAATTTTTGTTAAAAAAAAAGTGTGAACAATGAAGTGCAAATTACTATTTAAGTGCAATTAGATCAAATCAAACAATTAAACAATTATTTGTCCTCCTACTATTATCAGATATAAATAGATAATCTAATATTCTAATATAAGCCACATTATTATATATTATATTATTATTATTATTATTATTATTATTATTATTATTATTATTATTATTATTAATCGTAGTGTACTGTGTAAAGAACATTAAATCACCGAAACAAAACTAATATATCTTATTATAATAAAAAAAATAAAGAAAGATAAAAGTATTATACGTGAAATGCTATACAGCTGTACAGCACTTCATTACTCAGTCTAGAAGTTTACTAGTCGGTCAAAGGCTCAAAGTGAACTGCTTCACAATAGTGTTGAGCAGTTATTAACAAATATAACAGCAGTGTTGAGCAAACAAACGACAGAGCAGCAAGAGAGAAAGAGGTGTACCAGTGTTGCCGCCAAGGAGTGGCGTTACAGACTCCCAGCAAGACACTGGCAGCGTGGTTAACTGGCCATGGCAAGCGGCGCAATTGGAACAGTACACAGTAACCTTTTTTTTTTTTTTTTTGAGTTTTTTTGAGTTTGTATATGTTGCAAATTTGGAATTTATAAAAGTGAATGAAGGGTTTTGGAGGAATGTGGGCTGATTATTGGGCCAGATGGTGGATTTTGTTTGTTTGTTTATTTTTAATTTTTACCAAATTTAATTTTTTGGGTTTTTTCCTTTTTGCCAAATTAAAATTTTGGGTTAAATTTTTACTGGATTAGCTTAAAAATTTGAGTAGCCCATTCTAAAATTTTAAAATATTTCCCAAAAAAAATTTATTTTAAATTTTTTTCAAAATTTTTGGGGGGCCAAGGCCTCCTCGGTCCTCAAGTGGCTCTGCCACTGGGGGGCAAAGTAATCCAGATATCTTATATTAAAGGGGTTTGGGAGCCACTGGGGGGCAATTGCCCCCCTTGGCTTCGCCCATAATATATGTATATATAAAATATATTATATATATATAGAGAGAGAGAGAGAGAGATTCAAGTACATAATCTAACAATAAAATGCATGTTTAGAAGAAAATGTAACGTAGATTTATCGAAATTTTTATCCAATGAAAATTTATTGAGTAATATTGTTTAAAGTTACAAAAATTATAATTTCAACACATAACCATACATATTTATATCTAAAAAAATATTCTTCTTAAAAAAATCTAAATTAAAGCAATACTACAAAAACAATAATTTTCACAAAACTTTTTATAAATTTGACAAATTATTATTAATTCTTATTTTACCACCCATTAATACTATTTTATTATTTTTCATTTACAAGTTTCCACCTAAAATAATCCCGGGAAAAGGGCGCACTTTATAGAAAAGTTCCTCTTCAAAAATCCAAAGTTCAACCCAAACCTAACAAAAAAGAAATGTGAAACTGTGCCAGAAGATTAATATGTTGTCAGAGTCTTGAAGCTTCCTTGTATTAATGTGACTATCTGACTGGAGTGTCAGAGACCCACACCGCCAAAGATGAAAAAAAAAAAAAAAAAAAAAAAAAATTCAACTTCCGACCCAATTCCAATTGGATCACTCGACTAGTGTTCAATTTTCTATGTGAACAGGACACGGCCCCAATGTTCTGGCAGTGCATGCAAGTATCGCACTCTGCATCGTTTACATTCCACCAAATAATGGCACACCTCTCTATAAGAGCATTATTATAAAGCATGTCAAAAAATATAGCATTTAGTATCTCAAAATTTAATTTTATAACATATAACACACTACTTTACAATACCACATATATTAAAACTTATATTTTTTTTTACCATTTCATTTAAATAATGTTTCTTTATTATTTTTTAATAATTTTTTATTTCTCCTCTCTCTCCTCTATTTCTCTTTATTGGGCCCCACTGAATAAAAAAATAATATACGGTTTACCATTGGTGAATAGTGCAATCTCAAATATGAGATTGCACTATTCATCAATTGCAAAAATTATACCATTTAAAACATTTGATGGAGCAAGCTTTTAGGTTAAAAATGCTAAAAAAATAAGATTTTTAGCATTTGAAAGGTTTGATAAGAATGCTCTAACACATCGTAGAGATGCATAGAAGCCTAGAACAATAAAATTGTGATGTTTGAATAGAAATGCTTTCTTACTTGTGCCAAGAAAATGATGAAGTTTTCTCATATGATGGTGTTTACAAATGAATTGCAGATCAATGCTCAATGCTTTTTATCTAAGGGCCCCAACTAATGTTTTTGTGTTCAAAAACTTGTAAATAAATCCAATTTCAACTTGACTAATGCTTAAACTTAAAATTTAAAAGAAAATTTTATTTAATCTCTTGCCACCATTAATTTAGATTGAGATTTAAGTGATAGTTTTAATGGTAATTGTATCTTTTGTGATGTCTCAATGTCTCATATATGTCCCTCCCATCTCTTCCACTATTTACCTATTAAAGAAAGAATGAAACATGGTAAAATGAGCATTGTAGAGAAAAATCTTAGAAATAGAAATCACATTAAGGATACCAATTGAGCAGTATCACATTAAGGATACCAAACCTACTAAAGTTAACAACCTACTTCCTAAGCTTTTGATCAACCAAGGGTGTTAATCGGAAGCACCTCAAAAATGAAGTCAATGTCAAACACTTTTGGGTGAGAAATATGAATTAGGAAATTGCTTTTCTTATAACACATTAACACGCATCTCTTTTTCAAATTGTGAAATTTGAATTCATATCTCTTATGACCAGAATAATATTTATCAATAGGCTCCCAACGAAAAACGAAACCGGGGATTGTTTTGACCAAAGTTCCTTTTACGTGGTCTTATGTGATTTGGGACGAAGCCACATGGCAGGAGTAAAACAAACCCATGCATGCAGAACCGGCATGCATGCAGCATTCAACTGCCTATTTCTACACGTGGAACATCATAAATTGCATGGTGTATCATGTATGACATTAATTAAGATGGAACATTTTTGTCCCCATTTTTTCTTTGAGAGACACGACCTTTTTTATGATTTATTTATCACAATTTGTTAAAATGTTAAATTGTAGCTGGTACAATATTATGCCCTTACGAGGAAAAATGTGAAAATTGTTATAGAATTCCAATGCATATTTTTATTAGGATAGAGCTTGTGTTGAGTGCAATTTTGCACTGAAAATGTTAGGATAGGACACCTGTTTGTATCTCAATATGTCCAGTGCATTAGTGCACTGGATATAAACTCATTCTTTTTTATTATGTCTGGGTTACAATTATTTCTTGATAATTGTTTCTTTCATATCAAAATTTGTCATAGAACTCCCGTTTTTTTCCTTCTTCTTTTGGAAAGTCAAGTGCATCCCATAATATAAGTTATTAGGTCAAATCGGCCTCATCCATATTGGGAGATGGGGTCAGAAAGCCAAAAACCATTTGTCTAATTTGTTGTAAAACTCAAACTAGAGTTAAGTAGGGAATGCAATGAAGGGTTTGAATTAGGGTCTCCTGTCCATGCTTTGTTCCATCTTAGTGGAAAAATTTTGCGTCGATCAAGTCGAGAGTACGACTGGTTGAAGGTATTTTGTCATAATTAAGTTTCAATATTAACGAAGTAAAGATGAAAAAAAAAGAAGAAGAAGAGACATGACAACTTTGAGAGCGCTAAAAGGGAGGTAAAGCAAGTATTTTAAGGTAGAGCAAAAAGAAAAACACCCTAAAGAATAGTTTAAATAGAGCCATAAAAGCACTTAAATCTTAAAGTTTCAAAATTTTAACTTTAGGTCCCAAACAACAAATAGTAAAAAATTCAAACACATAATCATTTGAATTATAAAAAAAACAATCATTTGATTTATTTTTTAAAACCAAACAATTGATACGCATACTAGTAATATTTAAGGATTTGTTATGTAAACTAAGGTTTTTGTTTTTGGATAGACCACTAATTATAATGTAATGGGTATGTTGACCTTTTTATTTTGGGGATTCCAATTGTTAATTGTGGAGGGACAAAATAGTATAATTTTAAAAACATTTAGAGATCTATGAATTGTTTAGTGCCTGCGGATATGGGTTTGCATATATGCTTCTTAAACTCTGCCGAAGTCTAGAACGCAATAGAGCATTGAATTTGGCCCAACCACCAACAAACAGCAAACTCACATACCCTTCGCAAGACTCAGTGCCTTTGTTCACACCACCCACTTCTCTCTATATAAACACTGCACCTATTGACACCAAAGTCACACCACTCCCAAATTCAAGCTCAACTTTCCTATTCCATTGCTCCCAAAGAAGAAATCTTTTTCCTCAACAATGGCTAACTTTAAGTTGGCATGTGTGCTTTTCTTGTGCATGATAGTTGTTGCTGCACCCATTGCCCAGGCCACCATAACATGCACTCAAGTTTCAAAAAGTCTTATGCCATGCCTAACCTACCTAAAGAGTAATGGTGGGTCGCCTCCACCTGAAACCTGTTGCCAAGGGGTTAGAAACCTCAACGGCATGGCCAAGACCACGCCTGATCGCCAGACCGCTTGCAAGTGTTTGAAAACCACAGCTAGTGAAATTTCTGGACTCAACCCTACTCTAGCTGCTAACCTCCCTAAAAATTGTGGAGTCAATGTTCCTTACAAGATCAGCACTTCCACCGACTGTTCAAAGTAAACCCTCGATATCCTTTTAATTATAAGTACTAATTAATGGATAATTAATGATTATCACACATTTCTTATTGCAAGTACACACTGCCGGGCTGAAATTATATTGAGTATATACGTAACGCACAATTACGTATAACAAGATTTTTACTTACTTAAATTCCTAACATATATTTTTCAACTTTTTTAGTAGTTAGCTTAAATGTAACACAAAATTGAATTATTTGATGCATTCGTTGTATTACCTTCCTCTAACAAAAAGGTGAATTCTATTTGTGCTCTCCTAGTTTTACAAAAATAAATTCTCAAAGCACACCCTAGCCGCCTAACAATTCCAAGTGCAGGGACTTTCTTAGACTTCTTTTATCAATAAGTCATTGGGTCATGTTAACGGATGTTCTTAGAATAATGATTAATAAACTATAACAGAAAAATTTTAACACCACTTTTATAGAAAATTTAAAAAACTGTTAACATTTTTTTTATTTATTATCCCAATAAAATGTTTCCCTAAGTCATTATTAATGATTGTCAAAAAAATGGTGTTAGTAATGGTTTATGTGAGAACTAACAGCTTTAGAAGAAGTTAAGCGTTGTGAAAAATGTTGCGTAAAAGATTACTCTTTCTTGACAATACTTTTATTTTTTTCCTCACTAGAAGTTTTTTGGTTTGGTGTTGCAGAGTGAAGTAAGGACGATAGAGAAGCAATTTGCGGCCACAGGGATATAAGTAGCTTTGAGAATAAAGACATAGCGTCGAGTTCAAATGGGTCTCCACTTTAGCGAGTCTCCTCTCTTTCATGGTTACGGTCTTGTCTTTGTAGTCTTTGTGATCATCATATTATGTATGTCATTACTGTGAGTCCACTCAGTCATCGTTCTATGAAATAACTATCTTTATAAAAATATATGTCATTATTATAAGTCCACTCAGTCATTGTTCTATGAAATAACTATCTTTATAAAATATATGTCACTTGTTATTATGATGATAATCTTTCTCGTTCTACATGTGCTACAAACTTTACATTTACCCTTCTTTTACTTCCATAGAAAATAGTTCCACACAAAGAAAAGAAAATGAGACAAATGTATGTACTGGCAGCAGCTGCGTCGCTTATATTCCACCAAATAATGGCACATATATATAGCACATCGTAGAGATGCAAAGAACAATAAAATTGACATGTTTGAATAGAAATGCTTTCGTACTTATGCCAAGAAAATGAGATGTTATCATATAATGGTGCTTACAAATGAATTGCAGATCAATGCCCAATGCTTTTATCTAAGGACCCCAATGTTGTGTTCAAAAACTCGTAACCAAATCCAATTTCAATATGAGACATGCACAAACTAAAATATTTCATCAAAAATTTATTTAATCTTCTATCACCACGATTTAGGATGTGGGACTCTTAAGTGAAAACTCAATAATAATGATATCATTTACATATATGCGGTTTGAACTTTGAGCCTCACCTCCCACTTCCCTTGAAAATCTCGGAAATAGGAATTAAACACACTAAAGAATACCAATTGAGCAATATGTTAAGCAACCGAGGGTACTAGACTTTGATCAACCAAGGGTACTGATGGGAGGCACTTCAAAGATTAAATGTGTTAAAAATTTTGGGATAGAAAAATGAATTAGGGAAATGCATGTTTTTATTATAACAAACATCATTTTTTTTCTAAAATTTGTGGGAGTCGAATTCAAAATTCTTATTCAAGGACAAGAATTTTTATCAATAGGCTCACAAAAAAGATGCCGATTGTTTTAGAAAGATGATGTTTGGACCAAAGTTCTTACGTGGGCTTGTGTGATTTGGAACGAAGACACATGGCAGGAGTAAAACAAACCCATGCAGAACTGGCATGCAGCATTCAACGACCTATTTCTACACGTGGAACATAATAAATTGCATGGTGTTTTGACATTAAGATGGAACATTAAATTTTTGTCCCCATTTTTTTTCCTTTTTAGAGACACGAGTTTTTTAATAATTTATTTATCACAATTTCTAAAATGTTGAACTGTAGTTGGCAGTACAATATTATTTCTATGGAAAAATTAACTGATATCTTAAAATATTGATTTAAATATTTTTTTAGAAAATTTTTATAGAAAAAAAAAAAGTTAACTAATTTTTTTAGGGTAAAATTTGTGTCTAGTGTCTTTTTGCATTGGACACGATACAATTTAGACAGTGTTTAGTTTTAGACACGTTTTTGCATCGTAATGTGTTTAGTGTAAAAAAGTATTGGAAACAAGTTGTATTCATTTTTATTATTATTTTTTTTTTTTTACAGTTTTTTATATTTCCTATTAGAGTGGTATAAAAAGCTCCTAAAATGGTCTATTAAAAAAAATTTTAAGGGTACCCGTTAATTAGACCTTTGTTTTAAAACGTTTATTAGTTGCACTATTTTTATTATTCCCTTACAAGGAAAAAATGTGAAAATTTTTGTATTACTAATTGATTAATTTAAGAACTCTTGTTCGCTTGGTAATGACATTGAATGAAACCACAGCTCCTGCTTAATCATGCAACCTATTTTCATCATTTGATCGAAAAACTGTTTGTTAAACGATTCAAATGTAAAACTAAATCCAATGCATATATGAATATGATGTCCTCATGCTCTTAATCAAAATCATCTTAGTCTTCAGAATGTAAGCTTTGATGTGGTTGAATCAAAAAATTCAAATTTAGATCACCAAGCAATTGAATTGACTACAATGGCATATAATACTAGAAATATATGTCGTAGCTCCCAAGAATGGGCATGGTAAATAATTGGTGATTTCAATGGATTAGGGAGATTGAACAATAACATTGAACACACTAGTACTAGTTAATTATGTAATTACTTATTCAACCCCACCCCAAAAATATCAATCTTTGAAGTATGCCTCTAGGGTGAGTATTCAATATTTCAATTATATGGGTGTCGGCATATTTCTTGATAATTGTTTCTTTCATATAAAAATTTGTTATAGAACTTTTTTCCCCCTCTTTTTGAAAGTCCAGTTCATCCCGTAAAAAGAGTTATTAGGTTGACCTGATCGACCTCACCCATATAGGGAAATGAGGCCACAAAGCCAAAAAGGCATAAGCCCTTTGGCTAATTTGTTGTAAAACTCAAACTAGACTGAAGTTTAGGGGTAGCAATAGAGGGGTTGGATTAGGGGTGACCTGTTCATGCTTTATTCCATCTTAAGCACTGTTTTCAAACCTGAACCGGACCAAGAGGTTCGACCGGGAAAACCGGGAACCGGGATAAAAACCGGTTTTTTAAGCATAAAAAACCGGAATTATTGTTAATTCTGTGAACCCCTTAAACCAGGGTTGGACCGCACGGTTCATGTAGAACCGGTGGCATGAACTGTGCGGTCCAATCCCAGTTCATTTTTTTTTTAATAAAAACGACTTAACACAATTTTATTCTACTTAATTAAATTATCCATCTCTTACAAGGAATATTAAAAAAAATTAAAATCCTTCAAAAATATTCAACTTTACTTCAAAAATTAATCATAAATTTTAATGTTTTCATGGTTATTATTTTATTTTATTAACTTTCTTATTTAATTATTAAATATATGCTTGAAAATCATTAAATTTCCCTCACATATATAGATATATTAGTCAATTTTGCTAGTTTTATAAATTTAATATCTATATTTAGGCTTTAATTAATTGTTAAATTAATTATGACGTCATCACGGTTCAACTCCGGTTCAACCTCGGTTCGACCTCAAAAACCTTAAACCTCTCCTTTTTACGATTCAATGAACGGTCCAGGTTTCAAAACCATGATCTTAAGTGGAAAAAGCCTAACTATACAGGTCAAGTTGGGAGTATGATGAGATTGAAGTATTTTGTCATACTTATTAGGTATGACAAAAAGAGAGGGAAATCAAGTATTTTGAGGTAGTGCAAAAAGAAAACACACCCCAAGGAATCGTATAGGTAGATTCATGAAAGCACTCAAATCTCATTTGATTTTTTTTTTTATAATAAAAAAAGCATAATCATTTGATTTTTTTTTTTTTAACTAAACAATTGATACTAGTATAATATATAAGGATTTGTTATGTAAACTTAGGTTTTGTTTTGGGAGTGACCACCAACCGTAATAATGGGTATGGACTTTTTTATTTTCGATTCCAATTTTGAATTGTGGAGGGACCAAGTAGTATAATTTTAAAATAATTTAATTAAAGACTATCTATGAATATTTTAATCCCTGCCGATATGGGTTTGCATGCTTCTTAAATTCTGCCAAAGTCTAGAACATAATAGAGCATTAAATTTGGCCCAACTCCCAACAACCCCCCTATTCCTTTCCCAACACACAGTGCATTGTTTACACCACCCACTTCTCTCTATATAAACACTGCACCTATTAACACCAAAGTCACACCACTCCCAATTCAAGCTCAACTTTCCTATTCCATTGCTCCCAACAAAAAAGCTCTTTTCTCAACAATGGCTAGCCTTAACTTTGCATGTGTGCTTTTTTTGTGCATGATAGCTATTGTACCCATTGCCCAAGCCACCATAACATGCACTCAAGTTTCAAACAATGTTTTGCCATGCGTAACCTACCTCAGGAGTACTGGTGCGTCTCCTCCACCTGCAAACTGTTGCCAAGGGGTTAGAAACCTCAACGGCATGGCCAAGACGACACCTGATCGTCAGGCCGCTTGCAACTGTTTGAAAACCGCAGCTAGTGAAATTTCTGGACTCAGCCCTACTTTAGTTGCTAACCTCCCTAAAAATTGTGGAGTTAATATTCCTTACAAGATCAGCACCTCCACCGACTGTTCAAAGTAAGCCTCAATATCCTTTAAATTAATACCTAACATAGATGATTTTTCAACTTTTTAATAGCTTAAATGTAACACTAATCAAATTATTCAATGCATTCATTGTACTATCATCGTTCTTTTTGTGAATTTGTACGTGAGACTTGCCTTTACGTGAAAGGAAAGTAATATACACTTGATTGCACAAAATGAATTATCATAGCTGCCTAACCATTTTAGTGTAGGGACTTTGATAGACTTTCTTTATCAGTAAGGCATTATTAATGATAGGAAAAAAAATGTGTTAATGATGGACTTTGTAATTTTATAGTTGTGAAAAATCTTGTATATGTAAATATTATTTGTCTAGATAGTACTATTTAATTACTTTTTTTCCTCACTGGAAGCTTTTTTGGTTTTGTTGCAGGGTGAAGTGAGGATGATAGAGCAGCAATTTGCGGCCGCACAGGGATATAAGTAGCGTTAAGAATAAAAACATTACGTCGGGTCTAGATGGAACTCCACTTTAGCGAGTCTCTTCTCTTCATTGTAATGGTCTAGTCCTTTGATCATTATACCTTTTATGTTATCACTATAGGCCCTTTCGGTCATAAATGACTATCTTTATAAAATATGTGTCACTTATTATTATGATAATCTTTCTCATTCTCCATGTGCAATAAGCTTTACATTTACCCTCCATTCCCCCCCCCCCCCCTTTTCTCTTTCTTCTTTTACTTCCATAGAAAAGAGTTCCCACAAAGAAAAAGAAAAGAAAATGTGACTAGTAACAACTAGAAATTATGTAGAGAGTAAATTTGAAGATTCGTTTTTTAACTAAATCCAAAGTTGGGTTAACTTGGGTTGGGTGACCAAGTTGTTCTTAAATATTTTCCTTGAAAAAATATGACTTTCATCAACTACGTACTTAAGCACTTCTTTCTTTTTAAATAGATTATTACAATTTATATAACTATAAGCACATGGATCGGATTGGGTTTGGTGGGTGGGTTGTGCTTAAACTTTTATGCTTAGTAAATCATTAGGTTTTCATCAACTACAACATTTCTTTTTTAATAAATTATGATAATTGACGCAATATGCCTAAATTATATTTCAAATTTTCATATTTATCAAAATACCAAAATAAATTAAACTAAAAAATTAAAATAAAATTAATAAAATACTTGTATATATCTTAGGTTATGTTGGGTTGGATAGATTGAAAAAACTATAAACTTGAACTCGATCATAACCGAGACTCAAATAAAATTTTAACCCAATTAAACCCCTCCTCCCTATAAAACCCAATAAAATTTTAACCCAATTTTACCCAATTTTAACCCAATAAAACTATAAACTATATATCTTAGGTTATGTTTGGGGGGGGGGGGGGGGGGGAAGCAATGCCATAGTACCCCAGGTTAAAAAAAAACCCCTCCTCCCTCTTCCAATTTGAAATATATATAACTTTACTAATTTCTCCCTAGGGGAAAAAAATATAGAGCTTCACCACTCTATTAACCATGGCTGAAATTATTTATAAAAGAAAAAATTATTTTTTTCTAATGCTCTGTTTTGTTGAGAGGATCGAAACATAGGTGGATATATAGAAATGTGTCTTCAGCTTGGGTTTTTGGCTAAGTTTGAAATGTATTTTAAGCTTGTCTTTAATTTGCAATGGATCTTTTTACCATGTTTAATTCAGTTGTATTTTATATAAAATTTATATGGTTTTTAATCAAATTCAATTGTTTTTTATATATAATTAATATGGTTGAATTTAATTTGTTTTGGGAAAAATAACACTATTTACACCACATTAATCAATACAACCATGTGATTGAAATTGATAATAAAAAAAAAAAGCAAAATATTACAACTAAAAAAGAAAATGAAAGAAATACTATGAAAAATTATAATGGAAAATATGATAAGCGCGCGAAATAGGGCTCGAAGTCTGATGACATTAGATGGGAAGCACAGTACACATTGGGCTAAAAACCCACACACACACAAAATAAAAATAAAAATAAAAAAAAATGGCAGACAACACCATAGTTGTCAAATCGTGAATCGTATCGTGAATCGATTTTTAATTTTTCTGTATCGTGTATCGTATCGTATTGTGTATCATAAGATACACAAACACTTAATAAAATTTATAAAAAATTATAAATATACATATATAAAGCGTATATTCATTATAAATTTTGAATATATTCAACTAATGACTAATTTATTCATCACTTATATAATAATATTTAACAAGCTAACTAAATAAATCAAAGTAGCATGTATTTATAACAGACACATTCAAATTACTTAAATTCAAAAGCGATAATATATTACAAATGACACAAAAATAATAATTTATTTTCATCATATTTATCAAATTGCCTAATTAACCCCATCTAGGTCAATGCTATCGTCATGTTTATAATTTTGCAAACTTATTTCTTCATTAAAAGTTTCTTCATCGTCATTCATCATTAACATTTACTATCTCTTCTTGTTCTTTTTATTTTTATAATTTTTTTTGGCCTTCTAGTTTGTTGGACTTATAACAATAATGATAAAAATAAAAAATTTATCATCATTTTTATAATTTTGCAAAATTATTTCTTCATTAAAATTTTCTTCATTGTCATTTGTTATTAACATTTACTATCTCTTCTTGTTCCTTTTATTCTAATAATTTTTTTATTTTTATTTTTTGGCATTCTAGTTTGTCGGACTTATAACAATAATGATAAAAATAAAAAATTTATATTGTCAACTAATATTTTATTCACAGTGTATAAAATAAATTTGTAAATATTAAAGTGAAGGGTAAGTGTGCACTGTGTAGTCCAATTGTAGAATAGAGAGGAAAAAAAATTATGAATATATTATTTTAGTAAGGTAAACTAAGTAAACTAATAATTTTGTGTTAAAAACAACTCTAATAACTTGTTAGATTCAAATAAAAGTACAAATTTTAACAAAAAAACTCATTTTAAAACATTTATCCATGTATCGTACGATACGTACAATTTTACGATACGATACGATACGATTCATACGATACGTACACTGTATCGTACGATTCATGAGCACTTACGATATGTCGATATGATACAGAACTTTTTACACACGATACAATACGTATCGTACAATACTAACAACTATGGACAACACTATACAAAATCCAAGATTTTTGTGGCACGTTATTGGGCTCTTCTAGCCTGGCAAACTAACAAGTTAGTCAAGACTATCTCTCTATAATCTATCTATCTATAATATAATATAAAAATTAAATCACTCAAATGGGTGGATGCACAAAATGATGACACATGTTTCATTCACAATGCAAAAAAAAGTGACATATCTCAAATGCCACGTGTTAGTCAACTATTGGTACATGTCACTTATCAAACGCCACGTGACAAACAACTATTGGTATGTTTCAATCTTTTTTGCTATGTATCACCAATAAATAAAGAAACTTAAATCTCCACTATCAATTCCACCTGCTGGGTTAAGATAGCTTGACCCCGGTTAATTAATTCAATTACCCAAGTTGATTAATTAGGTTCGACTGCATACAAAATGTAGAGGCACCAACAAATCACCAAAAATACTAAGTGCAGCGGAAAATAAATTGAACACGGTGATTTGTTGACAAATGGGAAAAATCTCACAAGGCAAAAACCCCACCGGGTAATTTTAAGAATCCACTAATCAGCAATCAAGCGGTTACAAGTATAAGAAATCTTACCAACTACCCTGACTTATCCCGAAATACCAACCTATGGTTGAACCTTTGCTCCAATACCCAATTGGATTTGATCTTGTAGTAGCCTTCTTTCCTTTGATGCACAAACCTCTCATTTGTGACTAACCCTTTGCACGGATCCCAGTACGTGACTAACTCCAGCAACTTGAACAGATGTTGTTGGCTGCAAAGTTCTTCACTTCATCAATAATGAAGATCAGGAAGCACTTGGTTACAAAACCCTATGGGGTACAAACGCAGTAGCTTTACACAAAGAGAATAAGTCTTTTGGTCTTTGTATCTGTGTGTGACAACTCTTAAAAATAAGCTTTATATATGTCTAGGGTTGTGAGAAAAGAAACCCCAAACAAATACACAAGACTAGACCGAATTTTAGATCTGGAAATTCTGAAATCGTAATTCTCGATATATCAAGTTTCTGACGAGCTATCTATCGAGCTTCACATTAAGTCTCGATAGCAGGCATCTGCCGAGCTACTGTCGAAACTTAATGAACAGATTTTCTTCACTTATTTCTTGAACCAATCTTCATGTATTTAATACTTGACTTGAACAACATGTTTCTTGAAGTACTAAACTCATCTTAGATCTACCCAATTACAAGTAAAGTGCATTTTGTCAAAGGGTTAACTAATTACAATAAAATATAACCCTAACACCACCATTTAAATAAATACCCACTATAAACTCTTTAAATTGCTCCATAAATTTTTACATTCTTACTCCACAAGAAAAGTTCCCCTTAGTTACTTAAAAGCCATCATTTGTAAAAAGTAATATTAAAACTACATTTGATTTGCCGTGTACTGTCCTTGAGTCTAAATCTTCTGTTTCACTTTTCATGCTTCGCTTTATGTTCCACCAATAAAAATGTGCCAAGTGTCTAGTTATTTAAGTAAACCCTAATTTTATGCATTTTACTCATTTCAGTTATCTAAATAAAATAAATAAATAAAACAAAAAGAAACCCAACACATTCCCATCACCACCAGTCCACCACCACAACTTTTTCTGGTGCCACTACAAGAGATCGTCGGCAATTCTAAGGGTAACATATTTGAATTTGAAAATAAGGAGTTGGTGTGGACCCGGTAGAGGTGGATGGCCATGACCAGTGGGGTTGATGTTGCTGGCAATTCTCTATAGCTTTTGATCTCTTGCTACTGTCGCTAGCAAGGTAGTGATGGTGGTTGGTCGGCGCTGACGATGTTGGCGATCTGTTGCTCCTACTGCTGATGAAGGTGGTGGTGGAGGACCGGTTGTGGGGATGCCTTGGTGTTGGTGGTTTGTTTATTTTAATTTATTTACTGTTATTTATTTTAGGTAACTAATAATAAAGGCATAAAATTATAATTTGATTATTTAGGTGGGACATGTGGCAAACTTTTATTGGTAGAGTTTAAAGTAGAGTAGGCAAAATGGGACAAAAGATTTAGACTCACTGTACTTTGGTATTACACTTCAGTTTGTGGGGGAAAACTAAAAAGATTTAAGTGTTACAACATATAAGAGGAGCATAAAATGACGCTACAATTACAATGCTAAAAATTCGAAAAATTTGACAGCGATAAATCAATTGTCAATGAATATAGCAATTATAAAATTCAAGTGAAAAATGAAAATGCAATTAATACAACTTAAATGGAAAGACGCTGCAATTACAATGCTCAAATTTGGAAAAAAATTGACAGCAATATATATAAGTTGTTCGTGACCATGAGTATAACAGTTCTACAATAAAAGTGAAAAAAAAAAAAAAAAAAAAAAAAAAAAAAAAAAAAAAAAAAAGCGATAAATACAACTTAAATGAATTCGATTAGCCCACCTTTGATTTCGTTTTTTTGCTTTTTTTTTTTTTCATCTACATTTTTTTTTTTTTGTTCAATCTACATATTTAGTTATTGCACTGATATAATTAATTAGCCGTTACATTTCCTTCAACTCCCAAAATGTGCATACCTTTTCCTCTTCCCATATCACTAAGAAAACTGAAACAGTATAAATATCTAATTTCCATTCTGGCATATATCCAACGCTTCTTTCATCAACAACACCATAGAGAGCCATGGAAAATGGAGCTTGGAAATAAGATCTATGGCTTTATATGGCTTGGGAGATGCGAATAGTAGTAGAGGACATCTAGAAGCTCTTGGCAGATATGTAGAGAATGGATGTGGTGTTCAATTGAGTAAATAAGAGTATCAATAACAGGTAGATAGCTTTTAGCCAATAATTTGAAATTGCCATTTTTACCCTATTAACTTTATTGGGGAAGTCACTCAAGCCCTATGGTATGATAAAATATATGTGAATATTTTGTTTTGTTATATTTTGTTCATGTTGTTTTACAGTAGTTCCATTCAGTGAAAGGTAAAAAAAAGAGAAAAAAAAGAAAGGTTTTATAGAATTCATCATTTAGTTTGGTGTGCTAAGCTTATATTTATGGATTTAAAACGTTACATGATCCATAATCCATGAACATTTCAAAAGGCACTTATAGTTAGGAACTGATTCAACCCACTTGAGAAATACTCAAGAAAGTGAAGAACCATGATTAATTGATTATAAAGTAAGTTGTAGAAGAACTTGGTGAATGGCCTTTAGAGGTTAAATTAATTAACGAGTTTCAGAAGGTTGTTGCAGTGACCATTTAATATGCATGTGCATTGTATGGGTTAACAATTAATTTATAAATAAAAACCCAAGCGAAGTACGGGTTAATAACTAGTGTAAACAATTATTGAATCAAAAATTTCAACAGAAACCTCTTTTCAACAATAATAATAGTACCATGCATACACTTTCACATCATACTTTGCCACAAATTTCATACGTGACAGACTGTAAGTAATAGAAAATAAATAATGCATACGTACTTCGCCACAAATGTCCTACGTAACAGGCGGTAAGTGATAGAAAACAAATGATAGACTTATGTGATAGAGCTAAATAGTAATAATTTAATTAAAGACTTAGGGTTCAATCTATGAATAGTTTAGTACTCCCTGCCGATGTGCGTTTGCATGTTTCTTAAATTCTGCCAAAGTCTAGAACGTATAATAGGAGAAATTATAAGGTCCACATGGTGGACAAGTAATGTGGTCCACCATTTTACTAAAAGACTCACACCTGTTTAAAATTACTAAGTTAGAAATTTTTTTAAAACAGAAACTAATTACTGACTCAGCAATTTTAAACAAGTAGAAGTCTTTTAGTGGAATAGTAGACAAGTGACATAGTCTACCAAATGACTGTATAATTTCTCATATAATAAAGCATTGAATTTGGCCCAACCACCAACAAACCCACCACCCCATTCCTTTCCCAACACTTCGTGCATTGTTCACAGAACTTCACACCACCCACTTCTCTCTATATAAACACTGCACCTATTAACAACAAAGTCACACCAGTCCCAATTAATCAAGCTCAACTTTCCTATTCCTCCCTACAAAAGTTCTTTTCTCAACAATGGCTAGCCTTAACTTTTCATGTTTGCTTTTCTTGTGCATGATAGCTATTGTACCCATTGCCCAAGCCACCATAACATGCACTCAAATTTCAAACAATGTAATGCCATGCGTAACCTACCTTAGGAGCAATGGTGCGTCGCCTCCACCTGAAAACTGTTGCCAAGGGGTTAGAAACCTCAACGGCATGGCCAAGACCACACCTGATCGCCAAGCCGTTTGCAACTGTTTTAAAGCCGCAGCTGGTGGAATTTCTGGACTCAACCCTACTTTAGTTGCTAACCTCCCAAAAAATTGTGGAGTCAATAGTCCTTACAAGATCAGCCCCTCCACCGACTGTTCAAAGTAAGCTCTCAATATCCTTTAAATTACTGCATATTAATTTTCTAACATAGATATTTTTTTCAACTTTTTTAATAGCTTAAATGTAACTCAAATGATCAAATTATTCAGTGCATTCGTTGTATCTGTTATCTTTGTTTCACATAAAGGTGAATTTTTTTTGTAAATTTGTACGTGAGATTTGTCTTTATGTCAAAGGAGAGTGATATACACCTAATTGTACAAAATAAATTATCATAGCACACCCCATTCATGGAATAATTTCACGTAGCACTCCCTAGCTGCCATACCATTTTAGTATAGGGATTTTGTTAGACCTTCTTTATTGTAAGTCATTATTAATGATAGGCAAAAAAGATGGTGTTAATGATAGACTTTATAACTTTATAGTTGTGAAAAATCTTGTATATGTAAGATTATTTATCAAGACAGTACTATTTCATTACCTTTTTTTCCCTCTCACCGACAGCTTTTTGGTTTTGTTGCAGAGTGCAATGAGGATGATAGAGAAGCAATTTGAGGCCGCAACAATATAAGTAGCATTAAGAATAAAGACATTACGTCGAATAAAGATATTACGTCGAGTCTAGATGGAGCTCCACTTTAGCGAGTCTCTTCTCTTCATTGTTATGGTCTAGTCTTGTGATCATCATATCTTGTATGTCATCACTATGAGTCCTCTCGGTCGTTCTATGAAATGACTATCTTTATAAAATATATGTCACTTATTATTATGATAATCTTTCTTTTTTTCTCCATGTGCAACACACTTTATATTTACCCTCCATTTTCTTCCTCCCTCCCCCCCCCCCCCCTTTCCCTCTTCTTTTACTTCCGTAGAAAAGAGTTCCCACAAAGAAAAGAAAATGTGACAAGTAACAACTAAAAATTATGTATAGAGTGAATGGATCGGATAACTAAATTTGAAGTTGGGTTGGGTCTTCAAGTTGTTCTTAAACGTTTTCCTTGAAAAAATCGGGCTTTCATCAGATTGGGTTGGATTGATGGGTCGTGCTTAAACTTTTATGCCGGGTAAATCATTGGATTTTGATCAACCACTTAAGCACTTTATTTTCAATAAATTATGATAATTGACCTAATATGCTTAAATTATATTCCAAATTTTTAGATTTACCAAAATACCAAAATAGATCAAACTAAAAAAATTAAAATAAAGTAAATAAAATATTTGTAAATATCTTACGTTAGGTTGGGTTGAATAGATTGAAAAAACTATCAACTTGAGCTTGATCCTAACCAAAACTCAAATAAAATTTCAACTCAATTTAACCCACCAACTCACGAAAAACCAACCTATATAAGACATTAGGTTGGATTAAGGAGTTAGTTTCATTGGGTTTGTTGGTTAGATATACACCCTTACCTTCAAGTGGCACATTTAAACATATAGGACCTAGAGACTTTAGATGAACATCGATTTAAGCACTCAATAGTATTTGAAAGATTGAAAAATGAAGTATACATTTTTTTTTTTTTTTTGGTAGTAAAAATGAAGAATACATCAAAGCTTAGTACAATTTCCTCCTAGGTTTTTTTAAAAAATCCCCTCCTCCCTCTTTCAATTTGTATATAAAAAATATATATATATATAATTTTACTTATTGGCTTCCTAGGGAAAAAAAATTCTAGCTTTGCCACTCTATTTACCATAGATTTCTTTTATCAATTTCAATCACATGGTTGTATTAATTAATGATGTGTAAATAGTGTTATTTTTCACAAAAAACAATTAAATTCAACAATATTAATTATTAGCCAATATAAAATACATTCGAATTTGATTATAAAACCTAAGTACAATACTGAATTAAACATGGTAAAAAGACCCATTGCAAATTAAAGACAAGTTTGAAATACATTTCAAACTCAGCCAAAAACCCAAGCTGAGGACACATTTCTATCCACCAATGTTTCCATCCTCCCAACAAAACAGAACATTAGAATTTTTTTATATATAAATATTTTCAGCCAAAAGAAAGAGCAAAATATTACTACTCAAAAAGAAAATGAAAGAAATTAATACTACCAAAAATTATCTGGGAAGCGCGTAAAATGGGCTTCGAAGCCTGATGGCATTCAATGGAAAGCACAGTACACATTGGGCTAAAAACCCAATAAAAATGGCAGACTACACTTCACAAAATCCATGATTTTTATGGCACGTTTTGGGCTTTTCTAGCCCGGCAAACTAACAAGTTTAGTCAAGGCCATGTAAACAATCATTGACTCAAAAATTTCGACAGAAGCCTCTTTTCAACAATAATGATATTTGCTACAAATGTCGTAGACTATAAGTGATAGAAAAAAAGAAAAAAGAAAAAAATAGACTTATGTGATAGGGACAAATATTCAATTACAATCTCCTATACAGGGAGGTGGTATATGTTGTTTTTGTGGCATGTATCCTCCCCTTCACATGAGGTGGACCCCACAAGTGTGAGGTCTACCCCATGTGAGGGGGAGGATACATACAACGGAAACAACATGTATTTTCTCCTATAGAGGACAGTTGTAACAAAGTATTTAAGAAAATTCAACAAACTCATCTTTGGCCAACTTAACTTTTGAAAATCCCTTAAGTTTTTGTTTTTGTTTTTGGTTTTTTCTAAAAAAAGTTTGCTCAAGTATTGTAGCTTAAGTCTTTTGGTGACGATGCTGAGAAGTGTTCAAGAGAAATTTCCAAAAAATTGGCAATTTCTCTAAAGAGCTTCAAAATGATCCTTTAATCTGGAAACATAAAAGATAAAATTAAGAGCTTCTAAGGAATGGTAAGGATTTGTTGCAAACTAAGTTATAGCAACTCCTATAAAAATGCACACGTATCAACACCTTAAATAGACACCTATCTAAACTTATATTTAAATGAAATTTTTTTTGTCAATATTGAATTTTTTACTAAATGACTACTTTTTTTGAGAGGGAACACATCAAACTTTATTAAGAAAAACCAACAATGTCATCTTAGACAACAGAACGTATGGGTGGTGGGACATCCTCCATCTACACCGAAAAATCTGAGATACAAAGAGCATGTCTTGTTAACTTATGTGCAACCTTATTACCCTTTCTCTTTACATGAGAGTAAAGTAATTGATTAAAAAAACTAGCATTAAATCTAATATCCTCCATTAACAAACCATCCGTGGAGAGATAGGTGCTGTTATTGATCAACGCCGTAGCCAACACCAGTGAATCTGACTCCAAGATGCCGCTATGAAATCCCACCTGTGTTGCAAAGGTCAATGCTGTTGAAGCTGCCATGGCCTCATTCTCCAAAGCCGTGTATAGCTGTGGTAACTGTTTAGCCATTGAAGCCAAAACCATACCGTTTTCGTCTCAAATCACCACGCCAATGCCCGATTTTTTCTGGTCTTTGAATGTAGCACCGTCACAATTAATTTTCACCAATCCTTGTGATGGAGGACGCCATCTAGTCTAAGAGGGAATGGCTATAACCCATGGATATGGTGGCATAGGAATAGTCTGTGCAAACTCGGCGAGACGCTCTCTTGCCGTTGCAGTAATCTGATGAGAGCTACTGGTGGTTTTGTTCAGACGTAGCAAGTTCCTTTGAGTCCAAATCAGCCAATCCAAGGTGAAGAAAAACTCCAGGTCTCGCTGGTTGGTAATGAGCCATGATAATAGCTCCTTGAAGTCCACAAAGGTATGGTTTCTTCTGCATTGCCACTGCATAGCATCCTCCCAAACCACATCTAATTCTCGGCAAGACCACATTGCATGGAGTGCTGACTCTGAAGCTTGTTTGCAGCGATCACAGGTCGGGTTGTCAATGATTGTTTGATGCACCAAATTCTCCTTTATGGGCAGAGAGTTTCGGCATGCCCTCCACATCAAGTTTTTGATTTTGTTGGGAACTTGGACAGACCAGATTGTCCTCCACAGATGTCTCTCTTGCGCCCTTTGCTCCTCTTCAACCTCGGATTGATCTTCAGCTTTCAAGAACCTATACCCGGACTTGGAAGTGTAAATGTCATTGTTTGTGAAAGGCCAAAACAAACTATCCTCTGCCTCACACCGTGACAATGGGATGGCTTTGATCAACTCTGCCTCCAAAGGGGTAAAGATACCATCAATCATCTCATGGTTCCACTGCTTAGAAGTTTCCTCAATCAAAGTTGCCACTTTTGCATCTGCCAATGTATCAACCATAGGTGAGAGAACTTGTGGTGGATGCTTCCTTGGCAACCAATGGTGTTGCCATATACTCACTGTCTTGCCATTCCCAATCCTCCAACGGCAGCCCCTAAGTACTAAATGACTACTTAACACGTGTATTTTGCTAGAACAATACAGAGTTAAATTACAATTACAGCTCTTGTAATGAATAATAGACTGCTCACATGAGTTACATACATTCAAGCATACATATATAAATATATATACATGTACGAATGTATGTATATATCCAGATTAAATGATCACAGTGGAATATCAAGACCTTTGCCTATATCCACACCAATTACCTGCAATATCCCCTTTTTTATTATCTGAAAAAACACAACGCCACAATGAGTGACAGTTAGGAAAAAAAAATGTTTTGGTTTACAATAGCAAGAAGACAGTTAAGTTCAAAAGAAAGAAATAACTCACCAATTCTACAATGAAAGTCCCAATAAGTCCAATCATACAAGCTCTAGAATTCCAAGTTTCAGCTGTCTTTGTGAAACCAAGAAAAGGGGCTCTGAATTTTGGCTCTACTTTCGGCAGTTCTACCTGAAATTTCCTAAACCCATTTCCTCAGGTAACACAGAATAATGTTTTATTACGAAAACTAAGAGCAAAAAGCAAGAAGAACATACTCCAGCAGGAAGCTTTGCAGCAAGGACTCTGAAGGAGACCCGGTTCTTGAAATTTGTAGCATTACGATTATTGAAAAGAGTTAGTTGTTGGTTTCGATGATTTATTGGAGCTCTGGAGGGAAGGAGGAGAGAAGAAGATATTATGGAAGATGAAGATGCCATTGGCTTTGGTTCTACAACCATAGCAATTGCCTCTTCAGTCACCTTATCTACTTGTTCATATTTTATTTTATTTATTATTATTATTATTTTTCTCTTTATGACTTTTATTTATTTATATATTTTTCCTGGCTAGTTTTGATACACGTTCATATTGGACTGGACTGTGGTGAGTACTGCGCAGGATACTTCTAGCCCATTGCTCTTGTCTTGGGTCCCACTCCTAACAATTAAAATTTGAAAGGGTAGATTCACTAGATTGTAGCTTTTTTTTTTCTTTAAAATTTCATTAATTTAGAACAATTATATGTTTAAATTTATTGTTCATACAAATTTAAACAATATTATGTGTGCGTTTGACATGGATTATTTTTGCCAACTTATTTTACTATTCAGTTTATTTTTGTTACTATTTATGGGTCTTACTGCACTTTTTGATATTATTCATGGGTCCTACTATACTATTTCAGCTAACTTTTACCTTTATCTACAGTACTTTCAGTAAAAAGTTTTCAGTTTTAACAAAATAAGCAGATCCCAAACGGATACTATATATGTCTACAATGTAAAGTGTACATGAATAATAAATGTAAAAATATAATTTTTCATCAATATACATTTACATATATTCCACCAATTCTCTTAAAATTAAAATTTTAAATATAAAAATTATTAATTATTTCAATCAATTATAATAAATGATCATTTAATATTTTACTGATCCAATATTTTCAAAGATTTTGATCCATAAAAAATGAGATATTAGCATATTTGATTTTTTTTCCCTTTCGATTTTTCACATATATTTATATATTCACTTTTATTATTTATTAGATCGATACTTTCATTATTCAAAGAGTTTGATATTGTAAACATGTAATAGGGCTTGTGGGTTTTAGGCCCACTTTATTTATCTTACTTGTACATCGCACGTACTTGTACTGCACACTTCTATTTTCTATGTAAAGACACTCATGTATATGTTATCACTTGAGAAATACAATACAATTATTCAGTATTTCTAACAGATATTTTCACCGATATGTATTGAATCTATTGATATCATTCTCGATTTTTATAACTAAAACAATTTTCTTTAGATTTAAAAGATTAAGAAGAGAGAAAGATTGGGCGGATAAAAGAGAACGTAGGGAAGTGGATATAAGTTACATATAAAAGTCAGTTTTTATATCATATATCATTTACACAATATTAAAGAGTGTTTTTAATTTAAAAAAAATTAGATATTAATTATAGAGATTTAGATAAAACTACTATAAGTTATAGAATAATTTGTTGAATGTCACATTTTTTAAATTATAATTGATACTTATAGATAGATAAAGCTTTTTATTTAAATTTCTAATGAATAAAAATATTTAATTAACTTTATGCAAATATATATATATTTATATAAAATTGACTTTATGTATAAAAATGGCACATTTAACCGACTAAGTTATGGTTAAATAACATAAGTATAAAGATATATGTACAATTAGGTGACTTAGGTAGTGCATGGGGAATGTGGGGCCTAGATATGAGTTTTGGGGGCAGGGGAGGGGTGAGGTATTTATGTAGTAATATATCTAACTAGGTCAAAATATATATAAAGATATACTTGAAATCTAATTTAATTTAATTGGTAAAAATTTGTCTTAAAAAATGGTTAAGTCTTGATTTCAAAAAAAAAAAAAAAAAAAGGGATCAATATCATATCTTATAATCGAAGTTGACAGCGTACATGGAGAAGGAGACGACCAAATTGCTTCCGTGGTCACTTATCTATTGAATTATATAAATTCTTTGTTATATGATTATTATTATCTTACAATTTCAAAACTTCAATTGGCACAACAATCACAAACATATAAAAGACCATGACAACCATTGATTTTTAGTCTTCTTCCCTCTTTCTTTTCTTCCTACTTGATTTGAGATTAACATTTGGACTACGCATCTTCAAGAAAGAGAAATTAAGACTGCAATCACATATGTCAATGGGCTGCTTCGGCAATACTGTGGTGGGACTTGAAGGGCAGTCATAATAGTTCCCATTATCATTTTCCATCGAGTTTTGCAAAGAACCAACCTGCTGAGCTTCCATGATCATATAGCACCTGACTAGATCATCCTAACAAATTGAGAAACCTGTCAATAAAACAGTACTTCCCATTCAATTATAATTTTTTTGTTTCTTTTCCAGATTTTTACCTTTTGAGATTGATTAAAGTGTCCTGTCAGAGAGGCTAGGTAGGCATCGAATGTTGATGGGTGTAACTCGTCTAGACTGCACCAAAGTGCAGATACTGCAATAACGCTTGGCCTAAATTCCAAAACTTTTGAATCTGGACGTTTTGATGAGTTTAAATATCAGTGGAATCAAATCAAGTAGGATCTACCTTCAGCATGAGAAAATTCATGGATAAAGCAATACTTCTTTGCTCCACAGCATGAGGCATTTCTATTGGAACTTTTTTTACGTGTACAGTACTTTGTGCCAGCCTTTCATGATGCAATTTAAAGCTTAAAGTAAAGGCCGGAAGCAATAGGCATATAAATAGCAGAGAGTATATCCCATAACAAGCATACCAAGTTACCTAGGTAACATGTCAAATGAATGCTATGTGATTTAATTTTATATTCCTTTTAATCAAAAGTTGTTCTTACCAACATTTCAAATGATATTCACTCATTGGCTTATAACATGAGTAATTTGGTCATAAGAGATAATTTCTATATAAATAGACAGCAGCAGCTAAAATTTGCCAGTGACAAGAGTTTAAGTTTTGCAAATATATGGATAAATTTAATGAGGGTTAATGGTTCCATATATATGATTTGAGGTTTAAGATGATAAGTTTAAGTGAGAGTGTAATCAATTTTTGCATTCTAGTTTAAAATAAAAGATTAATAACTAATTTTATGCATTCAAGTTTTGTTAATCTATACTTTTCAAGTAATAATATGACTAATCTAATCTTTTTTTGTTCCAGTCATAATCGATTTTAGATAGGATTTTATAATTCTTAATTTTCGAAAAACTTCTTATTTTGCATAAACAATTATAGTATTGTCAATATAAAAATATAAAAAGCAATACATGCATTTGAAAAATATTTTTAATGGTTTTGTATATTTAGTATCCAACTTAAGTGTTTTTTCTATTTGCAAAATTTCTTTTAAAAATTTATTCTTAAAGTATATATAAACTATTTATATCACAATAAATATCTTGTTTAAAAAAAAAAATTTGAGATTAAGACAAAATTATGGGGCCTTTTGATGGGTAGAACTTTTTTTTGGGGTAAATGATGCAATTCCTGATTTCAAATTAGAGAGAAAAAGAGAACAAAAAAGAGTATCCGGGTTTCTTATATTTTTAATAGGACATAGGCCGTCTTTTAAAAAATATATACATATTCAAGTATATTATGAGATATTTCTTTAGATTGTTCTAAGATTAAAATTATGAGGGCTTCTTCCACTTTGGGACCTTAAGACAATTGTTTTGAAGTGTACTAGTGGAAGAGTCGGCCCTAAAATTTACAAGCCCTCTTCTTATATAACTATATGTAAGCTATAAAAAGTAAAAACTGCACAATTGGCAATTTGAAGAGTTAAACCATGGCATTAGCCCTCATTTGCCTCCTATTGAGTACACAATATATGAAGATAATGCATATACCTGAAATAGCCCCAAGAAGTAACTCGGTTACTCGGGTAATAAACTCCTCATGGAGGTGAGGTTTCAAAGAGTCAGTACTCCACATCAACAGTTCAACATAAGAATAAGCCGTTGTAGAGCCAAGGCGCCATCCTAGTGCCTCTAACAGCTTCAATTCCATCTGTTGGATAGTGCTTGGATGAAATGAATGATCCAAATTCTCCATCTTCAGTCACAACATTAAAAGCCAATCAATTATATATCTTAATAACAACAACACCAACAACCACAATAACGAGAAGAGTTACCTGAATTTCATGCAAGCTAGGAGTGCAGGTTTCACTGAACTTGGAGGCAATAGATAAGCACGCAACAGACAACAATTCAACCATCCAATGTTCCCATCCCTTAAAAATAAGTTACATTTTAGTACTCAATCCAAATATTGTTTTATCGAAGAAGAAATCTATATATTTCCAGGAGTATTCCTTACATTGCATTGATGCATAGATATGAATCGATCAAGATAACTTGCAGCATGAAAAGCAGTTTCAAAAGAGAGATTCAAGCGACTTCTGGACTGGAAACAAACAACCCAAGGGAGATTGTGAGACTGGTAAATAAATAATTAAACCTTTTATAACTTAGCAATACTACTCTTTTTCTTTCAATGCAGATCAAGATTTGAAGCTATACATAATCTGCCATATCCATTAAGACCAAGAACAAATCATTTCCATTTGAAATGAAAAAAAAAAATTCATTTCATGATTAAGATTTTATTTTCTTGATCTTATAATATTGTACAAACTGTCATGTCATTAAAGTTTTATATGATGCAATATTAGATACATATTTAGATTTGTAATATCTAATATGAACTATAAAATGGGTCCAATAGAGATGATACTTTTCCAATGGAGAGAAATTAAAACATGAAGCAGTACTCTGGGAACTGACCCTGAAAAGCCATTGAATAGCTCTAAATCTAGCAAAGATCAAATTTTTCGACCGGAGATGCTCACTATAACTAGCTTCAGGCATGTAACTCATCTCCTTCTCTAGGTATATAGCAAGGGCCTGCTCACAATCTTCCTTAGTAGTATAAAACGAACCATAGTAGCTCTCTGAACTGTGGTGCTTAGTTGCATGTTGATGAATAGGTGTTGCTGGGCTAGATAGCCACGACTCATCACAAAGCAAGCTTTCCATACCGATTTTTGAAAGAACTCTTAAAAAAACTTGTAATCTACAGTTCAAACTTCAATGGGGGAATGTATGTACGTGTACCATTGTCAATGAAATTGAAAATGACATTGACGTGATAATCATAGAACAATAAGGGTTAGCTTTTCGTACATGACCAAAACGGAAAGCATATGCGAGAAATTTGAGGGAATGAAAGAAAGTTATATATGGCCCATACATGGACGTGGGGTTGGGTTGGTACTTGGGTAGTTAGAAGCAGAGCGGGAAATAAAAAGAGGGACACGTCCCACATGAAATGGGGTAAATGCTATGGCTATGGCTGGCTATTATGGTTTATTTATTTATTTTAATTTGAGGGTCGTAAACTATTGCGTGAGTGAGAGCACGAGGATAGCTGTGTTGGTTGCATAAATGTACATGTACTGTACATGGCTCCTCTCCCTTCAATATGGGGAAGGACCAACTATCACCCCATGTAGTTAGTTCAGTTCATGTATGGTCCCACTTTTATTTGACATGTCGCTTTTCCAGTTCAGTGTGGACCCACGTTGTCTTCGTCTTCAAGTCATGATCATGAGGCCGTGTGGGCTAGATTAATTGGCTAACCATATAATATTATTTGAGAAGCAAACCCATTCACAAGGAGAGAGAAAGGAATTTAAATTCCAAAACATAAAGCAAACTCCACTAAAAAACCATAGCTCATACTATCCGTGCGTTTGCCAACAGCATTTTTGCGTTTTGCATTTTTTTTTGGGTCCCACAGCACTGTTCACGAACTAGTCAATTTGTGAAAAACGTAGCAATAAGTTTGCTACAGTGTTTTCCGTTTTAAAAATTATTTTACTACAGTGTTTTCAACAATAAGTTTTTAGTTTTTAACAAAATAAGCAGTATTCAAACAGACCCTATGTTTCCATTGTCATGAGTGGGGGCTGTATAGCTTTGCTATCGATTGCCACGCCAATGCTACCACCACAATTTTTCATACCATCAATGGATGCAGCAAGCGAGGCCAGCTTAGAAACTTATAAGCAACTCGCATGAGTCTTAATAAGTTTTATAAATTAATGTGTTATAAATTATAAAAAATTTATTTATAATATTATTTATTAGGAGTTTTTTTTTTTTGAGAATCAAATTTATTTATTATGAGGTAAAACAACACAAATCATATTTATTATCACGTCAATTTATAAACATTTTTGTGATAAACTTCGTAATAAATTTAGTATTATACAAAAAATAAATTTTGTCTCATTTTTAGTGTTCTATTTTATACTTCACAAACTTCACAAACTATGGTATAGTATATGCTATGTATTTTTTTTCTTCATCATAAGCTTTTTTTAATTTATAAGAGAAAAAAAGGTGTGGTAAGCTGTGATTTGTGGAGCTTATGGTAGAACATTAGAAGTAGGATGGAGGATATTATTATTATTATTATTTTGGGAAGAGAGTTAATTTGAAGTTTGAGCCTGTGACATGGGAAAGGAGCAAGGAAAGGTGTCATTCGAGCTGCAAGTAGTCCACTGACGAACAAATAATTTTTATCCTCCAACATCCTTATGAATAGAAGAATGAAATGATTAAATAATAAAGTCATTGTGAGTGTGTTTGGATATCGTTTATTTTGTTGAAACTGAAAAATTATTGCTGAAAGTACTGTAGATAAAAGTAAAAGTTAATTGAAATAGTACAGTAAGGCCCCTGAATAGTGCCAAAAAGTGCAGTGGAGCCTATGAATAATAGCAAAAATAAACTGAATAGTGAAATAATTTTATTTTTAATCTCCACCCAAACGCAAACTGAAACAATAGAATGAAAGTAGATAAGTATAATGAAAAAAAAAAGAAATGGAATTAAATAATACTAAGCCATCTTCTTTAGATGTTTTAAAAGAGAGTTATGAAATGAATTCATGACTTTGAAAACTGGAACAGTTAAAGAACCGAAAAAAAATGTTTGATTTTTGATTTTTACTGGTTGAACCACCGGTTTTTATCTGACCAATTAGGGTCCACTATCATGATAATGGCTTAAAAATATAGATCATTGGTGCAAGACAAGATCTAGGATTCAACTACAAAAATTGTGTAGAAAAAATAATGAGATATTATTAGGTAAGGTGAAGCAAATGAAGACAAAATTTAGCTACAAACTTGATTGTAGCCAATGGCTACAACTTCACTCAATATTTTTTTATTACATGTGAATTTTGAAAAATCCACCATTGGATTACATTTTCTTCTTATATTCTCCATACTTGCAAAATTTTCGAAAGATTAAAGATTAATAGCTATGTCATTAATTAAATATTTAAATTTCACGTTTTTGTAGTCTAAAATTATGCATAAAGAAATAAGTTGAATAGTAAATAACATTTAATTAGCATGAGATTTGATATGCATGATAAGAACATAAATAACATGCAATTCAACAGTTAAATTTTCAAAATATGTAACCATATTAATTTTTTTAGTGGGAGTTGTAATCATTGGCTACACAATCAAGTTTGTAGCCAAACTTTGTCATGCAAACATTACAAGAAATTTGTAAAATATATATATATATATTTATATATAGGCATTTTAGTCAAAACTTCATTAAACTTCGTTCCATTCCCTTCAATTCCTCCTCCAATTCTTCCCAACTTTGAGGAAAATGAAAATATAATAACTTTTTTTATGGAAAATGAAAGAATGACTATTCCCTCATGCTTAAACTTTTAAGTAAGGGAATGACCTTTCCATGATTAAACTCCCAAACACAAGAATGTAAGGAAAATTTATAAAAGATTCTTTCTATTCCACTCCTTTCCACCTCTCATATACATAAAAGCAAGATCACAAGAATTAGATACACTGGGAGAGTTGTTTGCAAGCTATAGATCTCTGAAATGAAATGATCCATTAAAATTAAAATGGATAGAAATACTTTGACTTGATCTGTATGGGATGTTAAAGATGCTTATGTTAGATCTTGAGACGCCTTCTATGGGATGTTAAAGATGCTGATGTTCCAAGCTTAACAGAAGGCTTTGTAATTATTAGGTATTTTTCTTATCATACTAAAGTTAACTGCTCTAATTGGTTGGTCACTTGGTTGTTATTTGTTGGTTTTTATAATTTTATTACCTTTTGAAGGTTTGTTTACTTGTATAACTTGAAATAACTGTGTAAAATATATTCTGTTATCGTTGTGCAATGAAATATCAAAAAGAAAAAAAGAAAAAAGAAAACCCTTTTGCCTTGACGTGCATTTTAAACTTAAATTCACATATAATAACTCAAGAAGTACTCTAAGCAGTACAAACAGATCTACATCTATAACACTTGTACAATAATTGGATACATTGTGCTCTTGCGTAATATCTAAGTTTGTCCAAGATGTAAATCAAAGAATTCACCTGACCAAGCAAAGTTCAATCAAGTTCTACCTTGAAATCAGATGCATTTCTTCCATTTTATTGCAACTCATATGATGAAAAACTGAAACCTGATCTTCCCTCATTAGTTGATTTCAGCTCAAGCTTCTGAAATGGGCTGCAGGCAGTTTCAAGTAATTATCATCAATGAGTCATCTAACAGAAATGAAAATACTTTATGAGCATATGCACATCTCTGTTGATAAAGGGAAATTACTGCATTCTATAATTTGAAGAAAGAGAAACCAGGACAGTTTAACCAAAAGTGTGGAGGAGATACCTGCTATTAGGATCATAATAGAAACCACTGATGGAGCCATCACTACAAGAGAAACAAACATAGTAAAAACCAGCTATAGTTAACCCACAGTCTGTCCCAACATTCACAAAATATTGCTCTTTCCATCTCTGCACCAACAAAACAAAATAGGCACATTAGTACTTCACATGGCAAGCTCTTTCACCAAATGATGAAATAATTGAGACTACGTTACCATAAATATGTATGGATAGTTACTCAGGTCCAAATTTTTGCCACCATCAAATTCCACTTGACTCTGAAACGAACAGAACTAGTTAACAGAGCAGAGCATAAACTGCACTTTTTTTTGATAAGTAGAGCAGAGCATATACTGCACATGGTGAACAAAAAAGTTCCAAATCTTTACCTTAAAGGGAGAAAAGGATGGAAACTTGTCCCAGTGCTTTTTATCATCCTCGGGCCTGTCAAGAGATCATCCAGTCAGCATTGGATTGTTTTGTCCAAGATCACTGTTGTTTAAAAAGTCTTCTATGATAAAATAGATGGAAGAGGAGAGGAACATACGTCGCTTCCCATTTGCCAGTGAAGAAAGTATAATTTATCGTATCAACAATCTCCCCTTCCCAGAAGGTCACTACCTGACATAATCGTAAATGAAACAAAAAATTCTCCACAAGCAAAGAAGGCAAATTGCCATATTTCAACTAGAGTAAACAAGGGGGTCATGACACCTTAGCAGTTGTCTGAATGAAGTGCCAGTTGTATATCAAGATTCAGGCATGCTATTCAGCCCAGTTTCATTAGGTTGAGAAAATATAACCAATCAATTTATGGCCAAAAGTACAATTGCATCACATATTCTGTTACAGAGCATTCATGTGTACATCATGCTGATAAAAAAAGTATAAAACAAAGAGTAAAATTTGAATTTGAGCAACTGAAATTCACGGCTGCTGCAACCAAAGAAGATGGAGAATGCATGATAACAATCAATTAGGTAAACATGGCAACGTAATACAGTTACATGGCAATTAAGGAGAATCACACAACAATCAGAATATTGAAAGGCCAGTGGGGGAAGAAACCTCTTGATCAGCTGCCTTTTAAAAAACTATTGTTAACCTACTTAGGAGATAAGTATTGTAGACAGAAGTTCACAAAAACTCTGTATCTGCTTAATTCTTTCATGGTGCATTCACATTTTTCTTTTTATTAGTAAATTACACATGCACCAGGTGGGTCTTGAACCCACGACCTCACTCCCATTCTGCTCTTAAAAGGGGAGAAGGTACCATTTGAGTTAAAGGCCTAGAGGCTAGAGCTCATTGGCCATTGTGTTTTTACATTCATAAGTCACGTTTTTAGCACTATCCTCCATATAACAGAGAACACACACGCACAAAAGAATTATTAATGTTTCTGGTGGTTGTTAAACGAAAAAACCAAATTGAATAAGTGCTTACTGGTGTGTCTGCCATAGGAACATTGAGAGCTTCCATGGTGCCACATAGATACCCATGTTCAAGGTCACATCCCTGTATGCGAACGTTAACTCTCCATGCTTCATCTTTTTGAAGACTAGAAACATTCTGAGTACCAGAGAATGCCTGCGACAAAATTATGCTTTAAGAAACATTCTGAGTACCAGAGCACTTCTCAACTAATGCAATGACGATTAGCCAACTCATATAATTAGGCTTACGAATCTTTGATTGAGATTATAAAGAATTTATCAAAATGATTCCATTTGGCAGTAAATTATGTAGATCTATACTTTTCACTTCAAATGGTTAAAGGGAAATCTCATGCATTTGCTCGAACTTGACTAACAATTAATCACTACTTTACTCAAAACCTAATCTAACCTATGACTTTTGAACCCATTTAGGTATCTTAAGTTCATAAGTATATAACCCTATGCGAAGTAATCAAGTGAATTCAGTTAATGATTTTTTTGGTATATTCCAAAGAGTGAAAATAGATATATGTAAAGTCATGTTATTTATTTCTACCCAAAAAAAAAAAAAAGTCATGTTATTTTCATAAAAGTTTCACAAATCATTCTTAAACCTAATTTTGATAATTGTGATGTGAGAAAATCGGATGGAGATCATTAATGATTTGTGAAAAACTGTCATTTGTAAAATTAAAAAAAAAAAAAAAAATCCCTAAACCAAAACATTCGTTTACTTTTCCAATGTTCTATTACCATTCAACAAATATTCAACAAACAATATATTTGGATTCAAAGTTTTGAATTTAGAGCAATAGAAACAATTTTTCCCTTTATGACAAAATGGTTCCCAAGATTGGAAAATTGCCATGGAGTCAAATCTAGAATCTTGTGCTGTACTCCCAACTTGTTGTGTAGGGTGGAAATTAAAAACTAAAAAGACATCTGATTGGTAATTTGAAGGCCGATCTTCAAAGTCATCATGTGGGCACTGGCAGTGGGTGCGTGTCACTGGCAATTTTGTTGTATCCATTGCATCCATCTCTATTTCTCTCACATGTTCATTTGGCATATATGAGACACACAGTATCCCTCATTTGACTAGCTGGGTCTATGTGATTAATTTACATTTACAGACAGTACTTAAATATTTCTGTACCCTTTTAGGTGCAACTACTCCAGTACCACCATCTATTTACTTTTCTGCAATGCACGAAATTGCAAATTAAATTCACCGCTTAATAATTGGGTGAAATTACAATCAATAGAGTACTCACAGTCTGTACTACATCTTTTCCTAAATTCATGACTACTTTATATTGAGTTGAACAAGTGGTCTCCATCGCTTTAGTTTTTGGGGAAATGTGTCCTTTACCCTTAAGGTGCAGTTTGAATAGCACGCCTACGTTCACGTTTTCAACCTTTGCGCGTTTTCATTTTTTTTCTTCCCGAGCCAGTTTTGTTGACTTTCAACTGTAAACAGTGATCAGTGCACTGTTCACGAACCTACCATCATCACTTTTTTATCACTTTTTTATTAAAAATGGGTTCCACGATACTATTTACACATTTAAAAATTATTTTGCTACAGTATTTTCAGTTTTCAATTCAGCAAAATAAGTTATATCCAAACGTACCGTAAATTTTAGGTTACAATATTGGTTTTTCCTTTGTTTTTTTATTCAATCAATAAACCATTATCACGAGAGTTCAGCCAGCTAAATTAAAAATAGGAATTTGAAACTTTTGGTATACATTTACTTTATTGTGGAATTTTGGAGCTAGGTCCACATGTATCAA
Source organism: Notholithocarpus densiflorus (assembly GCA_030021035.2). Taxonomy (NCBI): domain Eukaryota; kingdom Viridiplantae; phylum Streptophyta; class Magnoliopsida; order Fagales; family Fagaceae; genus Notholithocarpus; species Notholithocarpus densiflorus. The sequence continues at coordinate 2,150,611 of JARYZH020000046.1, forward strand.
ATCATACCTTAAATTCTAGGTTCAAACACTATTGGTTTTTTCTTTTTTCTTCCACTAATAAACCATTATTATGAAAGTTCAGCCAGCAAAGTTAGATATTGGAATTTGAAACTTTGATTCACATTAACTTTATTGTGGAATTTCGGAGCTAGGTCCACTTCTATCAAATCACACTTTAAATGTAATGAATGATTAAAGAAGAAGAAGAAGAAGTGCTTTGATATGATTTCTTAGGATTTATTTTGACAAAAAGAAGAAAAAGAAGTAGTGCTTTTGTCTGATTTTCCTTTATAGTGTTATCTAGATCGACAGGGCAATTGCGCAAAGAATAATCACCACAATTGTTTTTCCTGTTGGGTCAATTTCCAAATTTGAAAACCAAAGAAATTTGTATACCTCAACTAGTTGGCTTCTTTTAGTATTTTCGATAAGGGTATTTGTTATTTAGTGTTTAAATTTTTCCTCCCCCAACTGTGAAATTGTCAAAAAAAAAAAAAAAAAAAAATCCCAAATTTGAAATAACATTTGCAAATGGTTTGGAGGGGGAACTGTCTACTAATGGCCCACTTTCTGTTTATGTTTTCTCCTCTACATTAAGAACTGTTTACTAAATTACTAATGTTGTTATAATTAATTTAGTAATTTTTTTTGTGTATGTGCAAATATAGTAATGCTTTTCTTTCTTTTTCAAGAGCTAGCTTAATTTTAAGCGTATAAGTTGCAACTTGCAAGGATATAACATAATAGTTAGATGAAACGAGAGTTTTTTTTTTTTTTTTTTAAAAGAAAAAAGAAAAAAAAAAAGAATAGAATAGAAGAGTTTTATGATAATTGCTCTTAATTATCAATTTAAGACACTAATTAATTAATTTTTGGTATTGACAGAATTTGAACCTTAAATGCCTTATTCAATAATAAAAAATTTTATAAATTAAACTAACTAAAACCCATGATAAAACAAAAGTTTTTTTATAGTCTATGCACAGTTAGAACTTAGAAGAGTGTCATTATCAAATAAAGCATTGAATTAAGCCCAACGATCACCCAACGCCAACCTTCAGTTACCCCATTTATTGCACTTGAGATTTCTTTTCACACGACCAAATATATTCTTCTATACCTATCGCTAGTAAACCCCTCAAGCTTTCAAAGTAAATTACACAGGCTAAGAGCATCTTCAGCAGATTAGGTAAATTTTTGTACTGTTTGAAGAATGAACAGTGACTTTTACCTTTCAGTTACCAACTTTTTCAAATACACTTTTCAACAGATTCTCTATCTCATTTAAATATTATTTCTTCATTCATTATTTATTCTTTTTTTAATAACTACACATCTTTCAACATTTTTTTATTCAATACCTGATTATTATAATAGAAAAAAAACATTTGAAAAATGAACAGTAGCCCATCAGACTTGATGAGCTACTGTTCATGAGCGCAAAAAAAATTCTGAGTATAGAAAGTCCATTGGAGACTATTTTTATGGTGTCACTCTCTATTATAGAGATTTTTATGCATTTAGCTACACCATTGGTGATGCTCTAATAAGTACTTTCAACAGTGCTGAAAATGAATAAATAGTTCATTTTCAAATTTAATAATATGGCTATAGTTCCTTCGACCTCAAGGCATTGCATGACACAAATGTACGTACAAGGTGGTGGGTGCACCCCTTGCCTAAGCCCTAACATGTGGCCGAGTGTAAAGGATCGTGGAAATATGTGTACCATATCATATGTGAGAGACAGTGGGGTTGCCCTTACAGCTTGTTGCAATGGTTAGAGCTTCAAAGGTCCCTCAAAAATGGGGCCAAGACCAAATTAAGCTGAAAGCTTTTGTTGCTTCCAAATGCTTGAAATCAATTGCTACCAGTACCACAATTGCCGAGCTCAAACCTAATCTCGCAGTTGGGAGATAAAGTATCTTTTGTAGTAATTACTAATTATATCAAATCAGGTATGTAATATAATGTGAGTATATAGATTGTGAGGTTGGCGATACCAAACCTAACTATTGTCAAAACTCTTTTCACAAGGCATAAATTTCACTCAAATTTTGAGTGTGTGTGTGTGTGATGATCGATACTAAGTTGCCGACTTGGTCCATTTTTGATATCTCTATTCTAAATATGTCAACTCCTTCTGTGAGATGACATGCATTAGGGCACCTTGAGTGTTATGTGGAAATTCCAAATTAATGTATTGTCAAGATGTAAGCAATAAAGCTAGGGGAGAAAATGGCATTAAATACTCCAATAGATTAGATGGAAAAAGAGAGAATAAAGAGTCCATTACTCAATCTTATCAAAATTTTGACATATATAAAGAAAAAGTATGAAGACCTAACATATTGAATCATGAAAATTTGAGAAGTTTTTATTTATTTATTTATTTTTAACCCTCACTATGTAGACAAGCAAACTGTTTGATGGCACGAAATGGAGGAGCAGAGTGCAAAACATTTAAAACAATTCTAGGAATATGCTCTCTTTTTGTCAGAACCTTATTTATAACTTTTTTTTGGGTGGAAAATTGTGATTAGAGTGACATAATTTTTTTTTTTTTTTTGATGAACGAAAGGAGGGCAGGAGCGACCATTGTGACTTAACCCCTTGGACGTGACTATAGGGCCACTTTTCGTTAGAGAATGTTGGATTGAGTCATATCTACTGTGGTCAGGAGTGACCATAGACTTCACTTCTAGCCCCACGAGAGAGCTAATAAATCAAGAATTAGCTGCAAGAGGCAACCCCACTCCCCACTAAGGTGTGAATGTGGGACCTCAAGACAGCAAATGTGGGACCTCAAGACAGCGATCATGCACCTTGACCACTTGGCTACCCCTCTCAGTGGTATCACACCGCACAAATTTCATTATGAACCATTATTGACACCATTTTTATTATTGTAAAATTTTTTTGCAATTAACGACCTAGAATTTTCGATTCATTATTGCCACATAATAATCTAGTTATCAATCCCATCAATCTCTGTCTTTGTTGCTGTATAATCAATCTCTTTGTCATGAATTACTACCTGTCCATGCATATATGTCACTCTGGATACTTCATACTTGTACATCGAACAATATATTGACAGGTGACTAGTAGCGGTCTGCCAGATAATACAGGACCCATCGTTGTAGTTCTTCTGAAAAAAATACCTTCAAGCCTGGCTAAGCATAACTTGGCCTTTCATGGGACTATGCCCCATCTTCCAATCTACGAAACATGGCAAAAGAAGAAGCTCATCCACAATCTTTATTCTCAGCTCCGTGTACAGAAAATATTTGTTGTCAATTAATTTCTTGAATTGGTTTGCACAGATCCGTATTGTTGTTGTGGGATCACATTCACACATAGAACTGTCAGTTTATATAGGTTGGTTCTTGTATTATATATTTTCTTCTGGAAATTAGTTACTTGGGGGACCCTATAGTGTATGGTGATCAAGGAGCTTCTGGCTGTGAGGATTGACTAGCCCAATTAAGAAGTCTCACCTTCCAAGTAAATGGGCTTTTGTTGATAGAGTGGCTAACTTTTTAAGTTTTTGGGCTTCCAGCCCCTCTTTAACTAAAATGAGAAATATAGAACAGGGCTAATTTGGGCTTCGGGCTACTCTTTATGTTTAATAGTTTATTTATTTATTTATTTTATATAATTAGATAGTCGAGAGATGGAAAATTTGTAAATGTACAATTTTTTTGGAAATATTAAAAGTTGTTAATTAAGATACAAAGTTTCTTATTATATTTAAAAGTTAATACAGTGAAGAATTAAATTAAGAGAAAATGAAATGGAATAGAGAGGATAAGAATGATTTTTTTTTTTTTGAGAAATTTTTTTTTTTTGTGATTTAACATATATAGGTATGGTATCGAATAAATCTAGATTTGAAAGTTAAGAGGAAAAAAAATGTAAATACGTTATTTTATTATTATATCAATTAATCTATTATTCATATTATTATTATTATTATTATTATTATTATTATTATTGAAAAATAGTAATTCATTTAAAGAAATAGATAAATGGAATGGAACCTTTTCTCTCTTCTTTTCTATTACTCCTCTTGCTCACCAGTCACCATCTATAAACTGGATGTTTGTTTTGGATTATTATTAGACCATGTGTACAGATGGCAGGGAATGTAGTTGGGGAGTTGCGAGTGATATGATCTCATAAATTTTTCAATAATAATCTACGCCAATTTAGGATATACTTCTTCTTCTTCTTCTTTTTATTATTAGAAAGTCTTTAGATACAATAAAAAACCTCATATTTTAACAAAAATCTTGTTTTATGGTATATATATATTGATTTGTAGTGGGATGATACCTAATTTTTTATGAAAATATTGTAAGATTTTGTTGTGAAAACCCTTTACCCCTTCACCCCATTTATGTCCAAAAGCGAAGTGCAAACTTCCCATATTAATATTAGATAGCTAAACAATAAGCATACCTTCCTCCTCTCTGTTTTTCTTTACTTTTAACTTGTTCCTTTCACATCATAACGGAGGATGCATGCATGAGAGTAGATTATATGAAGAAGAACACAATTTCCTTCCATTGTGAAATGGTTCGAGAACAAAATATATGTAAATATATTTATTTTGAACAAAATTTAGTTATAATTCGGCACAGGAAAAGTTAACGGGTATTCTAAGAGTATTGGTTTATGATATATTTATTTTAGAAAATTTTTATGGAAAAAGAAAAAATTAATTTAATTATTTTAATAGTTTTTTATATTTCTCATAAAAATAATGTCAAATTTTTCCTAAATTGAATCATGAACAATTGACTTTAAGAGACTCGTTAACATGACCCGTTATATATATATATATATATAGTAACTTAAAATTTTTAATTAATACCAACCATGTCTCATTGTCCAATGAGTTACGTAATTGAATTTAAGTGAAAATCTTGTCAGTTTTTTCCCTTTTGTGTTGAACTCCAATTAATCATAATTAACCGATATAACCGGCCTTATTCCAAATATAAAAATTGGTTGTGCCTTATTAAAAGCTTCTATGATTTAGTCCCTAGTCCATATATTGATGATTAAGAAATTGCGTCTGAAACTTGCTCACCAGTCACCTCCTGTTCTTAAATTTGTCCCCTGATGGGAGTAAATTTTGGTGCAGTTCTCACATGGTAGCAGAGTAGCAGTTCACTAATTTCTACTTCTGGGTTGATCTGAAAGCTCTTTGCTTCCTTTCCCAAGGGACCCATTTTTTTCCTACTTTTATAATAGTAGCAATTAACATGCTCAACTACATCCCAACAAAACACATTAAATAAGCCCAACTACCTATAAAACACATACTAATTACTACAACACTATGCTATGCACACTTTATATATATAAGCACCAACCTAGAAGCTCTCAGACTCATCAGTAAGTGGCTAAACACTTAGGAAGTTTAATAGGTATATTGTTCTTTGTTCCAATTGGGTATTATGGCTAGCTCTGTTGTGTTTAAGCTGGCATGCTTTGTGTTTGCGTGCATTGTGGTGAGTAGTGCACCAAAGGCCGAAGCAGAAATACAATGTGGCCAAGTGGTGAGGTACTTAACCCCATGCATTTCTTATGTAGCCAATGGTGGCACTGTACCAGCTGAATGCTGCAGTGGGATCAAGTCTCTCTACAGCTTGGCTCAGACCACAGCAGACCGCCAAAGCGCTTGCAAGTGTCTAAAGCAAGCTGTGAGTGGGGTTCCATACACTGCTTTCAATCTTGGTCTTGCAGCTGGACTTCCTAACAAATGTGGAGTTAACATTCCTTACAAGATCAGCCCCTCTACTGACTGCAGCAAGTACGACTCTATATATCTCTCTCTCTCTCTCCTTAGCTTTGTGTGTTTGTACTTTGTACATTCATATACTTATGGATCTAATTATGGTTCAAATTTAATAGTATATCGAGTGTCGCATCATTTAAAATTTTGAATGATGTGACAAATTCAATAAATAAAATCTTAACTTTAAAATTAATAGATTATCTTCATTTTCTATTCCATGCAGAAAGGTGAGTATGACACAGCTCCATTTTAAAGTTATTTATTTGCTTTAAAATAAAAAGAGACTTTCATAGTTGGATTTAGTAGCTATCAAATCTAAATGTAAATATAGTCACTTCCTCTAAATTAGATACCATTCTTTAGTTAATTAAATGAAATTTTAAATGATGTCAGGCTACATATATTTTCATAATCTTGAAAATTAATTTAAACCATTAAATGGATTCATTCATTTTTCTCGAAATTAAGAGCATTGTGATGCAGGCATGAGAAGAAGATAGCTTATATAACAAGCATGTACCCCATTACCCTAAAATACATGCAGATCCATATGTTTGGATTCCATGTATATATCAATATATGAGAGGATTGATTCATAAGATACTTTTTTGCGCATGGGCTTTATGATCAATTACATCTTACCTAATCGAATGCTTCTAACTTTTTTCCATTTCTCTTGCTTTTAACCATGTTGCAGCGTGAAGTGAGGATGATCAAAGAAGACTGGTTTGCCTATGCAGGATCTAGTAGCGTGAGAATAAATGGGTGCTCTAGCTAGTCCTCCTCGTGCTCTACTGGACTGTGTTTTGTACTGTTTATACTGTCTTTTTCTACTATTTCTATGTCATCAAGTTATAATGCCTTAGTCAGTCTTGCTTTTAGCTTCTAGCTGCTTGGCTTAGCGAGGAGTTGAAGATGGTGGATGTATTTAATGTCAGTTCTATATATCTATCTAAAGATCCACCCCCACTTTATCCAATATCCGTAAGAATTGCATTTGATTCGATCTCTTACGCTAGATATGTTCAATTGCATGCACAATCTATGTGGATGACCAAGTGGGTGCATGCTTCAAAATAGAAAATACCAATGACTGAATCACTGAATAGTAGTTTACATCAGCAAAACATGTCAGGTGATTTATGGACTACGCTCTAGTCTAGTGTTACTAATATACAGGCATGCCATCATTTAATTACATCGTGAATTAATTTAATTAGTATATTGTTATTATGTGAGGGGACGGAGCATTGAGAAGAACAACATAATAGAGCGTTACGTCAACAAGTTAATAATAAATTTGTTTTTGTGGGTTCATATTTGCCTCAATCAAGAGGATTTTGGAATACAATAAATTAACAAGTAAGAAAATTCACACTCGCAAGAATGAAATTTACTTGCATTAAATTGGTTCCAACAATACAAACTCGATCGAGAAGAGATCCAGCTTGATCTGTTAAGTGCAAGGATCAAACAAACTGCAACGCTGGTCCTAATGCTAAGGATAAACTAAATTAAGGATAATAAAGTATAAATGTTGAATGTTCCTTTTCTCCATCCACCTTTTGTTCTTCTCCTTCCTATCTATCTTCCTTTTATAATCTTTAAACTTCACAAAACTGTTTTGGCTTTATCCAGTTCCATGGGTGATAAACACTCTTTTGAGGTTGTTCCAGTTGTCACCTACAAAAGCCATGCTGACGTGGTTTTTATTTTTTAAGTAAAAAGTACAAACAGTGCTTCCAAGAGATCACATATATAGCTAATCTAATTAACAGGCCATAATGAATAATTTCTGGATTTACAACTGCCAATGAATTTCACTGTGCATGTGATTTCGCCTACATGAATTAAGCTATATATTTACTGTTCCAGAATTAGACATCATCGATCCTCAATCATAGCAAGCTTAATTGGCTTAAGCCAGTGGGGGCCGCAAGTTTTTGAAAACTCCATGCAAGCCAGAGGAGTTGTAGATTTATATAAATTGAGACTAAATACCAAGGCATTAATAATTTTAGCATCCAAAAACATGAGAAAGAAACAAATCAATCTTGTAAACTTCAAAAGAATAGACAACAAATAATCGATCTCAAGACACTATACTGTAACTAGTTTCATGAGTACTTCAGCATAAGACTTCAACAACACAAGACTCCAAACTCCAAAGAAAAACTGGAACATAGGTTGAACTTTGAATAGTGTTGTAGTAGGTCCTTAACATTTATTCTTCGACTACATCGATTATTTTCTAACCACCCAGAAGTTGATTGGAGCTTCCAAATCACCTTGCATATGAAATATTAGACATAGTTACATCCAGAAGAAAGAAAACTAGCAGGTTCATACATTCATAAAAGTACCATATGGGGGTTCAAAGTTGAGACACAATAATTAAATACCTTGGCGGCTTTCAGGTTTCAGAATTAAAAAGACAAGCAATAACAAGCACAACTCCATGTTTTTTTTTTCTGTTGGCTTCAATAAACGCATTACTAGATACTGAAGATTGAATAATTACAATGCTAGCTAGCACAAGGCAGTGCAAATACAAATTAATAACTACCAACATGATACTAGGAAAAAGAAGATCAGAAATAAGAATCACAATTATAGAATGTTGATTCCAAAAAATAAAAAAATAAATTTAGAATGCAACCTTTTTTCCAATGTAGCCCGGCTAAATTACCTACATAAAAAAATTACATAGAATTTTTTTTTTTTTTTTTTTGTTCATTTTCTCAACAACCAAATAAATGATAAATCATATTCAAACCATAGAGATGAATCGAGAGAGATTAAAAAAAAATTAAAAAAAAAACGCCTAGTCTTTAATTATCTTTTGAATCATTTCATGTATACAAATGGGTATATGGGATTATAAGATTTATAAGAAATTAGTCCCTACATTTGATGTAATATTGTTCCCTTACATATAGGATCCATGGATGAAATTCATCTTTATATGAAAGGATGGCGTAATATATTGGATGCACATGATAATTTCACCAAATTTTAGGAGTGCATTGCTTTCGCTTAGATTTCAAATCAATGCTTCCATCACTCTATGATCATAAGAATGTATATTTAATTTGGAATTTTGTTCATCTTGACCGAAAAATTGTGCATTTTTCTTCTAGCTTAGGTGGGCATTTCCTTATTGGGTTTATGTAAAATTTGGTAATAGGATTATTAGGCTATACATAATATATGAGGACTCTTGAAGCCTACCGTCAATGATTTTGATCCCAACTGGATTTTTAATTTTATACTTTTCGTCCTTTTAATCTAGGAGATCCCAAATTGTGGAGATCTAGTTTTAACATTCTCTCGAATTATGTTATATTATATTTAGGTTAATTAACATAAGATAATATTTTCTCCTCACACAATGGAACAAAATTAACGTAGGAAAATAATGACACTAAACTACAGAAAGTCAGTGTTGATATAAAATGTAAGCTATTCAAGTTGAATGTATCTTCTTCATGGTTATGCATTTATGCTAATTTTGATAGAAATAATGTCTATAGTACTATTTTTTTTTTTTTTTTTGAGAAATAATTACAACATACTGCTAATTTCGCAGTTCGAACTCTTTCCTCTCTAGACCCCCAAACACTTTGTGCATGGGGAAGTGCCAATTTAGCTATAAGGCCTTTGGCATGTCTATAGTACTAATAAATGGTCCATTCAAACATAAATTGCTTTTCTCTTGTTGTGCAAGATATTCTTCCATTTTCTTGATATATTTAAAGCCTGAGATCACTAACGAATGTTAAGATTATATGATAAAAGCATTAGTCAAATGCATAATGCATGCTAGTTAATTTCTTTCAAAAAGTTCTACAACAGTTGAGCCGTATTTTGAAGCTATCATCATTAAATGCAGCCTAACATTTATTATTTATATTAAATGCAGTCTAACATTTATTATTTATTGTACTCATATATACCATATATCACGAGAATATACAAATAAAATTCTTCTACCTCACTTTATGTTCTACCAATTATAATCTATCATGTATCTTATTTTTTCTTATAAAATAACCAAAATTAAATTGAAAAGAAAAAAAAAAAATCAAACAAATGGCATACTAAAGTTAGTGGAACATAAAGTAAAACGCTAAGAATGAAACTCATATAATTAATAACAATAAAAAAAATCTTCCATTTTATGAAGTCATGCATATAAAATAACATGCAAATTACCTTTAATTAATTCATTCCATGATCTTTTTGTGATCTTTCTCTAAAACCGACTGGTCCATTAAAAATATGACCATTTAGATAATTTGCTACTGCAAGTTTCATTTTTTCACTTAAAACATTCAAAAAATATTGAATATGTTTGATCGGACTATCCATGACTATTAGTAGTTAGTAGGTTTATAAACAAATAGTAGGTTTGAACTCTTTAATACATACATATAGGATAAATCCCACAAATGACTCATATGGCTCACTATTTTAAACACTTTACTACACTTTTGTTAGCTGTGACTTTATATAAGGTGATCCAAGAACTTGACCCTAGTTTCCTTGTTAGCTTATCTGATTTGATCTAAAAGAAAACCAAGCCAGATCTTCTAAACACAAAGCTCACTGGTTTGGTTGTGGTTGCTGAGGCGATTCACATAGTTTAAGCTCTTAAAACCCAACATGTCCTAGGATTGTTTCAACTGCCAACAGTTTCTTTGTTTTGTCTGACATAGCTTCATAATTCATATAAAAATGAGGTTAGGGGTTGAGTCCAAAAGAATCTAAACCCACCATAGCCATTAATGGAGCACATATCTTATTTGAGGGCCATTGCTAGTGACACAAGTCACAAGCTAAGTGTAAACACGTAATGCCAACATGATTAGATCCATCAACGTGTCACCCCTTTTTTCACGGTTCAATCCTCAGGCCCCAGATTAGCCATTGTCACCATCTCTCCTTTACATATACAACATGGAGTTAGTGCTTTGTGGGCCTAAAACGAACAACAGGTACAACGACCAAAATACAGTGTTTAGCTTCTCTGATTTACGTTATTATTGCTTGTCAAATTCATCTTCTTAATCTCGTCACTAATCATGTGGGTAGGTAGATAATTTAAAAGTTATATTATAAAATTACACGCCTTAACTTTTGACTTATTTTCATCTTTTAAATTTTACGTTTTACATTTTAATTCTTTAACTTTAATTTGATTTCAATTTACTCAATTGTTTAGTTCCGTCCAATCAATCTAACCAGTACTTTTCACTTTCCAAAACAACATCATTTTGGTAGACTTAATGGTGCGGATTGTTCGAAAGAACTATGTTAGAAATTAATGGATGTTCAAAGATTAAAACAAAAAGGAAATAGTACTTAAAAGATTGATTGGAAACATGTTAACGTTAAAAAGTATCATTTGAAATTTAGGCTATTTTGGGGAGTAATATAATTCATGAAACACTTGATCTTTACAGTAAAATAGATTCTTTCAATTTCAAAAAAAATAAAATAAAGAATTGTAAACATGTCAAAATGAAATGTTTGAAATGAAAAATAAAATAAAACCTAAAAAAATTATTTGAAAACAAATTAAAGTTAAATAATGAAATTTATAATTTAGTCTGTTAAATTATGTGAAATAATTTACCCTTTTAGATTAGTGAAACATTCAATCTTTTCAATCTTTTTCCGTAAATAGATTCTCTCAATTTCAAAAAGAGAAAATCTTATTAGATAAGATTATTTATGTCTTTGAACCCAACTAAGGGGGTATTTGTGAGTAGAGTAAGTAAAAGTCACTTTTATAGTTTCTCCCCAAAAAAAAAAAAAAAAAAAGTCACTTTTATAGAATGACAGACCACGCCTCCCTCCCATACAAACAAAAGGGATAACAGTAAGTTTACACTGCGTGACCTCAAGTTTTGATCTGTAGCCAGTACAATGGAGAAAAAGTTAGGGAGATTTTTTTGTGGTTGATGAAGATATATTCCCTTTTCTTAACTATGATATATATCTACCTAGCATGATGTCAAAAGCAAGGTATTTCCAAATAAGATTGTGGCAGCAAAACTTCCACTATGCTTTAATTTGCATCTAAATATCCACATAATATTGGTAAATCCAAGCAAATATGAAATCTTGCTTAGCCATGTAACAACTGTACAACTTAGGGATTATGATTAGATTTGGTACAACTACAAGTAGTAGCATTAATTATAATATAAGCTTCACTTTTAGTAATTAACCATAATTAGGTAGGCAAAGCTATATCTTGCTTTTTTGACATGGTATCTTGCTCTCATGTGCATCTCCTAAGCCTTGATTACAGGCCACAATCATTTGTGTATATATTAGTCTTCCACTCAATTCCAAAAGGGCATCCTTCAAATATGCAGATAACTCTTCAAAAAAAGAATTCTGATCGATCTAGGCGCCACCGGCAACGACGAAGAATTTTATAGCCATAACAAGTTTAAGGTAAGGGTAAAAGTAATATATATATATATATTTTTTCTATTCCTATATTCTTAATCATCTTTTGCTATATTAAGTGTATAGAGGACCATTTCTGATTAAGAACCGGGATTCTTGCAGAGAAAACGGTCCCCAATTTGGATAACAGTCATCCACAAAGACAATAATACCAAGTCTCTCGCCTTATTGTGGACACAAGGAAAGATGCTCCTTCTATGTCTATTTCCAGCTGGAATCTTCACAACATTACTGTAACTCAAAAGAAACAACACCTATGAACCCAAGAAAACAAATCTAGAAGCCTCTTCAACAACTTCACTCAGTCCCTCTCTCTCTCTCTTTTTACTTAACCAAAAAAACACAACCCCATCAAAGAAAAAACCTAGTCCTTTAGGTGTTATTAGCACAATTCTACAAGACCCTTTTTCATATTTTATCCTTTTTTTTTCCATAGTAAAACATGCATCGCCACCTTTTGGGGACACAGGTGAGTTTGCCACCGGAAAATTATGGGTTCAACTTCAAGGCTCGTGATTCTAATAATTACATTAACGAGGCCAATTTTGACACCAACATGGTGATCATATTAGCAGCTTTGTTGTGTGCACTGATTTGTGCACTCGGGCTCAACTCAATCGTGCGGTGTGCCTTGCGTTGTAGTCGAAGGTTTGCGTTGGAAACCCCTGAACAAACCGCTGCGAGATTAGCTGCTACAGGGCTCAAGAAGCGTGATTTGCGTCAGATTCCCATTGCGGTTTATGGGTCCGATTTGAATAGTAGTAATAATGTTTTTAAAGGTACAGAATGTCCCATTTGCCTCGGGCAATTTGAAGATGGTGAGAAAGTTCGAATCTTGCCAAAATGCAATCACGGGTTCCATGTTAGGTGCATAGACACATGGCTTTTGTCACACTCATCGTGCCCAAATTGTCGGCATTCATTGCTTGAGGCTGAGCACAAAACATCAACAACAACAATTACTACTGCTACTTCTTCAGGTGCAAATCAAGAAGCACAGCCAGAACCAGGTACAACTGGGTCTAGGAGCCAAGGTAGTGTTGTCATAGTTGTAAACGAAGCAAGTTAATTAGATTTTGTCAATTGGGCAAAGATCTCTGTTAAATATTTTAGGGTCAACATGTTGAAGATTTATTATTATTAGCGTTATGAGGTGGTTTTTTTTTCTCGGAATGTTTAATTATGTAGGGTAGGAGATAAGCTAGGACCAAATATATATGTTATTTTAAGGACTTTGTTGAGATATTTAGTGCATTAGTCTTTTTTATGAGTTTATTATGTCATCTAAGCTAATCTGGTGGTATCAGATTTTGCATGTGGAATTGCCACCAGAGCATGTGCCCCTCACTACTGTTTGTATTGGTTTATTTACCATTACTATACTATGGGCTAATGGTAGGTTAAACTGTGGTCCGTTTTGTTGTATTTTATAAACAGGGTGGTCCGTTAAACTAAAGCTTTGTCCCTATCTAGCTTTATGCTTGCCAAACTTCAAGGGGTTCTCAAAATGTACAGCGACCAAGTGGTATCCGTACAAGGTTTAACATGAAATGTGGTGTCTTGTGTAACCAAGGTTGTCAAAATCGAGATCCTACGTAGGATCATGGGAGGTAAGTAGGATCGTGGATCGTAGGATCGGATTGTGGATCGTAAGATCCTACCTATTTTCAGATTTTAAGCAAAAAACCTATTGATAGTGATTTTATATATTATATAATCACTTAAAATATGAATCCATCCATTAAAAAAAAAAATTGCATCATAAAATGTAATTTGCATGCACTACATCGTTCTTATGTCATTCTAATGAAAAAATATATATTTAACTTTTGACATAATGTATTTAAAAAGTTCAGTACATGTTTAATTAGCAACTAAGTACCAAAATATTATCTACACATATGGAAAATGTTTTCCAAATTCTAAGTTCCAAATCCAAAATAAGTTAGGCTAGTTAGCATATAAAAACTAGCTAACTACAAATTTACAATATGTAATCCAAAAGAAAATTCTCAATCTAAGGTAAACTAGCTAATTACAAATATGAAATTCAAAAGAGAATTCTCATTCTAAGATTCTTCTAATCTAATCACTGTCATTGTCATATCCCATTTCATCATCTAAATATTTTAGGTTTTGTTTTTGAAAACGTTAAACTTAAGTACTATAGGTTTTTTTGAGATTTTATGTTGACATAGGGGAAAATTTGGGACTTCAATTCATTATTGGGCTTCTAATAACCCGTTGGGTTTGTAGGTTTAGGTGGATTATTCTACCCAAATGAATCCCACTTAAAAAATAATAATAATAAAAAAATAAAATAAAAAAATTCAAGCCAAATGGTAGGATCAGTAGGATCCCATACAATCCTACGATCCTATGCGATCCTACATACGATCCTAGTATTTTTGTGATCCTGCTACGATTTTAAACTTTTTGATGAGGTGGGATCGTAAAATCGTGCGATTTTACGATCCGGATCGCGATTTTGACAATCATGTGTGTGACGGTAGTTGTGTAACGTTTTTCTCGAATGAATGGATCTCACATATTTGCGGAGACTACACCTATAGAGAGGGGCTCTGTAAGTAACCATTTAGTCCGTTACATTAAATAATAAATCCTAACAAGGTTGGTACGTGTTTTTTGCTGGGTGGTAGAAAATTTAGAAAGTAAGGTATCTCATGTATTAAATATATGCATCATCTCTTTTACATAAGATAATATTTGGTTTGGAATGAAAAGAAATATGTGCGTAGAGTTCACGCCTAGAATTAGATCCTAGAATTTACGGATCCATTTATCTTATGTATGCGTTTGGATTAACTTTTTTCTATCTTCAACGGTGGTAAGATTCTTATCAAATTTATTGTTCTACACTTTGAGCAATCAATGGAGCATTAAGGTCCCCCCACCCTCTATGATGCAATTTTCAGTCAATACGCTATTGCTTGTTGCTATTTTGTTCTTATCATGTATGTGCAATTGGCCTGCAGTCATGATTGGAAAATTTTTAATGGAAAGTCAGTAAGTTAGAGCTTGAAATTAAGCTCTAATTGTTCCAAATTCGAATATATACTTTGTGCCAAGCAAAACTACAATCTCACTTGCACCAATCTTCGCAATAGTTCAAGACAAGAGAATGTTTCATGGGACTTTGATGATTTGATCACATTCCAAAATCATTATCATGAAATGGACCTTGGACCACCCACTATCTGCCTCGTTAAGTGGCTGGTCCCTAAAATAATCGTTTCAGATCTTTTTTCAATTGGAGAGTTGGCTTTGAATTTTGCTAGCAAGTTGGGACTTACGGGAGCAAATAAAGGTGTTATTTTATATTTCTTATTTGGATCCTTCAAGAATGCACCACTTGCACAAAGTTGAATACGAGGTAGGGGGGTTATCACCTATCAGCCTTAAAAATCCATAATATAATTTTGAAAAAACGATTTTGATGTGGGGTTTTCCCTTTCACTTTAAGATTTTAACTTTAAGTGTATGATATGTTGATAACATGGAATATAGAGACAATATGTCTGTTTGATTAGACATTTTGAGAGTTAAAAATGCGTTTTTAAAACTCAAAATTCCGTTTCATAATAACAACTATTCATAACTTTTTACAAACACTCATTTTAAACTCAAAACATAGTTTTGCACAATCAATAATTACACATAAATCACAATATCAGGCAAGTCGATTTTGCCTAAAAGCTAATCTTACATTGTTTTTTTAAAATCGATTTTCTTATGTAATAATTGAAATATAAGATAAAAGACAATCTCACCGCACAAAATGTTGCCGACTTTTATACTCTAGACAAAGGTTTATGTTACATTTTTTATCTTTTTTCATAAGCCAAAGGCTTATGTTACTTTCATTTCAGAAAACGATAAGCAAACGAAAGTTCAAAAAAAAAGTCTGAGTTCAAACTTCAACCAATATATTAAGCCTACCGAATAAGAGACCCACAATCAAGTAGGGTCAGCCTAAATCAAACCTATTTCCTTTCTCCTTTTTTCAAAACTTCAAATTAAGAGGAATGCCAAAAAGACAACTATTTACGAATTGTTAAGGTGTTACCTTTTTATTTTTTTTTATTAAATTGAGATAAATAGAAGGAACAAATCTTTTTAAGTCTCATTTTTATAGATTCAACTGTACTTTTACACCATAAACACTTTAAATAAAATTAGCCTCTTTACAACCGCATAATAAATTGGACGTACCATTTTTTTTTTTAACTTTACTTTTTTTTTTTGTTAAATACTATTATACTTTAACACAAATATAAAATAAGAATCATTTCTATCTTTAGCTATATATATATATATATGTATGTATGTATATATATGTATGTATGTATATATATATATATTTTTTTTTTTTTGAAGAAATAAATACACATGCAAACTCCACTAAAAAATCACAGTAATTGTTAAGAGAATGTGGAGCAAATTATAATACTCACAACCACGGTTATAAGCCCATGAACACCAGCCATATCACTAAATGTAATAAATGTTGTTAGTTGTAATCTTAATAATAATGAATGTAACAAAGCTTTCCAAGCCATGGTATAGTCTATAGTGTATACAAACTTTATTGGTGAATTTCAATTGTAGCATGCTATGTGTTTAATTTTTTTTTTTTTTTCAATTTTAAACTTAAATTCTTTTATTAAAAAAAAGTAAAAAAATATATGTAGGGATAAACGGTCTAGGAATGTGTATTCGGCCGTGGGCCCTGTCCGATGACATTTAGTAGTCCGAGAACATGTATACATTTACGAGGAAGTACGAGTTAGTGAATTGCAGATGGATTATAGTCATGAGGGTTTGGGAAGGCAGTCCGAGGAGAAATGCCTCCTCGGCTTAACAGAGTAGAGGTTAGAAAGGTTGACCTACCATCAAGAGCAACGCTCAAAGCAATTCTACTAGTAAGGATAAATATCAAGAGGGAATAGGACAAAGAGAAGCTAAGAAATATCTAAGGGAAAGCTGCTACCACCGTATTAAATGTTCTATAGCTAACTCTCTAGCCGCATTAATGTGGAAGTGATACCTGAACAGTAATATACAGCCTTTTAGCTACCTTTAAAGACTTGAGGAATGTGATAATGGAACAGGGATCAAAGCAAACAACTTGACCTACACGTAAAAGGTGGAGATGAAGCAAAAGAGGGGGATATAAGGAAGAAATACACCACTATAGAAAGGGGCATCTGAGAATCTGTAGAAGGAAAAAGACTGTAGCACTAAGAACTGTAATTATAATCAAGTCTAAGATAAATATATTCAAGAACTACTCTCCTCGGACTTTGCCATGAAAGGATTTCTTCGCATAAAACCTGTTTTTCTTTGTTTTATTTCCATCTTTAATCTATTGTGAGCGTTGTCCAATTCATTGAAACCTAGTTTTCAGCCCACTCTATACAAATTTTTTGTATTAGACTCTTTAGGCCTTAATCCTTTTACCTTTTGGGCCTAGGATCCAAAAACAACCCTTACAATTGGCACCGTCTGTGGGGAATACTTGAGTTTTAATGAGATCAACGTTCAGTTATGGTGGGTTCAAGTTCTAACCAGAAGAATCTGTTGGTTCCCAGCGCTAAGATCATTTCATCAACCTTGAACGTAGGAGAGATAGTAAAGTTAGTGTACATACTACTCAAACTAGTAGGAGCCAAATTCGAAGTGGAAGTCACGTCTCTCATGAAGAGAATACTAGAAGCATACAGTTGGAGATTGACCATCTGCGGAGGAGGTTACGCTGCGAGCGATGAAGAAAGACTCCTTTAAGCTCTGATCCTTTTTCTGATGATGATAAGGATGGTAGCTATAGGCCTAGGTTAAGGACTCCTCCCAATGAGTCTTTTTCATATGATGAGGATCACCATTATAAGTGTAGGAGTAAGAGTCCATCTCGCAAAGGTCTGAGCAACGATGCTATGAGTAAGGCTCTTAACCAGATTTCTAAATCCCTTTTTACCCGTAGGATTGAAGGAGGAAAGCTTTCTCGGCGATTTACTCAGTCAACGTTCACCATGTATAATGGAAGAACGGAACCTATGGAGCATGTTAACCACTTTAACCAGAGAATGGCTATTCACTCAAAGAATGAGACTTTGATGTGCAAGGTGTTCCCATCCAGTTTGGGGCCCATGGCGATGAGATGGTTCGATGGTCTGCAAGAAGGTTCTATTAACTCCTTTAAGGAGCTTACTAGAGCGTTTGGGGCTTGTTTTGTTACTTGCAGTAAAGTTCCTCGGCCCTTAGACTCCCTGTTGTCAATGACTATGCAAGAAGGGAAAACCTTGAAAACGTATTCTGACAGATACTAAAAAATGTTTAATGAGATAGATGGGAACTTCGATGATGTGGCTATAAAGACTTTCAAGGTCGGCCTACCCGCCGAGTATGATTTGAGAAAATTTTTGACAAGGAAGCCTGTTAGGAGTGTGCGTCAACTCATGGACCACATTGACGAGTATAAGCGGGTTGAGTAGGAACAACAACAAGGGAAAGGGAAAGCTAAGGTGGTCCCACAGGATAGAAGAGATTTTAGGTCGGATAGATACAACAATAATCGACCTCGGAGAGATTTTGCTGGGCACCAGATCTACTACTACTCAGGTGGTTAGCATTGTGTTTCAAGAGCCTGTGCACCAAATCTTGGAAAAAATTAAGAGTGAGCCGTACTTTAAATGGCCAAATAAGATGGTGGGAGACCCTACGAGGCGTAACCAAAGTCTTCACTGCCAATACCACCAGAAGCAAGGGCACACTACAAAAGATTGCAGGACGTTGTGGAGTCATTTGGAGTAATTGGTTAAGATTGAGAAATTAAGGCAATTCATGTATCAACCCAACAGACAGGGTAGTCAGGCAGGGTCGGGAGCTCAGAGAAGTGCTTCTACAAGACCACCTTTAGGTACAATTAGTGTCATTCTTGCTGCTCTAGGAAGAACTGGTTCTCAGCCATCCAGGGTGATGTCTATAGCTCAGCCATTTACAGAAGACTTGCCCCCTAATTCGAAGAGGGATAAAGTTGAGGTCCGACCAGCTTTGAGCTTTTCCGATGAGGATAAAGTTCGAACCTTGCAGCCACATGATGATGCCCTAGTAGTTATTCTCAAGATAGGAGGGTATGATGTGAAAAGGGTGCTGGTAGAGCAGGGCAGTGGTGCAGAGATCATGTACCCTGACTTATTTAAGGGGCTGAAACTGAGGCCCGAGGACCTGGCCTGCTATGACTCTCCTCTGATAGGGTTTGATAGGAAGATTGACTTTCTGAAAGGCCAAATCAGACTACCTGTTCAAGCAGGGTCAGAAGTCGTGGAAGTGAACTTCATCATGGTAGATGCCTACTCCCCCTATACTACTATTGTGGCAAGACCTTGGCTTCACGCCATGGGGGCTGTGTCTTCCACCCTGCACTTGAATGTGAAGTATCTGTTAGGGGATCAGGTCGAGGAGCTGGTTGGAAACTAGTTTATGGCTGGGTAGTGCTTGGTGGCTGCAATTAGACATCAAATCGGAGGTGAATCCTCGGCCTCTGCTGAGCAGGGTTTATAGCAATCAAGGATGCTAGTGTGGTCTACAGATGTGGTGGTAGAAGAGGCAAGGTGTGAGGAGTTAGAAAAAGTTATTATTGGTCATGATGAGGGTAAGTTCTTCCAAGTTGGAGTTCAGTTGGCTCCTCAGGAGAAGGAAGAGCTAATAGGATTTCTTAGGAGAAATATTGATGTGTTTGCATGGAGTGCTTACGAAACTCCTAGGGTGGACCCAAATTTCATTTGCTATCATCTAAACGTCAATCCTTCTGTCATCCTCAAAAAGCAACAATCTCGGCGCTCATCTAAGGAACATTCTGATGTTGTCAATAAGGAGGTGGTTAAGCTTAAGCGAGCCGGGGCCATAAATGAGGTTTTTTACTCTGAGTGGTTGGCCAATACAGTGGTGGTCAAGATGAAAAGTGAGAAGTGGCGAGTATGTGTAGACTTCATGGATTTAAATAAAGCTTACCCAAAGGATCCCTTCCACATGCCTTGAATAGATTAATTAGTGGATGCAACTGTAGGCCATCCTCGGATGAGTTTCTTGGATGTTTTCCAAGGATATCATTAGATACCATTAACTCTGGATGATCAAGAGAAACTGCTTTCATTACACCTACTGAGAATTATCATTACAAAGTGACGCCCTTTGGATTGAAAAATGTAGAGTCTACTTATCAGAGGATGACTAGGATATTTGAACCTTAACTGGGCAAAAATATTGAGGTCTACATAGATGATATGGTGGTAAAGAATAAAGTAGAGTCCGAGCACGTAGATGACCTCGAGAATATTTTTGAGATACAGAGAAAACACAAATTGCCTTAATGCTTCTAAGTGTTCTTTCGGCGTCGGCTCTGGCAAATTTCTGGGTTATATGGTCACTCATCGAAGAATTGAGGTCGACCCTAATCAGATTAGAGCAATTAACAATCTATAGCCTTCTCGGAATCCCAAAGAGGTCCAAAAGTTAACAAGAATGACTACTGCTTTAAATCGATTCATTTCTTGGTCAGCAAACAAGTGTAGGCCCTTTTTCTAGTTGTTGCATAAGTGGAAGGGGTTTGAGTGGACCGAAGAATGTACCTCGGCCTTCCAGCAATTGAAGGAATATCTTTCTCGGCCACCCATTATGTCTAGGCCCGAGGAGGAGGAAGTTCTATTTGCATACATTGCTGTAGCCTCACATGCGGTGAGCCTGGTACTAGAACGGGTTGATGATGAGGTACAGATACCAGTTTATTATGTGAGCAAATCGTTGCATGAAGCAGAGATTCGTTATCTACCTACCATTGGAGAAAGCCATTTTGGCAATGGTTCAT
Source organism: Notholithocarpus densiflorus (assembly GCA_030021035.2). Taxonomy (NCBI): domain Eukaryota; kingdom Viridiplantae; phylum Streptophyta; class Magnoliopsida; order Fagales; family Fagaceae; genus Notholithocarpus; species Notholithocarpus densiflorus. The sequence continues at coordinate 2,171,787 of JARYZH020000046.1, forward strand.
GCTACACGAAAGCTCTCTTATTACTTCCAGGCTCACACCATTGTGGTTCTTACCCAACTTCCTCTTCAATCACTGCTTCGAAAAGTTGACAACACAGGGAGGATTGCAAAATGGGGAACGATCCTGAAAGTTTTTGATATCAAGTATATGCCTCGCACTTCCATTGAGGGCCAGGTTCTTGCAGATTTGGTGGCCGAGTTTACTGAGTCTCCAATGGAAGAGGATAGGGAAGAGTAGTGCATGGATGGAAAATTAGTTGGTATGGTCTCCCTGCAAGGGCCTTTATCTTGGGGGGTGTACGTTGATGGTGCAGCAAATCAAAGGAAATCTGGAGTGCAGCTAGTTGTAATATCTCCTAAAGGGATTATTATTGAGAAATCCTTAAGGGTCCGTTTGGGAGAAGGGAATGGAATGAAATGGAAAGAAAAGAAAAAAATCATTTTAGAATATTTTTTCATTCTCTTGTTTGGGAGTTTTAATGGAGGGAATGGAAAGTACATTTCCTTATTTGGGAATTTAAGTGGGAGGGAATGGAATGGGTAGGAGGAAACACTCATTCCTCTCTATTCCCTTAAAATCTCAAATTTTCATTCTCCCTGAAATTGGGAAGAATGGGAGGGAATGAAATTAGATTTAATGATTTTTTTTCTAAAACTCCCAAAATACCCCTATATATTCAATTCTTTATTTTAAAATAGGGGTCTAATAATAATATTATCATAAATGATTTCATTCCATTCCCTCCATGTTGCTCCCAAACAAAATTACTTACATTCCATTCATTTTTATTCCTTTCCATTCCTTTATTTTAAAACATCCAATAAAGGTTACTTAATTCCATTTCATTCCATTCTTTTCCATTCCTTTCCCTTACATAAATACATTTCATTCCTTTTCATTCCCTTATGATCATTCCATTCACTTATGAACTCCCAAACGGAGCCTAAGTTTGGGCTTCTCGACCACGAACAATGAGGCCGAGTATGAGGCTTTGTTGGTAGGAATGGCTATGGTTTAAAAAATGGAAGGAAGAGTAGTGGAGTTATTTTCAGATTTGAGGTTGGTTGTAGGCCAGGTGAAAGGAAAATTGGAGGCCAAGGATTCGAGAATGCAAGAGTATTTAAATCAAGTTAGGCACTTGCAATCAGGATTCGGGTCTTTCACCTTACAGCAAATCCCTGGAAGCAAAAATACGCATGTTGACTCTCTTGCCCCTCTCGCAAACTCCTTAGCGTAGAGCTTACCTCGGGTTATCCTAGTTGAGGATTTGTGTAAGCCTATTGAGATGAAAAGGGAAAAGGCTCAGATTCATCAAATTAGGGTAAGGCCTAATTGGATGGATCCTATTATGTTGTTTCTTAAGGATGACATCTTGCCCGAGGAGAAGGGGGAGGTTGATAAAATGTGGAGAAAAGCTCCTCGGTTTTGGTTGTCCGAAGATCAAAAGTTGTACAAGCGCTCTTTTTCTGGACCATATTTGCTATGCATCCATCCTAAAGCAGTAGAACCACTCTTAGAAGAGTTACATGAAAGGATTTGTGGAAGTCATACAGGAGGCAGATCATTGTCTCACAAGGCCCTCACTCAGAGATATTGGTGGCCAAATATGCAAAAGGGAGCACAAGAATACGTGAAGAAGTGTGACTAATGTTAGAGATTTGCTCTAAACATTCATCAGCCAGGGGGTGTCCTTAATCCTTTATCTAGTCCCTGGCCTTTTGCTCAATGGGGCTTGGATATTGTAGGGCTCTTCCCTAAAACAGTAGGAAATAGGAGATGGCTTTTGGTCGGCACTGACTACTTCACCAAATGAGTTAAAATTGAGCCACTAGAAAATATTAGGGATGTGGATGCCAAGAGGTTTATGTGGAAGAATATTGTCACTCGACTTGGGATTCCTTATATCCTCATCTCAGACAATAGACTTCAATTTGATAGCAAAACTTTCAGAAGGTACTGTTGTGAATTGGGTATCAAGAATAGGTATTCAACTCCGGCTTATCCACAAGGGAATGGACAGGCCGAGGCTGTCAATAAAGTCATAGTGAATGGATTCAAGAAGAGGTTGGATGATGCAAAGGGTAAATGGGTGGAAGAGCTGCCACATGTTCTTTGAACATATCGGACTACCCTTCGTAGGTCCACAGGAGAAACACTATTTTCAATGACTTATGGGGCCGAGGCTGTGATTCCTCTGGAGACTGGATTCCCAACGTTGAGGACAAGCCTGTTTGCTTCAGACAGCAATGACAACCTACTAGAAAAGAGCCTAGATTTGATTGAAGAACAAAGAGAAAATGTCATGATTCAATTAGCATATTATCAACAGAAACTCAAACAAGGGTATGACTCAAGTGTGAAGTTAATACCGTTAGCCCCTAGGGACTTGGTATTAAGAAAGGTTGTGGGTACTGCAAAAAAGCATGGGGAAAGTTAGGGCCCAATTGGGAAGGGTCATATCGTATCACCTCAGTAGCTGGTATATGTGCATATTTCTTAGAAGATCTAGATGAAAATGTTGTACCACGCCCCTAGAATGTAAATAACCTACGAATGTATTATTATTAATGAAAGGCAGTTCTGCCATGTTTTTATTTGTGACATTATGTGTTATGTTGAATACTTTTTTGAATATTAAACAGAATATTGGTCATGCTTGGTTTCTCGGACCACATACCTTAGGTAAATTAATATTCTTGATTACTTGTTTGAATATTAAACAAAACCTTGGTCATGCCTGGTTCCTCAGACCACATACCTTGGGTAAATTGATATTCCTTATTATTTGTTTAAGTATTAAATAGAATCATGGTCATGCCTGGCTCCTCAGACCACATACCTTAGGTAAATTAATACTTCTTGAGCAAATATCCATGTTGTAAAGTTGTAATTTACAACTATGTGTTTTGTTGGTTTTATTCCATGCCAAATTTGATTGTAATTTTATTCAATCTTTTGTACCCTATATTTATTGTGGGATTTATTTGTAAGAGTTGTGTGATAGAGAGACAGAAGTGTGAAAACTCAAGCTATTGAAGAAATGAGAGTTTTCGCGGGTAGCTCGCGACTAAGCATCCCGCGAAATGTTGCATGTGCCCTGCACATGACTGGAATGCGAAGAGTCAGGACAGATGAAGACAGTTGTGTTTCGCGAGTAGCTCGCGGGTAAGGCCTTCCTGCGAGACACCCGTAAAACTTTCTGTTTTGCTAGACTGTTAATTTTGATACACACTTTCTGTGCCTACACTATTTATACTCACATTACCCACAGATGTTGAGGAGTGCTTCTAAGAGAAAACCTTAGCCACAAACCTTGAAAGTTAGAGATTGTTATACCCACATATCTCTATACATTTGCTTGTGAATTTTTCTCAACTCCTACCTCTCCATTTTCATATCCTTGAGAGGTACATTAGCCAAAACATTTTCTTACTATACCCATATCTGTAAGGAGGCTTTTTGGTGCTTGGGAAGCAGTTAGGAAGGGACCAATTGATATTGGTTAATGTTATGGGCTATAGCGGGATCTGGTAAATTAGAGAAGATAAAGGTTCGGTGTAACCTCGTTAGAGCAAGAAGCTTGGAGGATTTAGGTACACTGGGTAGATTAGACTTGGAGGGTCTTCTACTGTTCATGTATCCCAACTTCATTCTCTAATAGATTATTGACCGCTTAAAGGGCGGCAGAGAGGTTTTACGCCGAGGACTTTGGTTTCCTCTTTGATAACACATTGCTATGTTGTTTTTGTGTTTGCATTTCTATTCCCTTAATCTTTGCCATTTAATTTCTGCTGTAGTTGTGATTTTATTCGGTTTAAATTGTTTTATCATTCTGGTTTAGCTTATTTTCATATTCCGTACATACATTGTTTAATTATAAGCTTGAATTGGTATTTTGTAATTTGGAGGTCTAAACGTTCATAGGTGTTTTACACACTATTTGAACTTTCACATGTGTTAAACAGAACCTCGGTCATCCTTGGCTCCTCGGACCATACACCTTGGGTAAATTAACACTATTTGGTATCTCTTTAGGTATTAAATAGAACCTTAGTCATGTTTGACTCCTCGGACCATCTACTTGGGTAAATTAATACCTACTGTTGTCTAGATCTACTACTAAGTGGATGTTTTACCATTGTTTAAAGTTGGGAAGGTAAGCCTAAAGCATGTATAGTTATGTAAGCTGTTTGTTTCAAACATGTCAGGTATGTTTTTGAAGCTAAAATTACTTCTTATTAAAGATTATAGACTTGGAAGATTTAGTTTGTCCTGTTATCGGTTGTGCAAAGTGTAGCAACTGTACTATCACTTGTACGGATAATTGTTGAAGTCAAGGATATAGGTATATCTTAAGTTGAATGAAATTATATCTCATTTTTATATCAGTTAAGTTGAATGAAATTATATCTCATTTTTATATCAATTAAGTGTAAGGTAAGGCAAAAGTCATATCAGAATTTGCACGAGTACCATGAGTATGAAATAAAGCTCATAATTGTCATTAAGTTGAGCCTTAGAAAAGGCAAAATAATTACAACTTTGAAAATTTAAACAGTCATTACATATTAAAAAAAAAAAAACCAAACAAACAAACACACAAAGACAAAAGGTGTATAGATTCCAGTTTAAGTCTTAATTAATCTTGAGAGGAGGGTTATCTTTTGCTATAGGCTTGGTGGGTTTGGCAGTTGTAGTTGTGGTAGAGGCTAGACCCTTGCCCTTGGGATCATCTTTGGTAGGCATTGGAAGGGTTGCCAGGACGATCTCAAAGTTTTGGGAGGCTTCTTTACCCTTAGAGGGGTCCTTGGATGCAACTTCGGCTTTGGTGGCATCAGGAACCACTCCTTTAGTTGTGTCCTCCTCCCTTACAGCTACCTCAGCCTGTTTTGCCTCCCTAGAAGGGCTGTTGGAAGAAGGGAGGGCCTCGACAGGGCTGTCCTTGCTAGGATCAATCTCCTTGGAAGCAATTTCAGCTTGGGAGCTTGGAGGGACTAATGCTCGAATTGCAGGGAGGTAGTAGACACTTTCTGCTCTCCTAAGAGCAAAGGAGGCCTTAACCTCAGCCTGGTTGAGGGCATCATTCCACACTTGGAGACAATAAATTCTACACACACTAAAAACTTTAGCCTTGAGGGCATCCTCAGTCTCGGCTACCCCCACCTCATAACTGTCCTGTTCAACTTTTTCTATGGCCTTCTCAGCCTCCTCCAGCTTCTTCTTTAAGACCCTGATTTGCTCATTGGCTGTAGTTAGCTGGTCTTCGGTTTGGCGAAATTGTTTGCATTGACCTTCTGCCTGCCTCTCAGCTCCTTCCAAGGAAACCTCGGCGCTCTTCTTGTCTTTGTCAGCCTCTGTCAATTTCTTATTCAACTTTTGGATCCTTTTCTCAGCCACATTGAAGGCGTCCACGACCGCAATGCGCCTCCCCTCCTCATCCTTCATTTGTTTGTGGGAGCTGTTCACCAACTCCTCGACCCTATGCACAGCTTGAATAGCCTTTTAAATATATATATATATATATATATATATATATATGATTAATGAAAGTAATTGTAACCTTTAAAAAAAATGTTAAAACACTTACCAGTGCAAGGTCCCTCTTTAGGCTAAGAAACACTTCATACTTCTTCATGGACCTGAGGTCGGCCATGTCACCAAGCAACAAAAGGGCCTGCTCCAAAGCATTGGCCACATACCCAGCCTTCCCTGGTTGAAAATCCCTTATAGAGGCATCAGTGGGCAGGGGGGCTCTATCCAGCACTAAGGGGGGGGGGGGGTTCCAAGCTTGGACTTTGCTCTAGTGGTCACGCCCCCTCTCCACCACAGGTCCTTCACTTGAAAACCTGGTATGTACGGTTTTAGCTACTTTAGCCCCCTTTTGGGGCTCAACTTCCTTGGATGGGAAGCCTTTTCCTTCCTTCACTACTTCTTTCCCCTTCTGGTCTCACTTCCTCTTCTTGTCGATTGGGTCAACTTGGGGAACTTGAGCAAAAGGAGGAGTGGGGGGCTTGAGTTGGACTGCCTTATCGGGCATGTTGCCTCATGCGTGGGACTCCAGCAGATCCAAAAGGCTTGATCTGGTTTTGCGTTGTAGTACCATGGCGTCAAGAACTGTTGGAGCTTCCTGGGTGTGGCTTACTTAGGTTGGGGGAAGATGACTGAAGTCACCAGTTGGAACTTCTGGGGCTGGTTGAAGACTTCAAAATCATCTTCAGACTCTGAAACTTCAACTATTTCTTCTTCTTCCTTGAAAGTTAGTTGGGAAGCTAGTTGACAAGGGGTTGTAGAAAAGGATGAGATGAGCCGCCCTCAATTGCCCGTCTTTATGAACAAAAATCTCGGCCTTAAGTATTTTGGTCAGGTCTAGCTCGTTGACAAGGCTGAAGTTTGGAACAGCAGAGTACTTGTCTGTAAGTTCGTTTAAAAAAAAAAACTGTTAGAAAAATATCACAGATTAAAAAAAAAATTAAAAAAAAAAAAAACCAAGTTACAAGTATGGATAGAAAAAGTAGGCATAGGAAGTGTTAGTAAAAAAAAAAGTTGTTGTTAGAATGATAAACCTAGACCTAACATCCCACCTAATGTCCCTTCTCTCGTCAGACAGTCATGGTTTTAAAAACTAGAACGAACAAAGAACTGAAAAAAAGACTAATTACCAGTTTTATGATTCGACTAGGGTCGGACCGATGGTCGAACTGATGATGTCATAATTAATATAATTTAAATATTTAAATAATTTTTATATGAATTTTGAATTTTAATAACTTATTTTAAGAAAATATAAAATATAGAATTTCTTTTTTTTTTTTTTGCATATTACCTTTTTTTTTTCTAGTTTGTAATTATTGACAAAAAAAAATTCTACTATTAAGATTTCATATATTTATTTTTATAAATAATAGTCTAACTTTAACTATTTTTATCTAAAAAAAAAAAAACCCCCAAAGTCAAGTGACTAGACAACTCACTGACATAGTGACATACCAATTATTATGACCAATCCACTTTCCCGCCATCTCACTCCCAGCCACACACATATACCCTTCTTTAATGTTAAAAAAAAAAAAAAAAAAAAAAAAGAAGATAGGAGAATGGCAGAGAGAGGTAATTTCGGAGAAATGTAGCTCTAATTTGGGAAGGTGGAAGTGGATTTATGTGGCCGTGAACTTTAACACACTTCCATTTTTTTCTTTCTTTTTTTACCTTACTCTTTCCCACATTCATACACAGACAGAGAGAGAGAGAGAGAGAGTATTACAGAGACACACAGAAGTAGTAAACCTAACTCCTGAGCTTGAAATCGACCTCACCAACCTCTCTGTTGTAAATCTAGCACCCCACACGAATTACTATCAAAAAGTTTTATTTTTTCAGTTTTCAGTGTTTTGTCCTCCAGTACCTCCATCCATCCCTCTGTGTGTGTGTGTGGAAGTTAGATCTCCATCAGATCCTCTCATTCACTGTCTCACCGAAGAGCTGTGGTTTCAACACCAAGCATGAGCATTCAGTACTTTTCTCACTCTCTCAAGCCTAGCAGATTTGAGAAAAAAGAAGATTTTTTTAGCAAAAAATCTGTCCTTACCCACTTAGATCGGCAGATCTGAGAAAAAATAAGATTTTTCTGCAAAATAAAGCTCCATCTCAGATCTCTTTCATCAATTTTGCAAAACCGGTTTAACCATTTCGGTTTTCGGTTTTTCCGGTTGAACCAACGGTTACCGGTTAAATCCGGTTTTTCTTACATTTTTTGTTTTTAAGCATAACCGGACCAGATTACTGTCCGGTTCCCGGTTGAACCGGTCGAATCGGCCGGTTCGATTCGGTTTTTAAAACTATGACAGGGAAGCCCATCGTACCACTCCCCTGAAATGATTAGGTAGTCTTTATTCATACCCTTGTTGGACTCAAGGAGACACGGTATGAGCTTAACCGCAGTGACCCTAGTTTCATAGTTTTAAAAATCGAACCGGTCATCGAATCGTTTTTTTTATAATTTTCGGTTCAACCTCGGTTTTTTATCGATTTTTGCTCAGTTTTTTGTTGTTGACCGATTTTTGACCGGTTTTGAGGGTTTTAACTGGACTGGCTTTCGGTTCTCGGTTGAATCGGTCCGACCGATCGGTTCGGTTCGATTTTTAAAACTATACCAGTTTTTAAGTAATACCCCTGCCCTGTTAGCTTATGACAGTTATAAACCCAATTGACGTCATGATGGTTGAAGTTCACACCCATCTTCTCATTGAGGGCATCTACGCTACCTAAGATACTAAACATATTAGGAGTGCACTGGGTGGAGGAAAGTTTATGGGCAATTAAATAATCTCTAGTTACTCTACCCATGGGGATTCTCATCCCTTCCTCTATAAAGGCGTTCATAGGGATTACAATTTCTCCTTCCTGCCTCAGGGTATGTCATTCCTCCTGTTTACAATACCTAATCAAAACCGCTGGTGGGTTTCGATATTGAGATTTAAAGCTCTCTATACCTTCTGGAGTATCTACTAAGTAAGCAAATCTACCCATTTGGAAGAAATGACGAAAGGAATAGGTGGACGAGATGGAGTTAGAGTGGCCGAGGAAGAAAGGGCTCTAAATAAAAAGGAACAGAAGAGAAAAGGAGAAGATGAAAAGAAGAGAATGCTAAAGATGACTTACGGAAGGGAAGAATGGCTCCTCGGATTAGCTCTTGATATTTGAGAGTGCAAAAAGTGTAGTTAAAGTCTTCAAGCAATATATATATGAGAAAGAAAAGCAAGCGGGAAAACTCCTGCTCAAGTCTCCATAAAATCTTCAGCCGTTGGATCTCCATCGTACCGTAGAACGTGGGGAACATAGAGCCGCAGAAAATGAAAATAAATGTGAGGTGCGTCCCGGATGCCGAAACGTCGAGAGCGTGCTTTTAGGCAGTTGAAAAGACACTTGCACAGACAGAGATGACGGTAGGAAATAGCAGAATAATTGGTATATTATCGAAATCCTCCTTTTTTTCCCGATGAGCAAAAGAGGAGAATTTTGAGGGGCTATTGTAGGGATGAACGGCCCAAAAATATGTATTGGGCCGTGGGCCCTGTCCGAGGACAGGTATACGTTAACGAAGAAGTATGAGTTAGTGAGTTACGGACGGATTATAGTCATGAGGGTTTGTGAAGGCAGTCCGAGGAGAAATGCCTCCTCAGCTTAACAGAGTAGAGGTTAGAAAGATTAACCTGCCATCAAAAGCAACGCTCAAAACAATTCTACTGGTAAGGATAAATATCAAGAGTGAATAGGACAAAGAGAAGTTAAGAAATATCTAAGGGAAAGCTGCTACCACCGCATTAAATACTCTGTAGCAAACTCTCTGGTCACATTAATGTGGAGGTGATACCTGAACAATAATATACAGCCTTACAACTACCTCCAAAGACTTGATGAAGGTGCTGATGGGACAGGAATCAAAACAAGCAACTTGACCTACACGTGAAGGGTGGAGATGAAGCAAAAGAGGGGGATATAAAGAAGAAAGACACCATTATAGAAAGGGGCATATGAGAATCTGTAGAAGGAAAAAGACTATAGCACTAAGAACTGTAATTATAATCAAGTCTTAGAGAAATATATTCAAGAACTACTCTTTTCGGACTTTGCCGAGGAATAATTTCTTCGCATAAAACCTGTTTTTCTTTGTTTTATTTCCATCTTTAATCCATTGTGAACGTTGTCCAATTCATTGAAACCTAGTTTTTAGCCCACTCTCTACAAATTCTTTGTATTAGGCTTTTTGGGCCTTAATCCCTTTACCTTTTAGGCCTAGGATCCAAAAACAGCCCTTACAATATACATAACGAATTGTGATTTGAAAAGTATAAAAATGTGTTTGGATAATGCTTATTTTGCTGAAACTGAAAACTTAATGCTAAAAGTATTGTAAATAAAGGTAAAAGTTAGTTGAAATAGTATAGTGGGACCCATGAATAAGACCAAAAAGTGCAGTGAGGCTCATTAATAGTAGTAAAAATAAACTTAATAGTAAAATCATTTTAATTTTTCATCTCAATCCAAACGCAAACTAAGATGAAACATAAAAGTGGTATAGATGATTTATTTAACTCTTACAATACAATATTGTACTGTACCAAAAAAAATTCAAGAATCAATGCACGTGTTTCGCAAAATAGAATGAATCATATTTTCCACCCTTTTTTCCACTTTTAACTGCACAATTTGAACACGTGGCGTGGCATGGTTACAGTCTAGCTCTTCACATCTCAAAAAAGACGATTTCTTTATTTCAAAATTTTGGTCAATCAGGCAATCCCTTTGGAACTCAACGGCTAGTTCATCTTGGGTCCGCATATGCCGTAACTACATTTATCATATTCTGCTTAACAGTGTGCCTTTTTTTTTTTTTTTTTTGGCCCATAAATCTGTGCACAATGCAAGCAGAAAAGCAAAAATCATGGAAAATCTACATTCATGCCAAGGCCAAAAGCTTTCATTTCAAGCTCAAAGCAACAAGTATCATACCCACTTGGGAGTTCCATCACTGCTCCATTTTACTAAAGCTTGGCAAATGTATTCTTAGACTGAAGTCCGAATATGGAACACCCATTAATCCCAAGCAACCACAATGCAAAACTTTGAGATCCAAGTTTATTGGATTTCTTAAAAAGTTTCGGCTTCGAAGGAGCAAGAACCGAGCCATTGGCTTTAAGCACAAATCAGATCTCCCACACCCAGAAGCTAGATTTCGAAAATATCATCTGGGATGGCTTGCTTATAAGGTATAAATATGATTTTACTCTTTGATTGGTCATGTTACTCGTGTATAGTATATTTTTCGCTTCCAGTTACTACTGTCTCTTTTTAAACTCTATGAACTGAAAAGGCATCTTGCATATTGGATATATGCACATTTTTCTTACAGTGTGTGAATCTCACATGCCTTTGAGCTCACACATTGTGAAAGGGGTAAATACATATATTTGTTATTTTTCTGGATAAGATAATTATTGCTTTGAACTTACTAGAGTGATTTTGTGTATATATTTGTAGGAACTAATCTGTATGGGCTCTTTGGTGGTTGGGATTTTTGCATTTCTGTCTCAAACAATAGGCAACAACAAAGATTGGTGGGGAATTACCATTCATGGTTGTGTTATCATGTTATACTTTGTTTTGTTATTCAAGAAATATATGACAGGAAAAATCAGTAATTTCTGCATACTTCTAATGGGTACATCAGTGGTTTGTTCACTAGCGTTTGATTTAGACAAATATTTGAAAATTGGTTATATTCAGATGCCATGGAACTATGTTGTTTCCTCCAGCTTGCCAGGTAAAAACATTGTTGTAGTTGTTTTTGTTTGTTTGTTTGTTTGTTTTTTCAAATGTCAACATGAATGATAATAGGGTTCTTAAGAAAATAAATTGCCATTTTCAGGTATGTTTCAAGGTTTTATCAAACTGTGGGGGTCCAGGTGAGGCTTTTTATTGGATTGCTAAACATCTTAACTATTTAACCAAACCAAGATTTGGGATATGAATCTTATTCCATCTATTCGACTGTTCAAATTGTTGAAAACCATAGGATTGATTGCAATTGTGTTATAAGATCTTTTGTGCTGGTCGTCAATTTTTTCCTCCAAGAGAGATTTTGACAAAGATGCTATGAGATGGTACAGATTTTCATACATGTTTGGGCGCCTCTTTCCCGGTTGGTATATCAGTTTGTACACTTGAAACTTGAAAGAGGTGGGAGGGATTTTACTTTGATGGAACGAGGAACTTTTTGTTGGATTGGCTTAGCTTGGAAGGATATGCTTGTGTTAACTTTTTGTTTTTGTTTTGTTTTCTTTTTCCTTTTTTTTTTTTCCTTTTGGGCTAAGGATGTATAATAAAATACAATATGCATGTTGCTTTTTTTAAAGAAGAAGATGAAGAAAAAGCTGAAGGGTTCATTTAACTTTTGAGTAACAAAGATGAAATTAGTTGTGAAGCAACTCTTTTGTATAATACTTAGCCTCCCTTTGGATTGCATTGAAAAGGAATTTCAGTGTGCGTCTGGCGTTTTTATGTGGGTCTTGTGCATTGTTCACGGGACTCACAAGTACAGAAAAACACATCTTTTATTTTAAAACTGGGTCCCAGGGTACTATTGACACATTTAAAAATTATTTTGTTACAGTGTTTTCAGTTTTTAGTTTTCAGTAATAATCGGTATCCAAACAGACCCTTCGTGTTAAAGTAAAAAGTATAAAAATAAAATGAGAGAGAGAGAGAGAGAGAGAGAGAGAGAAAGAATTTATGTAATTTGGCTTATTGATTTATGTCCATAGTAAAAAGCCTTACTATGGAGCTTTAACTATAGTGCCTATTTAGAGTTAGAACTCTAGTGCACATTTGGCATTTTTGTAGGAAATAGTAGGAGTGGCAATTCGTGTTCGTGTGTCGGTTGAGTTCGTATCGTGTCAACTCATGAGTATTCAACGATATAAATCAACACTAATCCGACATATTTATTAAGCGGGTCAAAATTGCTCAACCCTAACATGACCCATTTATTAAACGAGTCAGTCGTGTCGATCTGTTTATCAGATTTTATCAAAATGAAAAAAAAAAAAAAATTATGAAAAAACAAACAAATAAATTTTTTTAATATAAAATTTAGAACTAACGAGTAATTGCATCACAAATAATCATTCAAAACTAAAGCATATCACAATATCACAAATAAGCAATCACAATATGTTAAAGAAAATAAACCACAACAACTAATAAGTTTATATACTTAGAGTTTGAATGGTATATTGGTAAAATGTCATTTAATTAAACGGGTCAGATGGATTAAACGGGTTTTATATGTTCAACACTAACTCAACTGTTTATTAAACGGGTTAGCCGTGTCAACCCGAATATGACACAAACTCGTTAAGCCTCAAACCATAACCTGCTAATTTCATGTCATGTCGTGTCAAGTTCGCGGGTCGTGTCCAATTTTGCCACCCCTACAGAAATAGAGCTTTAACTATAAAGTTTAGCTGAATTTTTAGTCTTTTGAGTGTTTGGCAAAATTATAGTAAATGGTACATTAAAATTATAGATTTACAAAGTATGAACAATGAATTGTAGAACTTTTTCCTAAAGATTCGTAATTTTTAGTTTAGTCTTAAAACTTTTCAGTAAAGTTACCAAAAACGTTCAACAATTTCAACTAAAAGAGTTTTTAATCCCCATTCACATCCCATATCTTCAAACTATTCTATTTTACCGTCCCAAAAAGTCACTTTATCAATTATACAATACCATTTTACAATACACTCAGCATCTCAACTTTTATTTTCTTATACAATACATTAAAATAATATATTTACACAATAAAATATTATTTATGTCTATCTCTAATTTTCTTATACCATTTTTTTTTTTGAATCTTTGCTGCAAATGACACAAGGAAGAAGAAATTTTGGATTGTCTGAGATAGGGAGAGTCACAGCCCAGATAAGTCTTTTTTGTTTTTAGGCCCAATTTCGGGTACTACCTTAAATTGAGTTTAAATATCCAATTGGGAGAAGAACTAAGCTCAAATTTGGGCTGACCAGTCTAGACCTTGATTTGGGTCATCTGGCCTAGTTTATAAATAAAAAATTACACTTTAACCTTATACTTTACAATTAGATTTCGAGAAAGATCCACCAAAATCTTGATTGCCGCCGTTGCCGCTGCCCCGCCACTTCTCTTAATTCGACTTAAACCAACTTCACTTGTGGAATTCTTACTCGATCCAATTTATTGTTGTTCTCCAATTGACAATTGGTCTTGTCTTTTGTCAACCAACAAAATTGGGTCAAGATCTTTTTTTTTTTTTTTTTTTTTTTTTTTATATATTCAAGATAGAAATTTTAGTCTATTATAATCTAAGTATATATGTGTGTGAATCTCTCTCATAGAGATTTGAATCTCGATCATTACTCCCTACACCCTATAAACACTTATATTTGTGGACCCAAACCTGACACATGCACACCCTGTTTAAAAAAAAAAAAAACTCAACAACCTTTTATATTTGTTTATAACCAAAGGCAAAAACGCACATATATTATATGGTTTTTCTTCTCTTTGTTTTCTTATCCCCAACCAACCAAAAAAAAAAAAAAAAAAAAAGCACTCAAAATTGATCAGTATAAAGTGAGAGATGAATAGGACCCACAGGGACCCACGGTTGCTGCTGATGATGGGAAATTCTGTCCACTCTCACATGGCGCGTGAAGGACCGACTACTTATTGTTAATAGTATTTCGAGTATAATAACTTATGAAGACAAAATTGTTGATGTTTGTTGGGTCCCACAAAGGTTTTGAATGGCAAAATCAGGGCCGTCCATCACTTGGCCACGCGCAAATCTGACGGGGCAGATTGAGAGTCAAAGACCTGTCTTGATAGGTCTCTTTGACCACACCGGAAACATGATTTAATTTTTTTAAAATATTAATTTTCCAAACTTTGACTGGCTTGTCACTTCAATCAAGGCGCTCTTCGTTGAAAATCGAGGTGCCCTTTTGAATTTACCATTTTGGTCATCAACTCATTTTATTTTTGCCCTTTTATTTATCTACTCCTCAATGTCCAAAATGTCCCTCTTATCCACCGGCCAAATTTATTTATTTTTTATTTTTATTTAAAAATATATATATTCACATGATGAAAATTTCATCCATTCTCTTATTGCCAACTATAACTTCAAGGACCTATGACTTCTATATTAGCAAATTGAAGATGAAGCTTTCCTCAAATGGATACATTCATACTGGGACCTCTCAAGATAGATTAATTTATTCTTGTCTTTTTTTTCCCTCTTTAGATAAAATTATGGTTCATTATGCAAAGATACTTAATTATTTCATATAAACCTATCCTAATTGAACATTTTGATCTCATTGAACTTTGTTAGGTGGGCAAATTTTAAGAATAGTTGAGATTTAATAGATATCCAAATAGTAATGGTATTATTTGAGGTTCTCTAATTGTGTGGTACATACTTTACTTCTCGCCTCCTCTATTATTTAGTATTTATCTCTCTTTTTTTTTAAAAAAGGCATGACTCTTTAAGTATGTATATTAAAATTTTCAATTGAATTAAACTCCACAACTCAAAATGAGCCTTGCGACAAGACGCAGACATTTCCTATTCATAAGGTATTGACTCCCCTATCCTAATTGAACTATTAAATACTAGTCATTTAATGGAACTAATAATTCAAATCCAGCTTGTACACGGTTGGGTTGGGGAGTCTCAAGACACAGAAGATTCCATGTCCAAACATAAGTACAAAAGGGCATTCTAAGTCATTTTAAGTATAAGAGAATCTGACATTGATGAATAAAAAAGAAGAAACTGAATTGTAATAGAGAAAAATATTGAGGGTAGAGATGTCAGAAAGTGAAAAAAAAAAACAAATTTTCTGTTGTTTTTATATGATAATAATAATGATACTTTCAATGGTTAATTAAATCAGGGTTTTTGGTAGGTTTGACCACTGCTCATTGGGCTCCATTCCTCTTTGGGACTCTCTCTCTCTCTCTCTCTCTCTCTCTCCCTCATTATTCTTAGTATTCCTTCATCTTTTGTCTACTTTCTCTCTTTCTCTCTCTCTCTCTCACAAAAATAAAATCTTTCTCTCTTCCTCAGCCTTTACCATCTGCTTTCTTTGACTTGAGAAGGGCTCTCTTTGACTTGAGAAGGGCTTTTTTTTCCTGTCATCAAATCAAGACCACAGATTCCAATTAGACCCATTTGGGCAATCTCTTCAGAGTTTCATGAGCTGCAATTTTCCAGGTTTGATTAGTTTTTCTTCTTTTTTGTTTTGTTTTTTTATAAAGTTTTAATTTTTATAATTGGGATTCTTGGGATAATTCTTGTTGGGCATTCAAAGGTTCAGATTTTCTCGAGAGATTTGTGGGATTTTTTTTTTTTTTTTTTTTAACGGTTTGTTGTGCTTTCAGTTGCACTTATATGGGTATTGTCTAATTGCAGTGATTTATGGGATAGAAGATTATCCTATAATGATATTTTAGACCTTGTAAATTAATGGGTATTTTTCTTTTGGAAAAATTTGGGGGTGTCATGGATCTGGGTTGCTTTTTATTCAAGTTTAATGGATTCTGATTCATGGGGTTCGTGGCTTTTTAAGGAAGAGGCATTAATGGATATGGGGTTTTTTTTTTTTTTTTTTTTAATATGTATAAATAAATTTTGATCCTTTAGTAGCTAGGATTTAATGGTATAGTTCATTACTAAGGTATTGTTGCCAAGTTGGAAGTTTGATAGATTTGTGTATTAGATGATGTGGGAGGGGATTGGAGGGTGGTCTTTCACTGATTGATTAGCAATTTGGTTGCAGAAAGGTTCATTGTATGGAAATGAATTATCAAATTTTAGGTGGAATATCAATCCCTCAAGTGATGAAAAGGTGGACCATGACCCACCCAAAATTTAGGTGGTATTGTTGTGATAAGGGGAATTGAGATTGGCACTGATTTCAGAGGTTTCCTGAGATACATCTATTGAAAATAACATGTATGAGCAACTGTTTGAAATCTTCTATAAAAGGATGTTGGAGGGGGTTAACTGTTGATACTTAGAGTTGGTCATTAGGCAATTTCTTGTTCCTTTTTCTTTTATAAGTTTTTATTCATTTGGTGGTGATATATTCCAATCCGATCAAATGAATTCTAAGGTGTGTCACCACATGAAATTCTTGTCCTTTTATTTTAACTTTTGGTCTTAATGAAGTTCTAAGACCTTACCAAGTTTAAGGGTTTTAATTGATAGTTATGCTCTTTATTTTTCTTTGCAGAAAGACACAAAACCATATAACATCCTTAGATACTTGTATAGTAAGATGGGGTGTTTCACAGTTTTGAAGAGTAAGAAGAAAAAGTCTGAGCACAATGTTTATATGAAACGTGCTAGCCATAACGATCATTCGCCCACTGTGTTGCCAGAACCCCAAATCCAAACCCGGTCCCTACAGTCTGCACCCCCAAGTTTTAGGACCAGAGTGAAACCAATTCAACCAGTTAACAAAATCACCAGTAATAGAACAAGGGCATTATCTGCTCCGTCGACTCTTGATGCTGCAGAGCAAGATGCTCTTTCATCAGTTGAATATGATGAACAGGATGAGTCCAAGTATCGAACTGGATCAATAAAGGAACAACGTTCGCCGAGTCCTCAACCTCTTCCTCTACCATCGCAATGCACTGCTGCACTAAAAACTACCGGAAGCTTTAAGTCAGTTACTAGTAGTGGCCCTCTCTTTTCTGGACCATTGCCACTGCCTCCTACAGGAACACCGAGGAACTTTTCATTTGATGAAATTGCTGCCGCTTGCCATCATTTCTCTTCAGATCGATGTGTTTCAGAAGGTCTTTCTTCCTTTATCTATAAAGCTTCATTTGGAGATGATGCTTCTAGTTCAAAAAAGTTCGAAGCAACTATTACTCGCCTTCACCCATCCACTCAGGTAACATATGCATATCACGATTATTAGGATGCTTAGAGTGAACCTTTTTTTTTTCATTTTCTTGGTATCTCCCAGGCCAATAATTGTTGGCACTTAGCTAACTTTTAAAAAAGTGGATGAATTCCACCATCATCATTTTGTTATTTTTACAGTTGTATGGAAAACTGTGTTGTTTTGCTGCTCTACATAATTGTTAGTGTTTTAATCTTGCATCCCCTTTCTGAATTCCCCCAGTGTGCAATGGTATGGCTATATAATTTTCTTATAACAAACATAACTAAGTCTAAAAGAAACATGTGATTTTTTAGACAACTCCTAGAATTCATAATTTTATAGTAATTGGAATTTAGGATATCTCTAGGTTGGTGTTAAAAGCTAGTAAAGTGAATTCAGCCATAGATGCAGTAAATGAAAGTTTACCTATCTGTGAATCTTGCTCTTGGGTTGGACTTGTAGCTGCCTTTCTTTAAGTACACATTCTTCCTTTTGTTGTCCATATTGGTTGCATGTTTAAATGTATATCATGACACCAAACACGGAATACAAATTATGGTTTCACCTATGTAGGAGAACTTTACGCCTTAGATATTTTGCTTTGTAAATATTAGAAATGCTGGACTGCTTTGTAATATGGTGTCCTTGTGTTTGTTTTCCTCCAGGGTTTAAAGGATTTTATTAATGAGGTAAATACAATTGCATCTTTGCATCATCCTAATCTTTGTAAATTGCTTGGTTACCATTCACGCGATGGTTCTGAACAAAGAATGTTAGTATATGAGAGGCTCTTTCATGGAGGCTTGGATCGGCTACTTTATGGGAGATCAGATGGTCCTCCCATTGATTGGAATACAAGAATGAAAATTGCTTTATGTGCTGCACAAGGTCTTACTTTCTTGCATGAAGAAGGGCCTTTCCAGGTAATCATAATTTGACCGCATTAGCAGGGCTTTATTTTTTCTTTGGACAAGAAAATTAATATTTCAGTTATTTGAACCTTAGAAAATTTAAGGGTACTACACCTTCTGCGTTTGCTAAAAGCTCCCCTTGTACTTATACAGGCCATGTACAATGAATTTTCAACTTCCAACATACAGATTGACAAAGATTTTAGTGCAAAGCTTTCAGGATATGGTTGTGTTGGCCACATTCCTGAGATGGAGATCTCTAATAATTCTGTTGTAAGTTCTTTTAAGTTGCTTAGTGATAATGTCCCTTTTCCACATTTAAGTTCATCTTATTTGTGTTAACCTTCAAAGAAAGACTCATAGCTAAATAATATGTGCTGTAGTCACATGCACTCATTTGTTCTCTACAAATCCTCCTTTTTTGCATGCCCTGTTTGGGCCAATAGGTTGTTAATTAACATTCTTCTTTCTCATGTGTACAGGCAGTGGCAAACCTTTCAGTGGAAACAGTGGAGAAAGGATTGCTCACCCCAAAAAGCAATGTTTGGAGTTTTGGAGTTGTTCTTCTAGAAATACTTACTGGCCGGAAGAATCTTGATAGCCGTCATCCCAAGGAAGAGAGGAATTTAGTCAAATGGAGCCGGCCTTTCCTAGCTGATGACTGTCGACTATCACTGATCATGGACCCTCATTTGAAAGGCCGTTTCCCAGCCAAAGCAGCCAGGACAGTCGCTGACATAGCTCAAAGATGTCTTCTGAAGGATCCATCAGAGAGACCCACCATGAGAGCCATCGTTGAACATCTCAAAATCATTCAAGACATGAAGTATTCCTGTCGTTTTCCTCTACAAGAACCTGCAACCATTGCTGGAAAGCAAATGTCAAGGTCACCGAGTCTCAATGGAATCATTATGCCAGCTCCCAGGTCAAGTTTCTCGCCATCTCCACCATCAAGAGCCCAACCATCGATTTCCCCTACTAGACGACCAGCTCTGCCATTGTCTCTACCCCCACGTGCGTGTTCCTCCACCCTTTCATTGGAGGAGCTTGAACGACAGGAAAGCCGAAAATCATCATCATCTATCCGGAGAGCTAGTGTTGAAGGTTTTTGATTGTCTATAATGTGCATCTTTTTCTCTTTTAATTTTTATTTTTTTTTTGGTGCTTTTTTTCTTCATTTTTTTGTTGGTGATTCAACACAATATATAGAAGATAAACATGTGGTCCTTCCACCTACACATCCCTCAACATGATGGAAGAGAGGATGCTCTTTTGTAGATAGTGAAAGCCCAGTCTGACTGAGTTCAATTAGTTTTCTCTAATCCAGAATGCAAATTATATTTATAGAAATTTGTATGTTCTTTACTTCTTTTCCCCTGCCCAAATAAGAAATCATCTCATGCAGGGCATAGATATCGTTCTTCTCATAGCATGACTCAAAAGGAAAATGCATACATGCATGAAACAATTATTGCTCTCCAGTGTTTTTTCTTTTCTTTTTTGGCTGAAACCCAATGCTCTTTCTAATCTTCTTCTATTCAACCTGTGTATGGTCCATTTGTATTTTAGAGATCAGCATAAAGCAATGTGAATCGAAAGTATTAAATCTCCATGTCAGCAGAATATATAACAGTCCCAGTACTGCCAAATCTAACATCACACTGCTTTATTATGCTGCGGCTTGTGGTTCTTAATGTTCATATGGTATTTGCACACGTTTGCAAAAATTGAGTACAATGTACTGGCATGGCAGGCAATGCATAGTGAAAATCTGCCTTCATTGAATGCATTTATGGGTAAGACTAGTTTGTCGTCTACAATGAAGAAAAGTCATACTGCCTATTCATGACACATGGGCAACATGTCATGATTAACTAGTTTATTATTATATTACATGTGAATTATCTGCCAACTTTGAATTCTACCGAATACGTAGAGTCAAATTAGGAAACATCTTAATTATAAGTTGGAAAAGTAGGGCAGGATAGGTTGGTACTTATTGTTAATTCTTGACTAAATTAAAAGAGGCGGCCTTTCAAATTCATCCCTTTGAAGCCCTTAAGTGTTGATGGTATGAGTATGACCTCTCTTTTTTTTCTTCCTAAACTTTGAATACAATCACTTTACTATCAAGTATGATGTTTTGGATTAGCTTTTTATTAATTTACTAAAAGTGAATAGAAGTAACATTGTACCTAAAAAAAACTGAAGTTTTAAAAAGTTGTTTATAAACTAAGCCATTTGTCAAATGGGTACCAAAGGGTGTTAAGGTTGTTTTAAACATTCTAAACTATTCTTAATTATTATGGGATGGAGAAAACAGAGTAGCAAGTGTACATGTTACAAAAGCATAGAAAAGTGTCTCTGGCAATACTAGAGCAAGTTGCATTAAATGTTTTCTAATTAAAATGTCTTAAGACATCCATTAACCAAACCTTTTAAGACATATGTTAACATATACTTAAAGTTGTTAAATTGCATTAAATATACTAAAATACTCTTACTTTTTATGAGATTGAGGAAAAAAGAGTGGCTAGTGCACACTTGTGTCATAAAAATATAGAAAAGTAACAGTAGTTAGTAAAACTACATTAGGTTGCATTAAATGCTTATTTATTGAATGCCCTAAAACACCCGTTAATTGGACCCATAAACTTATAAGTTACACCAAAAAAGCCAAACCAAAGGCTAGTGTAGCGTAGCTCAAAAAAAAGGGAGGCTAGTGTAGTAAAATTGTTCCTCAATAGAGCTTTGTAACATTGTGTTATGCCTCACCAATCACCATAGTACTTTAAAAAAAAAAATGATATTGAGTTTGTTGGGAGAGATCATATGAATTATGAAGATTGAAGGAACACGCTCTAATGTTATACATAAAAGATTGTCATCGAATGAGTCATATATCCCTTCAAGAATTGAACAGACACAACCACACTATCCCAAATCACTTATCTTCTTTTGGTTGGCAAGATGATGCCTCTATTTATGTTTAGCTTGCCACTAAAATCTCCTCACTATAGAATGCAGATTATCACATAAATGCTTTTTACATTTAATGGCAGCCACTGTGTATATTGGCACAACTTATGCAATTGGTTTAATAAGAATTGCCCGACTTGCTCAAGATGAAGATTTCGCTTGCCAATCTCTGAGAGTTTGATTTTTCTTTCCACAATCCACAATAACCAAGTCTTACAAGAATGCTAGCTCTACTAAAACTAAGGCAGCATTGTTACATCCTATCTCCACAAGAATAAATTTACAACATCTAAAACTAAAAGCAGTATGTTTCACTTCATTGAAAAGATGATTGTAGTTCATATTTTGGTTGGAATCCGAGTCCAAAGCAGCAATTGCGACACTGTAATGGCTCTAAATCTGCGGTTCCTGAAGTCCTTGCTGATGACAGAAGTGTAGGACATGCCAAAAAAACTGCAAAGTGAGCTTCCAACCAGCACTAGCACCTGTATCAAATCCACTCTTGCTGCTATAAATTACCTTTAACATCTTAGATCACTGCACCTATCCCATAACCAGAGTCATCTTGAAGTTTTTGGACAGCAACAATAGACTTGGTAATTGGGGGAGGCTTCAATGATGGACTATATGTTTTCTACAGAAACTCATATATGAACTTGGCTACCAAATTTTTTTGTCTTGTGAGTGTGACAGCTTACCAGAGTGGCTGGTTGTAGCTGCTTTTGTCCCATTGGTTTTCCATTCTTGTGCATCCATAACTGGCATGACATGATGAGGAAAAGGTCCATAGAGACAGATTTCCAGGAGAAAAGATTTGTTCTTGAACTTGAAGCCTCTCTTATGGATTTTCCCCCATCAAATAAGAATAAAGTGTTCTTCCATGATATTCACATTCTAAATATTAGACATCCAATTCAATTAATGTTTTGATTAAACCATGTTACCACTCGAAAAAATCCTAATCATACCACCTTTTTTTTAGGGAATTATGAAGTTATTATGAAAATATCGATGAAGCATGAACATTGTCAAATTTTCACAACTTTTTTTTTTTTTTGTAAAATGCTAGAAATACGAACTTTTTTACAAACAACTAAGAGCACTAGCAGTAGTGGTGCTAAATAGGTATATAGTTATTTTTAGCACCACTAAAACTCAAAATGTACCCTGCAATAGTGGAGCCAAAGCAATATTTTTTGGCTCCACAGCTACAGTGCACAGCTATTTTTAGCTGTACACTAGAGCTGAAAGGTTAAAAAAAAATTATTTTGCGTTCACACTGCTATTCTTATTTTTTATTCTTTCTTCTGCATTTCATTTTACGCTCACACTACTTTTTCTCTCTCTGTGTCTCTGTGCAATGATTTCTATGTATTTCATTTTGCGTTCACACTACTTTTCCTCTCTCCGTGTCTCTGTGCAATGATTTCTATGGCTTTGATGGTGGTTGTGGTTGTGTTTTGGTGGTTGAATGAAATATTATTTTATTGTAGTGTTAAATTAATCTTTATTGTGTTAAAAGCTAAAATAAAATCATTGCTGTTGGATGTGAAAAAGTAAAATAGATAAAGTAATTTTTTGTAGTGCCAAAAAGCTAAAAATTTGACTCTACTGCTGTGGATGCTCTAATGTGGTGAGTGATTATTGGTAAATAAAAAAGTGATGTTATTAGTAGGCCAAAATGAGAATCAGTAAGAAGTTGGCCACAATAACAATTTGTAAAAATATTACAAAATAGAGATTTATTGAATAGTTATTGATAATTATATTGAATAGTTATTGATAATTATACATGTGAAACATCAGCATGTAAAAGGCTTAGAGCACTCACATTAAATCTTTCAAAAATTCATATTTATCTTAGTATAAATATCTACTTTTTCTATTTCTATTTTACATAATCACTTTCCAAAAAAACTCACAACAAATTACCTATTCTTAACTCTGTTTCATTAAAATATCGATTTTTCTTGATTTTTTAAACGGTTCCTTTTTTCACACATAATAACCATCATTTACTCTCTTTTTTTATTCTCAAGATACATAAAAAAAAAAAAAAATTAATAGCAAAATAACAATGCTAGTGTAAATTTACATAATTACCATAATAATTATGGACAAATTTTATGCAATTATACATAAACAAACGTGAGAGATTGTGGGCCTTAAGTAGGTTTATACAATTCAAAAAACCAAAAAAAAAAAAAAGGGTTTATACACCAGCATTATCTAAGCCTATGTCAAAACCATATAAACCAACCCAATGACACTACGGAGTACTGACTCCGAATCCCACTAGTAGTGGATAGGATAAACAACATAAGAGCTAAGAAGGTTAAATTTTGGTTAAGTCATTGGTCTATCACTTTATGTGTCAAATGTTATTACTTCTTAGTGTTACTGTTTCCCTTTCCATATATAAAAAGGACCCAAGTTTAAGGTTTTCTAACATTCAGACAATTAAACAAACAAAACATCAAATAATAAACAGAGAAAACAATTGGCAATGGAGCTCGAGCAGGTTTTGTGGTTGAGCAGTGGTGGTGGTGGCAGTGGTGGTGGTGGTGGTTTCTCTACTTCTCAGTTTCAGGGAGGCTATGCCTTTGATCATGGGCTTCAAATCTCAGAAGCCACTAATAACAGTGACATACAAATACAACAACCTATAAAGATTATTGATTTGGAGGTATGTACTGTGCCCAACTCTTTGATATTCATATATGCAGGGCCGGCTCAACGAATTTGGGATCCTTAGGCGAAAGCTTTATACGGGGCTTTTTATTATATTTAATTATAAATTCAAATATTTTTTTTAATTAAAATTTATTTTTCTTGTTTTTTAAGAGGTAAAATTACTAATTAAATTTTTGCATTCAAGTTCCGTTAAGATTTACTTTTCAATTGATAATATGGTTAATCCACTTAATCTTTCTTGTGACATAATTGATCTTAAATAGGATTTTATTAATTTTAATTTTGAAAAACTTCTTTCTGCGGAAGCAACTACTTTCTGAAAGCAATACATGCATTTGGAAAAGATTCTAGCCTATTTATATAATTTAGTACATTAATTGGAGAGTTTTCATTTATTTGCAAAACTTCTTTTAAAATTTTTAAAACTTCTGCAAGATTTTGTTTTTTACTAGTAATAAATTTGTCCATAGCTCCTTTTTGAGATTCAATTAGTTCTTCTCTTTGTCTTTTTTTTTTTTAGTTTTTCATATCCAGATGGATATTTTCTAGTAGACATTTGTAATTAAAAAATATTTATGAATAAATGAAACACAATATATAATACAAAAAATTACAATTTAACTAGAATAATATAAATTTAATGTATAAAACAATAGAACCTGGTTTATCAAAAGCACAACTGCAGCTTTACTTAATATGATCACTTTACACTTTAAACCTGCACAAAAAAATTAAAATTAATATTAATACAAAGTAAATTATTCTAAATTGATTGGATCCACTAAGAGTCTAAGACCAGCCCACTAGCAAAATGTGTAGGACTCAACTTGAATCACTTGATCCACTAAGACTAAGACCAACCCACTATCCCTCCATGGCTCCATCCCACTAAATCTGATTTCTTAAAAAAAAAAAAAAAAAAAAGTGTAGGACTAGGATGATAGGATCACTGGATGAGATCAATACTTTAGAAAACGTGTAGGACTAGATCACTTTCATTGGATCAATACCTTAACTTCCATACCACTAAATCTGATTTCTTAAAAAAAAAAAAAAAACAAAACAAAACAAAAACAAAAACAAAACAAAACATGTAAGACTAGAAGTCTAGAATCAATATTTTAACTCTTTATGTGGGTCTTCGGACCATACCATAGCCTTCTAGAGAAATCTAAAGAATCAACAATTAAGAGAACAAACAAAAATGAGTAAAGAGAACTGTCTTCAAAAAACCCAGCACTAGCAGCAAACAAAAAACCTAGCAGCAAACTCCTTTAAAAAAAAAAAAAACCAGTAGCAAACCATGAAGAAGACGAAAGAGGCCAAGGAAGAGAACAAAAAACGAACCTGAAATGAAGATTTGTGAACACACCAAGTCTATTGCCAACACCAATTGATGAGTAAGCCAACTAAAAAGTGTGGTTTTTTTAGAATCAAGATGGAGAGAGTGAGTGTTTTTTTTTTCTTTCTTTTTTTTGCCTTTTCTTATTTGTCTCTTCTTTCCTTTTTCTGCCTTTTGTAATTTTTTCTTCTATATTTTGTTACTTGTATATTGAAAAAATCAGTCATCAGTTTCGCTCTTTCTCTCCCTCTTTACATTTCAAGTAATAAACATGGTTTTCTTAATGAAATGTGGATCAAAGGTTTGATCCAAATGATATTTAGATGTGGTGATTTTTTGCTGAGAAAGCTAAAGATTTGGTGATGTGATTAGCCTTCATGTCATTACAGCCTTTTTGCTTTGTGAGAAACGGGCCTTACATTTTTTTTTTTTTTTCCAGATGAGAAAGCAATATTATATAATATATTATTACTATTGGGGGCCTCTCACGTACGTACTACCTTATTTTATATTTACTTCTCTAATAAATATATATATATATATATATTTATATATATTAGAGAAGTGCTTGCATTGTTGATTTTTGTTTGCTGGGGTTATAACCGTTTAAGTACATATAACTAGTAGCCATAATCTCTCTCTCTCTCTGTTTGGTAATGTCGGGATGTCAGTCCTTTTTATTGTATATTTTAGCTAGAGCGATTGATGTTTTCGAATGAATTTTTGTTTCCTGTATGTGCATGAATATTTTAGCACGATGTGTGTAACTGTGCGTTATAACTTTCAAGAGTTTAGATATTAATGCATTTATTTTAAAAATTACTTCCACTTTTTCAGTGTATCGGTTTAAGGCCAATCTATGTAATCTTCTATGTTTTTTTTGATGCATGCATTAGTTAATGTTGATTTTTTTTTTTTTCTTTTTTGTCAATACCTAATTTGCAGAATGATTCGAATGGTGAAACTGTTATGAACAATGGTCGTTTTGATCATTTAACAATTACAAAGACCGACTCTTTCTATGAATTGATGGAGGCGATTTTAAGATTTGAAAAAAAAAATAAAAAAATAAAAAAATAAAAAATAAAAACACTAAATGTATTGATGAGACTAATCATAGTGAAGCTCAAGCCGAAGTTAGAAAGGCCTCTAAGAAGTTGAAGGCTTTAAACGATGTGCGTGACTGTGTGTTATAACTTTCAAAAGTTTAGACATCAATGCATTGATTTAAAATTATTTCCACTTTTTCGGTGTATCAGTTTAAGGCCTATATATGTATGTGATCTTCTATGTTTTTTATGATGCATGCATTAGTTAATGTTGATTATTTTTTTCTTCTTTGTCAATACCTAATTTGCAGAATGATTCAAATGGTGAAACTGTTACGAACAAGGGTTGTTTTGATCATTTAACAATTACAAAGACCGACACTTTCTATGATTTGATGGAGGCGATTCTAAGATTTGAAAAAAACACTAAATGTATTGATGAGACTAATCATAATGAAGCTCAAGCCGAAGTTAGAAGGGTTTCTAAGAAGTTGAAGGCTTTAAACTTTCGAGCATCATTACTCAAAATTGGCATATGGGAGGTAATATTCATAATCTGAATAGCAATAATAAATATGATGATGATGAAGAAAAACAAATCATAAATAATTTTGATTAAAAATGTGCAGGAAGTTGCTGAACAGGTAGAAGGGTTGATTGTAAGAGCATCAGCATCCCGAAATTCCAATTCTACTCTATTTTACCATCTCAAAAAGCTATTTTATCATTATACCATACCATTTTACAATACCTCCAGCATTCCAACTTTTATTTTTCTATTCTACTCATTAAAATAATATTTCTACGCAATAAAATATTTTTTTTTTGTTTTTTGTTTTTTTCCCAATTTTCCCCTCCACCTTCCCTCAACCTCTATCACCGGGCCTCCACTGCCCAATCACCACCACTGCGCCTCCACCATGCCCACCACGCCACCACTGCCTACCAAAATCCCACCGGAGCAAAAACCCATATTAAAAAAAAAAAAAACCAGAACCCAGAAAACGCAAAACCAGAACCCAGAACGGCAACACAAGCCACCGATCTGTTCTTCAACCTCAAATCTTAAATGTGCAAAACCAAAATGGCAACACAAGCCATCGATCCCACTCCAAATCAAATACTCGATCTTCTTGTACCCCACGAACTCAAACCCAATCTCCTCAAACCCAAGGTACGATCCCACCACCTGAACCACGATCTCCACAATTAGACCACGATCTCCACAAGCAGACCACGCTAGGTGAGATAGTGGAGACAGTGGCCAACGGCGGCTTGGGCTTGGGCGTCGCTGGGTGAGACGCGGCCTGGGCTTGGCATTGCTGGGCGATGGTGGCCAACAGTGGCCTGAGGGAGAGCAAAGGGAGAGGGAGAAGTCTGAGAGAGAGAGACGTGGGAGATAGAGTTTGAGAGAATGGGAGAGTCAGGGAGACAGATGAGAGAGAAAGAGAATAAAATAATAGTATTTGTTTTAGAATTGTGCTACAATACAATTCTACATGTAGAATTGCACTGTAGCACAATTCTAAATTTTTTTGCAATAGTTGCATTATACAAGTCCGGATGCAGAGGTTATTTTGTGCTTATATATTAAATTGAACCAAGATATGGCATATAGCATTGCCAATGCTGATGCTCTAAGGTGTTACTTTGCAAAGGAAAAACTGGCTTGGGAAATTTCTCGAAAGCAATCTTTGAAGAAAAAAATTGAAATAAAGTGGTCTGATATTTTAGCGATTAGAGCTAAAATTATGGAAGATGGAACTGGAGTTCTAGAAATTGAGGTTAGTTTCTCATTCTTAATTTCATAATTTTAAATGAAATATAGGGTTAGTGAATTGTGATATTTTCCTGAGTCTCAATTGATTTGAAACTGATGAATTTTTTTCAGCTTAATAGGCCCCCTTCATTCTATGAAGAGAGTACTCCGATTCCAAGAAAGCATACTATATGGAATATTAGTTCAGACTTCACTGGTGGTCAAGCACTTAATTATAGGTTTGTATTATTTTTTATTAATTTTCGAAACTTCTCTATTGACATTGTAGTTCACTTGTCACAATTTTAATGGTTTTAAATATTTCATCATGAGTAATGAATCTTATTGCTAATAAAAATAATGAATTTTGTGGTTCATGTACTATATATTCTCAGGATGCATTATCTTGAATTTCCTCCAGGAGTCCTTGAAAAATACTACAAGAAACTCCTAGAAAGCAACGAGTTGTTAATGCTGAGCCAAAACCCTTTCCTAAGTCTAAGTTCTCCCTACTTCAACTGCAATTTCTCGGGTGCAACTATGGCACAAGTTCATGAAGCATATCAACCAGCAAAAAGGAAACGTGCAATTAGCAGTAGTACAAACCACATGTACAATGGAGAACATGGGATGGATAATCATGATTACTTGAGTTCAAGTTCCATGCATTCGCAGTCTAGGAGTTGGCAACCTCCTCACCAAGTTTCTTATGGGAATTTAATGATGCATCGACCCCGGGAAGGCGGGAATAACTCATTGTAGAAAGCTTGACAAACAGTCTACTCATGGCCGATATATAGCTTGTGTTAACTAGTGCTAGGTCAATAGCTTACATTTGAGATTACCATAGGCATTATCAAATTTATAAACTTATTCATGGGAATTATGCCTCTCCCTCAATGACTCTTGCCTTTATTCTTTTTTTTCTTAATTAAAAATTTGATATGTTAATATATTTTATTTTGTGTCGTATGTTTCCATTACTTGAAGTGCTATCAATTTTCTTTTGGGAACAAAGTATTTGATTGTGAGGAGCTTTCCATCATTGCACGGTCTCTTATTTAAAATTTATCAGTTTTTTTGGCAAGTCATACTATAGTTAAAGGAATGATATATAATTGGTTAGATCGCAGATCAATTATCACCATGATTTTTAGCATTTTTAGATTCTAAGCCATGCCACTGAGCTATTAGCTGAGGCGGCAAACGGATGATGAGGAATTGGACTGTATAAGAACGAATGGATCAAAGTGGATAGAATGAACTAAAACGGAACAAATTGGACCGAATAGGATGAAAATGGACATACTAGATCGAAGTGGACTGAATAGAACAAATGTGATCTAAATAGGACTGAATAGGACCAATGTAGACAAAATGGACTAAATAGGACCAAATTGGACCGAATGGCCTGAATAGGACTGAAGTGGATCAAAGTGGACAGAATGGACTGAATTGGACCAATGTGGACCAATAGAACCAAAGTAGACAGAATGGACCGAATATGACCAAAGTGGACAAAATGGACTGAATAAGACCAAAGTGGATAGAATGGGACTAATGTGGACCAACTGGAGCCGATGTGGACTGAATGGACCAAATTGGACTGAATAGAACTTTAGCGGACAAAATGGACTAAATAGGACCAAATTGGACTGAAGAAAATAGAATGGACCAAATAGAATCAAGGTAGACTGAATAAGACTTTTAAATATTTATCATTTTTAGGCTCATATTTCTAATTTATAATTTCTATTTTAGTATTTTTCCTTGTATTTTTAACTCAAAAACTAAAGAGTTTAGCCCAAATATAATAAAATTTCATACTTTTAAACCAAAAAAATGAAATTTTGAGCTAAAATTGAAAATAAAACCTACAAAAGGAATCAATTTTAGGCCCAATTAGTCTAAAATGGACTGAAGTGAGATCGAAATTGACCGAGTTGATCAAATTGGATCAAAATAGACCTAATTAGGCTGAATGGGACCGAAGTAGACATAATTGGACCAAATATAAATTGCTTAATTTTTAGGGAGAACAAATTGTCTTAAAAGAATTTTAGAGAAAAAGTTATACATTATATTACAATACAAAATAATTATTTATTCTTATGCATCACGTGAGTATGGGACAAGTCTATATATATAAATATATATAGATATATATATATATATATATTAATAGCCAAAGCTTAGAGAAAATCCAATTAGATTTTAATTGGATTCTCAATTTTGCGCTATGTGTCCTATTTAATTTTTAATTTTGTGACAAGTCAATTATTGAGTGTAAAAATCAAAGAGTCCAAATCCAATTAAATTCAAAATTGGTTTTCAATTGGAGTCCAATTTTCCCCCATGTGTCCATCTAAGTTTTTAATTTTTGTGTCAAGTAAATTATTGAGTGTAAAAATCGAAAAGTTTAAAACCAATTACATTTTAAATCATATATATATAATATGAGAAAACATTACATATTTTATAAATGTATGTGTAGGGGTATTGAGCCTAGGAGCTCATTATCTATGTATATATTGGGCCTAGAGCCCAATCCAAGGATGAAAGGTCGTCCGAGGAGGAGTAAACATTGTCAAAGGAGTCCGTATTAGTAAAAGAGAAAGTTAGTTTTGGTCATAAGGGCCCAGGAGGGTGGGCTGAGGATGAATGCCTCCTCGGCTGACCAAAGCCGAGGTCCGAAGAGATGGTCTGCCGTCCAGGGGAACGTTCCAGAGAATTCTGTTGGTACGGATAAGCATTTCAGAAACATAGGACAGGGGGGAGTCCAAAAATATCTAAGGAGAAACCTGCTACCACAGCATTAAATGCCCTGCAGCTAACCCTCTGGCCGCATTAATGTGGAGGTGATACCTGAACAGTAGTTTTCAGCCTTACAGCTACTACATAAAAACTTCAAGAAGGTGCTGATGGGACAAGTATCAACACCAACCATCTGGCCTGCACGTGGAAGGTCAAGATGAAAG
This sequence comes from Notholithocarpus densiflorus, assembly GCA_030021035.2. Taxonomy (NCBI): domain Eukaryota; kingdom Viridiplantae; phylum Streptophyta; class Magnoliopsida; order Fagales; family Fagaceae; genus Notholithocarpus; species Notholithocarpus densiflorus. The sequence goes on from JARYZH020000046.1 coordinate 2,203,000, forward strand.
GGGAAGGGAGTATAAAAGGAGAGAGAGGCAATGAGAAGGGAGGATTGAGAAATCAAGAGAGAAACACTGTATCAATTAGGAACCAAATTTGTAACCAAATTTGTGAGAAATATATAAGAACTGATCACCTCGGACTGTGCTAAGGACGATTTTCTTTAGTTTAAATCAATCTATCTTCCTGTTCTTGTCATTTGAATCCACTTTATTTGTTGTCCAACTCATTTTAGCCTAATTTTCCAACCCACTCTTTACAAATTCATTGTTTTGGGTTTTTTGGGCCCGAGTCCATCCATCTTTTGGGCTAGGGAACCAAATCCAATCCTTGTAGTATGGTTTAAAAAAAGTGTAAGCTAAACCATTTATAATATGAACCTCTTCTAAAAAAATTTATAATTTGAACCATATAATTATGATTATTTTTAATTGTACCCATGCACATACACGGGGTTACACATTAGTTTACATAATTACTGTAACTAGGGGTGTTCACCAAACCACACAAATCGCACCAAAACCACCCGCAAAATGGCATAACAATACCGCACCATAAGTAACAGTGCACCACATCGCATCGTGTAGTGCAATTTGTGGATTTATAATAAGAAAATTACACCGCACCGCACCCTCTCTATATATTAATATATTTATTTTTAATGTTAAATATATTGTAAAATTGTGATTTACAACTATGTTTTATGTTGGCTTTATTCCATGACAAAAGGTGTTATAATTGTAATAAATTATTTCCTTGTATTTTATGGGATTTTATTATATTGGGTTTAGTATTAAGTTGGTGAAAAATCAAGCATGCAATGAAGATCAGTGCAGTTTCGCAACTATCTCGCAAGAAGCTCGCGAGTAAAGGTTCCCGCGAAAAGACCACGTGAGAAGCACATGCTGGAAGCTGAAGAGTCAAGTGCTAGGCTGTATTTTGCGAGTACTTCGCGAGGTACCTGCGAAACTCTCTGCCTAGAGGATTTTAAGTGTGACTTTCTTACCCTTCACCCATACTATATATACTCTCATTATCCACAAAAGTAAAAATGGCTATTCAGAGAGAAAACCCTAGATAGGTTTCTACAACACAACACACCCACCTTTTCAAGAGAGAGAGCTACTCATCCTTTAGTGAGAAATCATTGTAGTCTCTTCTCCTTCCCCTCTCCCATTGTTATACCTTGAAAGGAGATTTTTACCCAAACACAACTCACACCTATTCAAAATGTAGAGAGTGTTTTGGAACTTATGAAGCATTTGAAATTTGCCAAAAGAAACCAGTGAAGCTTGGTGAATGCAATCGGGCAGTATTGCGGGATCCGAAAAGCTAGTGAAGACAAGACTCCAAGAATTCCGTTGGTAACAAGAGGTTGGAGGGCTCAAGTACATTGGGTAGACTAGGCTTGGAGGATCTTTTGTTATTTGTATACTCCAACTTATTCACTAGTAGATCAATTTCGACTTAGAGGGTCGCAAAGAGGTTTTTCGCCAAGTTATTCGGTTTCCTCTTCGATAACATGTCTTGATGTTATCTTGTATTTGCATCTCTCTTCTTTTCTCTTTAAACTTTACTTTTATTGTTCATTGTGGTTGAATATCTCTTAGAGAGTAGTTCTGGTGATTGTGTTTCATTTACTCTTGTTCCGCACTTAGATAAGTTAGAGTAAAAGCAATTAAACCGTAATTTAAAATTGGGGGTCTAAACAAGTATTAGTGTTTCACACTAATTGAGCTTTCATATATTATTAATAGTTTAATAACCCTTAATTTCAAAAGAAAAAATAGTTTAATAACCGTAGTAAGTGTTGATTAGGAAAACCAGCCCAAAATAAAGAAAAACTAGCTCAATAGTTTAAAAGTTAGCCCAAAACAAAGGGAAAAATTAGTTTTGGATTGGGCCGGAAAAACCCAAAATTTGAAAAATATACCGTTCTCAAACCGCATCTTATACACCGCACCACACATGTGATCAAAAAATGAGGTACAATACGGTTATAATTTTGGCTAAACTTTAAATCGCACCGCACCACACATGTGACCAAAAAATGAGATGCAGTGTGGTTATGGTTTTAATTAAATTGCATCACAAAGTACAGTGTTACAAATAGCCTAAAACCGCACCGCACCGCACTGCGCCGCAAACACCCCTAAATATAACTATGGATAAATTTTACACAATTATTCATAAACTAATGCGGGAGGTATTGGGCCTTAAGTGGGTTTATACACCAACGTAATCTAACTCTATGTCAAAAGTCAAAACCATATAAACCAATCCGACGACACTACGGAGTACTGACTTTGGATCCCACTAGTAATAGTAGTAGATAGGAGAAACAACATAAAAAAAGCAGGATTAAATTTGGACGCCATTGGTCTTATCAGCTTATTTGTCAAACGTTACTATGTCGGCGCTGTCTGTATAAAAAGGACCCAAGTTTAAGGGTTTCTAACATCAGACAGACAAACAAACAAAACAGAAAATAGAAAACACAGAAAACAATTTGCAATGAAGAAGAAGAAGAATGTGAAACTCAGTGGTGGCGGTGGTTTCATGGAGGTATTCACTTTTTTGGTTTTTCTGTTGAAGGCCACAGTATGCGTTTTTTTTTTTTTTTTTAAATTATTTTTATGGTTCATGCATTGGTTAATGTTGAATTTTTTTTTTTTTTTTTTCTTGTTTCAAATAAATTAGATTTTTTTTTTTTTTTTTTTTGTCAATACCTCCATATTTTGTAGGATGATTCGAATGGTGAAATTGTCACAAACGAGAATTCTTTTGGTCACTTAACGATTACAAAGACAAACTCTTTATTAGAATTGATAAAGGCGACTTTAGGCCTTGAAAACAACACTGAATGTATTAATGAGACTATTCACAATGAAGTTCAAGCCAAAGTTAGCAAGGATTCTTATTCTAACAAGTTGAAGAAGGCCAAAGTTAGCAAGTAGTACACACACCAAGTTTCTTATGGGAATTTGATCATGCAGTAACCTGGGAACAACTCATTGTAGAAAGCTTGACAGACAATCTACTCATGTCCGATAGCTTGTTTTAGCTAGTGTTAGAGCATTCACAGCAGTAGAGCTAAAAATTTAGCTTTTTAGTTCCACCAAAAGTTACTTTATCTATTTTACCTACACATATGCTGCAGCAGTGGATCTATTTTAGCTTTCAACATAATAAAATAATATAAACATTATAATAAAATAATATATCTCCTACAATAAAATAATATACCCCACTCCCAAAAAACATCCATAGCACCAACCACAACCACCTCTACCATCAGCCACAGCCACATCCACACCCACAACCACCACCACCACCACCACCACCACTGGCCACAACCACCACTCTACTTTGGCAACCACAACACAACATAGAAAAACAAAAAAAAAAAAAAACAAAAAAAAAAAAAACAAACAAACAAACAAAACAACAACCACAATCACAACCCCATTACCACCAGTCACCACAAACCTCCAGCATGACAACCACAACCACAACCCACTGCCATTGCCACTGCCACAACCACAACCACAACCACAACCACAACCATAAACCACAAAACTCATAGCCAAAATACACAAAACCCACTGCCAAAGCCAAAATCATCCACCACCACCACAACCAAAATCCATAAACCCACTGTCAAAATCATCCACCACCACTACCATAGCCAAAATCAACCACCACCACCACAGCCACCAAACTCATATGAAAATACATAAAAAAAAACACAATCACAGCAAAGAGAAAAGAGAGATGAATGGCAGCAACAACTTGCGACTTGGGTCAAAGCGAGGTGGCTCTGTGGCGGCTGGGTGAGCGAGATCGACGAATAGAGGAAGATGGGCGATCAGCGATGTGGGTCTGCGGTGGCTGGGTCGGTGAGGGCGAAGTGGGTTTGTGGGTCAGTGAGGACGATGTGGGTTTGTGGGTCGATGAGGGCGATGTGGCGGCGATGTTGTACTGTACCGAAGTGAACTTGACGATGGCGGCGACGTTGAGAGAGTGAGCTTGAGAGGCTTGAGATGAGAGATGAACGAGAGAGAGTGAGAATGAGAGTGAATGACCGGATTTGATAAAATGAAAAAAAAAAATTGAAACAAGTTGTACCGGCGGAATAAAAAATTATTTTTATTTTTTGCTCCAAGCTACAGTGCACATCTATAGATAGATGTGCACTATAGCAATTCAGCTAAAAATTTTAGCTATTGCTTCACTACTGGAGCATCATTTTAGTGATAGTGTAGCTAAAATATAGCATTATAGCATTATACCTCCACTGCTGCAAATGCTCTTAGTACTTTTATTTATTTGGTTGGATTCAATTTGTTTCAAGTAACGGAGGCTAGGTCAATAGCTTACATTTGAAATTACTATAGGCATTATCAAATTTATAAACTTGTTCATGGGAATTATGTCTCTCCCTCAATGAATGACTCTTGCCCTTATTCTTTTTTATATTAAAATTTTGATATGATATATTTTATTTTGTGTCGTATGTTTCCATTACTAGAAGTGCTATCAATTTTCTTTTGGGAACAAAGTATTTGATTGTGAGGAACATTCTGGCATTAAGCATCCGCAATCAGTGGATGTAATTTTTTTTTTTTTTTTTTTTTGTCTATTTTGCAAAAAAATCCTACTTTTTCTATTTTAGACACTCATTTTTACAAAACACTCACATCAATTTATCTATTTTACACCCTCTTTTATTTAAATAATATTTGTAGGGACTGGGTCTGAGCACTTCTACTGTTAGAAAAGTGGATTCAGACCCAACTTGCCCTAAACAATAAATTTGTAGAGGATGGGTTTAAGAGCTAGGGCTTAGTGAGGATAGCAACGAATAAACATGGTTATGGATAAACTGAATAGCAGGAAAATGGGTCTTAAGTGTTAGAATCTGACCTAGACGTTGGTCCGAGGAGCTTTCTTGTTCCTATTATTTCCTCAGTGCTTGGATACAGAGGTTACAAAGATGATACAGGTTGCTACAGTGTTTTCTACTTCCAATCTCCCTCCTTTCTCTGGAGGACCTCTTTACATTTTATACCCTCTTTAGGTTGATCTTGGCCCTCCATTTGTTGATCATGCAGGTCACTACTTGAGTGCTCGTCTCATCAGCCGCCGTCCCAAATCTTCTGTGAGTTGCAACAACCAAACAGGCACTGTTCAGGGGTCATTTCCTCATTAATGCGGCCAGAACATTAGTTGTGGGCATTTAATGTGGAGGTGACAGCTTCTCCCTAAATTGCTCTCTTAGACTCCCATGGCTGACTCACGGTACTTGTCCTCTTTCTTGGGACGCTCTTCGAAACCACCCTTGATGGCGCGCTGCCCTTCCCTTCTATGATCTCGGTTCGCCGAGGACATAATTGTCCTCGGCAATAGTTCTTGGTAGTTAGGACTTTCTCCGTTCGTCCTGAGACGTTTCTTCTTCCTCGACGTAGGCGTTGGGCCTAGTATAAAGTTGGGCCGGGGTAGCCAGATTCATTGACCCCACAATATTTTTCTCACATTTTTTATTATTTCACAACTACCCATAGACCCACCAACTTTAACACTAGGGATGGCAAAATTGAACACGACTCGCAAACCCGACACGACACGACACGAAATTAGAAAGTTATGGATTAAGGCTTAATGGGTTCATGTCATATTTGGGTTGACATGACGGACCTGTTTGATAAACGGGTTGGATTAGAGTTCAACCTATGGAACTTGTTTAACCCATCTGACCCATTTAATTAAATGAAATTTTACCAATATACTATTCAAACTCTAGATATATAAGCTTATTAGTTGTTGTAGTTTATTTTCTTTGACATATTGTGATTAATTATTTATGATATTGAGATAGACTTTAGTTTTGAATGATTATTTGTGATGCATTTACTCATTAATTCTGAATTTTATATTTAAAATATTTATTTGCTTGTTTTTTCATAAATGTTTTTCTTCATTTTGATAAAATCAGATAAACAAGTCGACACGACTGGCCTATTTAATAAATAGGTCGTGTTAGAGTTGAGAAATCTTGACCCGTTTAATAAACATGTCGGGTTAATGTTAACCCATATAGTCGAATACGTATGAGTTGACACGACACGAACCCGACACGCGAACACGAATTGTCACCCCTATTTAACACACACGCCAACTATATCTGATCTCTATCTCTCTTTCTTTATCTTTTTCTCTTTCTTCTTTTTTCTTTTCCTTCTCCTTCTTTCTTCTTCTGCATTTTTTCTTCTTCAGCATCTTCTTTCTAATTCTTTTGCTAATGCTGAAACAAGAAGTTAAAGAGAGAAAACTCTTGGTGGGTAAGCTTTTTTTTTTTTTTTTTTTTTTTGTGAGAAGATGGTGGGTAAGATTAAAAAGAACAGAAATTTAATGTTTTGGTCTGGGTACATTGAAGGGGCTGTGATGAAGTACTCAGAGGCTTTGAGTTGCTACTAAGGAACATTGAAGCTGCCATTAGTGACGCTTGTTCTTCTACTATTTTTGGATTTTCTTTTTGTTCTTTTGCAATTTGGGTTTGATTATTTATATGGGTTTGATGATTTTTTTTTTTTTTTTGAGGAGAGGGTTTAATGAATTTGGGATCTTGATTTAGATTAAGTTTGAAGAATTTTATGATTTGTTGTTGGATTTAAGAGAAGATAAAAGGATAAAGAGGGCAGAGGAAGAGAGATAATCAGATGAGAGAGAAAAAATAATAAAATAAAAAGCTACAGTAACCATGCAAATATGCACGGTTACTGTAGCAATTTTAGATATTTAGACAACTTTGGCTTGACTGATGTGGAAGATTTTTGAGGCAAAATGTGTAAAATTTGTTGCTTTTTGTATTTTGCAAACATCCACTGATGTTGATGCTCCTGTGGTGATGACTTTGTTAAAATTGTTCACCTTCTTAACTTTTTATTTCCCGTGCCCCACAAATAGATATGGTTGCATGTATTTTGAGACTTGACGCCCATAATCACTCAGACACGCTGCTCTGTGATTTCAGTAGGGGAGGGATGAGGGATGATTGGTTAGATCGCAGATCGATCGACACCATGATTTTTAACATTTTTAGATTCAAAGCCATGCCACTGAGCTGTAGCTGAGGCGGCAAATGGGTGATGAGGAATTTCTAGTGGCTATAAGTTTGGCTCCAGCTTTCCAATAATGAAAACTGAGGAAACAAACACGCAAAGGAAAAACAAAAAACAAAAAAGGGTGGGGTGGGGGGACAGAAAATATTATCCTTGCATATACATCTCATCAAAACTTGGTAAGAAAAAAAATTATGGGTATGTATATATTACAATTAATATGAGAAAGAAAACACACATGCACTCTCTGAACTAAAGAAACATATTTCAAACTGGAAAAAGGCCTATAGTATTAGTAGGAAAAACAAGCAACCAAAATATAAAAGGTTAAAAGAAACAGGACTTCATGATTGAGCATCGTTTTGACTCGGATCTGGTCCACAATACTCTTCACCGCCTCCTTCTCGCTCTTGTTCAGCAGAAACAAAACAGCAATCCTCATTAAGTTGTCCCTCATTCTCGTTGGAGGCTTGTGGTGGAATTTGTGATGCTGAACTTGCTTGTTGCTCAGTGATCAAGCTTGTAAGAGTAAGACCATTCTGCTTCAAATATGTCTCCAATGGAAGGCTTGCTTCTTGAAGAAGACTCATCATGCTCATACGTTTTGATCCTGCTTGCAATTCTTCTTCTCGGTCAGGATGGCAATTCAAGTCTAAGTGACCCTTTCCAGTGTCGACCAATTTGCTTTGGCTCTTGGATTCTAACTCATTTGCCGACCTAGCTTCATTCTCTGAAGGATCAAGGTGAGATGATGCATGCCTAGAAGTGCTGTCTACTTCTGCTTCATCCCTAGAGCCCCACGTCTGCTGATTTCTCTGGGCAATCTCTGCTTCCCGCTCTGATTGACGCTTTTTCTTCCGCATCATTAAGGTTTTAAAGCGACGTTTAACTGTCATGCACACATTGCATGTGCATGTAGGCTTGTGCTTGCCCTTCCCACTGGGGGGCTGGATGCACACAATGCAAGAGCAGCCAGGCCGGTGCCTGGGGTGTTTTGTTGTGGTTGCTACTGATGTGGTGCCTGGGTCGCCCACACTATCTCCAAGAATTGCAGCATTAGCCAAAGCATCCAGTCCTGACGATTCATGCCCTTGGTTTGGCCTATTGCTTGTCATGGTTCTCCTTTTCTTGAATTCTATGAAACAGCAATGTATAATAGTATCAAACGATATTCAAAAGTTACAGCAGTAAAATATGCACTAAAATTCTTTTTGGGGAAAGTCATAAAAAAAAAAATGGTACGGGGTTTAATTTGTCATGAGGCTAAATCTATAGGGTTTTTCTTTGGACTTTCCCCAATTCTTTTTGTTATATGACCATAAATATACAACTTCTTCTGAGCACTGAGCACCCAATCGAGATGTACTATGCATGTATGTACTAACCGACATGCATCATTAAATTAAATGAAGCTAATCAAAAAGGTGCGTGCAAATGTTGGTTGTATAGGTCCCTTCAAATTCAGGATCCTACTTGTGCAGAAGCATGGGTTCAAATTACGCACAAGGCTCCAATAGTTAGATGGTGTAAGTAAATTTGGTTTTCAAAGTCAATCCCTAGGCATGCCTTCATATGTTGGTTGGCAAAAACAGATAAACTAACAACCAAGGAGAGTTTAGCAAAATGGGGATTTGGGGTTGGCCTGGTGAGTGTGCTGTGTAGATTGAAAATTGAGAGCAAAAACCACCCCTTTTTCAAATGATCATTTGCTAAGAGAGTGGGGGAAGAGATCAAAGAATTTTCCCTTCAGAAAATCTAGGTGATAACTGGGTAAGCTTTACTGCTTGGGGTGAGGAAGCTTAGTTGCAGATTGTTTTAGATTGGGTCTAGGAGCTGCTGTATATCACATTTGGAAACTTAGAAATTCAACACTTCACCATGAGACAATAAATAAAGAGGAGCATCTTTTACAAGTCATAAGGAGACAAGTGGAACCAAGGCTTGAGAGCAATGGTTGTAATCCTTGTACCAGAGTGAACGAAAAGCTCTGCAAAAGATGGGGGGGTGTCTGTGTTAATCCTGAACCAGAGATGCTGACACCGGTTTTATTTGTAGGAATTTGTATTTGTTTCTTGGCACTGCTAGTTCAGTGCTTGTTTGCTGTTAAACTTGGCTTCTGCTAGTTTGAGCAAATGCCCCTGGATACAAACACCCAATTATGGTAAATATTCATATCTTCCAAATTCCAAGCACTAACATGGGGATGCATGTGTGCATCTATTCCCAGATCAAGGCTTAAAAGTTTCCCTGATTGAAGCCCAATCAATTGAAACTTAAAGCTTGACCTGTATATACTGGCACAAGCATAAATTAATACCAAACATGTAAGAAAGATACTTTCACAGTTGTACAAATTTCAAGATAAATGAAGTACATGAGCATTATCATGCTAATTTTTCTTCTCTATAGACCATAGATGTGACAGCATTGTAATGAATTGTTCCTTAATTTGCAGGGAGAAGTGATCAGTGCTAAAATTATGTGACACTGAACCTAACAGGGACGAATACCTTTAGACAAAGTAAAACATAAATATATGGAAAGAAAACAGTGATTATCTTATTTTCACAATGATATTAAGGACACAGAATCTAGCATCATACCCTTATTCAGTCTGAGAAGATTTTCCAGTTCCCTAGGGTTCAATTCATCTGGTGCAGAACATGAGCACCTGAGGATACAAATTGCAGAATCATAAAGGTTTATTTGACAACTAGTTGTCATAAAAATAAATAAACTAATTAATAAACCTAGCTTAGAAAATTCTTATATTTACCTGTTTTGATCCCAAGCATTATCTGCACATGTCCACTTAGGAGGAATAAGTATTTCAACTGGCAACCTTCGCCATTTGGAGCAACTATCACACTGAGCCCATTGCTCTTGTCCCCTGAAGATCAAGCTTATTAATTCAAGATTAGATGGATTTATCCAACCACGCCCTGAGGAGGAAATATAAATACTTTCAAGCACAAAGAGTGGAATACAATTACATCAGGACGAGATAAGTTGCATGAGGAAAAGGGAAAAGGCTCCCCTTTCTACTTTCTCAGTGGATGTGGCACCACCAAAATCTGGTGTAATTGGTGCCAGAACATTTAGTGTGTCAGTGAGATTTCTAATTTCATTATTACACTGTCTCTTCCATAATATTTAAATGATGACATGAACACTTACCCAGTTGAACGAGCAACAAAAATACTTCTCTTTCCAAAAACTGGAGGTTCCTGTATGACAGAAAAATATAAAATATTAGATGGCAACCATAGTTTCATTATTCATGCACAAGGTAATAATTAGAATTTCTTCAAGTGTAGATTGCTTGTCAGTACTAAGGTAGATGCTGAGGATTTTTAATTTTTCATTGCTTTTTGCTCTGTGCTAGAGGCATTGGCAAAACTTTAAATTTTTCTAACATTATGGTTATCATTTTCTTTTATGTTTTATAATCTATTCTCCTGCTAGCAGACAGACGCTCAAACATAGACAAGTATAAATGTTTAAAATCTACAAGTTCACAGAATCATACACAGGGGTACTCCTGTATCTCAGAGTCACAACCCTTATTCATGAACACAAATCAAATATCGAAGATGATGGTTTTCGTTATAAAATTACTAGAGAATAACATCCTAATCCTATATACTATAGAATAGAAGCTGTGTATTACGCTTATGTATTACGTCGTATAATAGGATTTTGTCAATGTGACTCCTTAATTATTATGAGTTTTTACTAAGATGAAACTTTTAAAATATCAAGTGGCTTATAATTCTTGAGATAGTTTGTTCTAAATAAAACTCTATAACATGTTTCAAGAAATTTAAATTACTACTCCAACTAAATTCTATTACCAAAAATTTTAACAAATTTAATATAAAATTTATAATTTACTTTAATTATTCTGATCTTTTATCACAATTTTGTGGTTTAACATTAGAAGTAACATCCTATAATGTACTTATACTAAGTGGCTTAATATAGGTGTTACACATTGTAAAAATTAAGGTGTTTTTGTCATGTGACTCAAAATTATTAAGATCGTTAATTAGATTTATCTAAAACAATTAAAATTTCAAGTGATTCACTACTTATGGAGATGGTTTCAAATTTCAATAATATCAGTAAAATGTTTTATTTAGTTTACATATAATTTTAATTAATCCATGCATTGAACGGGCATACTACAAATAAAATTAGAAAAGGAAAAGACACCAATAGATTTAAAAAAACTAAAACTAAAACAAAACTAATAACAATCATTAATTAAAATCTTCAATAAAATTACTCACTTCATACTCTTCAAATTCGTGGTCTTCAATCATGACTATGCTTGGCTTAAAAGTTGGAGGTGGGTAGAGCAAATCCTGTGCCTCTTCCCACGTAAGTTTCAGTTCCAGAACATCTTGGCTATCAATGAGCAACCTCTTACTTTTGGACCCAATATTTCGTGCCTTTTTCCTCTCTGGAGGCAGCAGCAAGCCCTCCCTTGTCCTGTCTTCAAGCTTCTCAGACTTATGCCAGCTAATATCACCAGTAGCTGAACTCAAGTGTTTGGAAAGTGCATTTAAATTTGGATCCACGCTTCCCTTAAGCGACTGAAGAAGGCCAGAGTAACCACTTATTATAGGTAGGTTCTCAAAAATACCCGAAAACAAAGTTTCACTTGAATGAGCGCCATTTGGAATGGCAGATGGATAGGTGTCCTGTTTATTAGTAATTTTTATATTAATATTATGTAATTGAGTTTGCTAACTGGAAACTGAGATTGGCTTGTTACCTGCATTGCAACAGAATTCGAAGCTTTCCGGAATCCCATGATAAGTTTTCCTTCAGGATCCATACGGCTAAAAGTTACTGCAGCAAATAGAAGTAACCGCATTATAAAAAAATAAAAATAAAAAAGCAATATGACTTCACATCCAAATAATAATAAAAACTAAAATTAAGATCATACTACAGTAACGAGATAGCAAAAAGGCAGGCATAAATCAATCACTTATCATGTAAGAGCAAATGATTGAAAATATTCTGAAGCATTGGGAATCAAATAGATGTTACACAGGTTGTTCTATTGCACTTAATGCCAACTCAAGCATCAACATGGGAGAGGGGGGGGGGGGAGGTGGGGGGGGACAAGCTTGAGAAGTTAGCTTTACTTGTGATTAAGTAAACCAGAATAAAGAGGTTAAGTGGTAGCTCACTTAGCTGGCATAGTTTTTGGTCATTATACCAATTACGAGGGAGGATGGATAAGGGATATCCTGTTAGTGCCATTGGCCCAACTGGCCTCCCAAATGGACTCCCCAAGAAAAAAGAAGCATACAGGTTACAGGAACGAGTTAAATACTAAAGAAATGCCAAGAGTTCAATCAAAGCAGTAGGTCGTGCAAGAATTTACGCAAGTTGCAAGTAAGAAAGGCACAATAATCAATGAATGAAAAAATTTTGTAGGGCACTCAATTTACAAAATAATAATATAAATCCTGATTTAAGTCATGAGGCTTTGAGGATACCTGTATCTCCAGCTTGCAACTGCATTGACTGTATGCAGGGTGTTACACCCTCCAAAACATACATTCTGCTGTTATTATTAGGCCAAAATCTAAACTGAAACACCCATTCTTTTCCCTTCACGTCTTGAATCCTTAAAGGAAGGCCCTCTGGTTGAGAAATAGCAGGAAAATATGCCTGCATCAGGATTAAAAGTAAAAATTAAGTAATGACAATGACAGTAACAAGGACTATTATCAGCCAAAAGGCTAGGACAATTTCACCAAAAAGCTTACTTCAGCACATGCTTTTGGGAGAACCAAACGACCAATTCGACCCGCATCACTGGCACTCAGCATCTTTTCAAACAGTGGCACAATTGTGGAATTCGAACTTTAATATATCATGGTTAAGGAAATCACTATCTGACTTTGTGCATAATCAAAATATATATAACATTCAATGTATGTTTCTGCAGAAATAAAATAAATATTTTTTTAATAAAAACATGAAATAAAATGGATACTCTCCAGATATTTGCTGTAACTCTTGGTCTGTGATCCTTGGCCAATAACGAGGAAGCAACTGATTCCGTCCCCGTCCTTCGGCAGGTGGCCTTGCAACACGTATCTGAGAAACCATGCCAGCATTTGCCTCCAAACCTCCTGCAAGGGCTGACCTTGGGGGTTTAGGCAAAAGATGGCGAGACCTGGGCCCCTGTAGGAATGGAGAGGATGTCTTTCTATTTTCCCTTTCATCAACAACAGCACTAGGAAGGGGACTTGAATTTCCTGAGGGAGCACCCAGAGTCATACTCAAGTTTGTCTGTGGCAGCGACTCGTATATATCTTTTGTCCCCATGTTTGCTTTATGTATGTCTGGTTTGGTTGTGTTGGACGATCCATTGCATGCCTGATTAAAATTTGAGAAACATGCAGTTCCAATTTCTCCCACAGAAGGAAAAACTTCCTCCTCTTTCAATTTCCCAAAAGACCCAATTGTGTCAGCATTATGAGATTGAAGCAAGTGCCTAAGCCCGTTACCCTCAATATTATTGCCCAATTGCATAAGCTTCAATTTTTCAATGCTATTTCCATCCAGTTGGGTGTCCATAGAACTGGGATGCAATTCATTGACATTATCAACTTTGGAAGTGCCAAATCCATCAGGCTTTTCATTGCTTGAAATCTGTGTGAATGTGTTTTATAAGCATATCGCTAATACCAGAATTACAAAAGTTTACTGATGATTTCAAACATTGCTTTGCAATAAATTAATACACGCAAGTAACAAACAACTCTATGATGTTTATAAAAGCAATGCAAATTCATTCAGGAAAAGTGGCAGGAAGTTGACCAGAAAGCATTTACTTTCCTTTATAATTGCTTAAATATCTCTTCCATGACCTATTTGTCAACACCATTACTGAAAGATGCATATAGAAGGCAGGACACCAATGCAGACCCACAGGAAATGTTACTTAGAAATTAAGAGAAAATACACCATTTCTTGAATGGAGAATGACAAATCTTACACATACGTACTAATTCATAAGCAGAAATTGGAAAAATGGTTAGTGGGAATGGCCCTGGACCACTGGTGTGATTTCTATAACTTACCAATAAATTACACATTTTAATGTTGATATGATAATAACTACAAAGACCTGATCATTGTATCAAACAATAATTCAAAGTTGTTTCTAATAGCAGAGATTAATTGATCTGTGTATAAGTTTGTCTTACAGGGACAAGTCCTGTATTCTTCGCACAGTTTATACAGCTTACACCACCACAATCAAGCAGCTCAACCAGAGAAATGGAAGTGATGCACCCACAGTGAAGGCGCTGCAGATACCAAAACTTATTAGAATGCAACTAAACCATACCAAAGTATTAATATGGGCAAAGTGCAAATTCTTAAAAACTGTTGGGTTCTGGCTTACCTTGCCACATGAAGTGCACTCCCTCCAACCAGAGTCCTCGGAGTGATACACATCACAGAAAATCGATTGCTCATACACAGACCTAAAAACCCATAACTTTAATTAACGGAAGTGGGCACTATTTGTTCAACTATATCCAAATCAATGAGCATATATGGACACAATTTTTTTCACTGACATAGCCTATTGTGATTGGTGTTACCGTGTTAGTAGTGTATATGGGTGAAAGTGAGGTTACTTCAATCATAACAGACCATATCAGCAGTTGTTAAGAAAGTTGTGTCCCTAGCATTACCCTAATCCAATTGATTTTTTTTTTTTTTTTTTAAATCCTCCAAACCATTACAGGGCGATTCAATAACCATCCACGTGGATTTGAGTTACATCATCTCATTAACTCAGTTAAACAAGTCGCTTGACTATTAAGGGTCCGTTTAGTTAGGCATATTGGGAGCTTAAAAGAGCATTTTTAAAATCCAAAAGGACCAAAACTCTTCATAGTTTTTTTACAAAAGCTCATTTTAAACTTAAAACACCGTTTTCCAACAGCTTATACAAACGCAACCTAAATACATCATGTGATTATCTATATATAGTGTATGGTCATTTGAATTATCATATAGCAAGATAAAATTTTGTTAAAAAAAAAAAAAAGTCATATTGCAAAAAATACTAAAAATAGAAATGAATCTTAACACCGAAATAGTAGAGAATATATGTATACAATTTTTTTTTTTTTTTTTTTTTTTTTTTTTGGCAGTCTACAATTTTTGAATCTCAAACAACTTAACAACTTATAAGGCAGTGACCGTACAATTCTAAATTAGCATAAATCAAATTGAAACAAAGAAAAAGAAAGATAGATCAAATTACTTAACAAAAATTACCCGCACTTATCACAGAGCTTAGCGAAATCGCCGGATCGCAGAGCCCAACCTTTTTTCGAATCCGCCGACGTGGACTCGCCGCACAGTACATTCATGCAAGTCTTCTTCGAGTTCGACGACGCCATTTTCGAATTCAAATTCAAATTCTGTCAAATTCAATTCCACGATATACAAATCAAAATCGAAGAGTTAGTAAAATCAAAAATCAAAAATCCCTAAATACTCGCAGGTAGTAAAAATCGCAAAAGAATTAGTCAACAAGAGCGGCAATATCACGAAGCAAAGAAGAGCATAGACCTTAATTTACTTTCTCCGTAACCAACAGTCACCGGAACTAGTTTCATTCAAATTTTGCGGTTGTTGACGAAGAAGAGCTGAGCGGAGCTTCGCTTTGGGTTGGAGTTGGAGTTTTTTTTTTTTTTTTTTTGATTCGGTAATGGAGCAGTGATCGGAGAGGCGGTTGGATCAGAGGATTGGGCGGAGATTCCGGTGAACGGAGAGGTGAAACGGCGGTGAGGCGATTTTGGGTTTTGGGGGGAGAGAAGAGGAAGCGTGTGCATGCAGAGCAAAAACAGAGAGAGAGAGAGAAAGAGAGAGAGAGAGAGAGAGATGCGCACAAAAATGCATGCACGATGATACTTCAAGACACGGCGAACTCTTTACCCACTTCCCTTTCCTTCACTTACCCCCTTTTTTTTTATTTTTTTTTTATTTTCAAGGGAATGTTTGGCCAACTAAATAATTGATTAAATTTTGATAAAGCTTAATAAAAAAAAGAATCATTCTACCTTGGTATAATTCTTATTTATTTTAAAACCGAATAAGGGCGACCAGCCACCACTTTACGAAATATTTTACTTCTTATTTTTGATATAAGAGAAGAGGATTTGAACCTTTAACATCTCTGATTCGATGAAAACACTAAAAAATATCAATTAAATTATAAGATTCTTAATGTGAAATATTCTACTTAAAGATAATAATCACAATAGTACTTACACATTTGCTAGTAGGGTGATGAAGAGGGGAATGAGAAATTTTAGGCTCCCTTTGAATGGTTTTTATTTTATGTTATTTTTTTATGGTATATAATACATCTTGGGTGAGATAAAAATAAGTTGCATTTGGAAAATAAAAGGTTAAAAAAAATGTACCTAAGAAATTAAGAGGCACATATAGATGTGGGTAAAGGAAGCCTCAAAATGCAAGGGTTGAGCTTTGAGTCAAATGATGTCCACTGAATTAGTGGCTAATTGGGCTTTTTATGAATTAAAGGAGATCAGCTCGCCTAATTTTTATTATTCAAAGGTCGTTTGAATTTGGCAAGTTCTTGTATCGGAAGTTCAAATGATATAAGTGGTCGAGTTCTCTTTCTACAATTTAATTTATAGATTAAGAGCTATAACAAATGCATCCTAAGTTCAATCCAGCTTACTCAAGTGAGGTTAGAAATTTTTTTTTTCTTGAAAAATGTGTACATTAAAACATCAAACTTAAAACTAAAAATTGATTTGTATTGGTAGGTTTGTAAAATGCCAAACCCTCCCTAAAGTTTAAGTTTTTCAAATCATAACTAAGTAGAAAGAAAATAAAAGGGAAAAAAACTAACTGAATTTATAAGCTCAGATAGTCTCTGTTGTGGATTTAATTAAAACAATCGCTATCTATTGGTAGTTGATTGCTCAAAATGTCGAGATTGCCCCTTGCATTGAGCATGAAGAGCGAGTATTGATGTGTCTATATACAATGGGAGTAAGGAGCTTGACATCACATATGATGCATATATTCCAAAAAGAAAGTGTGAAAATTTGGGCGGCTAAACAACATCGTAAATTGCGCCACTTAGATTTTTTTTCCCTTTGTTTTTTTAATCAATTGGATAATTCGCATGCAAGAAGAGTCAGAACTGTAAATTACGAAAGTATCCCCCTTGTTATTATTATTATGATTATTTTCAATGATATGGTAGAATTTATAAGTTATAACTCTAGGGTCTACTCCATAATAGTTCATCTTAAAGTATTTGTGGATTTTTGGGTTTCACTCTATTTAATTGGTAAAATGTCTTGAACGAAAGTCATTAATGTCTTGAACTGATAGTAAAAAATTAACATTCAGTATCAAGTCAATTATTTGATGACAAAAAGACTAAAATTTAAGTGGTTATACTTTAGGTTCTATAATTGAATTCAACCACACTATTGCATTAATTAATGAATCATGTGGTTACATTTAATTGTTACAGCAAGATAATATATATTATTTTTGAAAAATGTTAGAGATACAAATTTATTTATAAACAGCTGATGAAGTGAGTGGTTATTGGTAAATAAAAAAGTAATATTAGTGGTAGGTCCAGATGAAAACCATTAAAAAGTTGGCTACAATAGTTATAGCAGATTGTAAAAATGGTGTAAAATAGTTTATAGCTGTAGCATTACTTTATATTTTTTGGAGTTATCTATAACCACAAACTATTGTACAATATTTTTACAAACTGTTGATGCGGTAAATTCTTACTAGTTTTCATATGAGCACACAACTAAAATCACATTTTCATTTACCAATAACCACTCACCACATCAAGTAAAAAATATTGTAAAAAATTTGTATTTCTATCTTCTTCTTTTTTGTTACACTTATAAATACAAAAATGCAATTAAATTCAATTCAAGGACTTTAATTTAAATTAACCCCTTAAAAAAAACATAGCTTTTATTTATTTTTTATTATTAGTAGTAAAAAAAATTTTAAAAAATTATTAAAAGAAAAAATCCTTTACCAACAAGCAATAGAAGCCTCAATTATAGCATAAAGATGTAAAAATAGACATGATGGAGGTCTTCCTCTTTCCAAGTCTTCTCGTTGTCCCTGGACCATCCAACTCCAACGTAATTCTACGCATCAACTTGTGTCAGTCTGCTACTCATGTTGGCGTTGATTACGTTTTTTTTTTTTCTCCCTTTTCTTTGTTTAGTATTTTATGATGTCATGTCAGTAGGTGATGATGTTATGTGAACTCACAGTACGGTGTAACTACCCCGCTGAAAAACAGACACTCTAAACCACGCGCCCTAAGTGTATGAGCAAATCGGTCTGTTAAGTAGGCACACGCATTTCATTTGCGGCTTGAGTCGTAGCTCATCGACGTGTACATTGCAATGAACCACAATTCATTGGAAAATTCTTCTTTTAGTATGATTTTTTATACTTTACATTATCATAAGGTTTTGGAAAAATTATAAAATTGACAAAATTGACGTTTCAACATTCGTTTGCTCTTTCTCAAAAAAAAAAAAAAAAAAACATTCGTTTGCTCTTCTTTCTCAAAAAAAAAAAAAAAAACATTCATTTGCTCTTCAAAGTTAAACTCAATTTACTTGATTTCAGTCAACTCAACTCAACGTGTAATATATTTTGTTGCCGAATAAAAAATTTGATATTCGAATCTCTTGCCTACACTAAAAGAAATGATTAGTGTCTTAACTTGATAATTATAATAAATAATCATCTAATAAGGTATTTTGTTATCGAATAAGAGATTTGGAGTTCAAACAATTTTGTTTACACTAAAAAAATGATTAAGAGATTTGTGATTTAACTTATGTCTACACCAAAAAGTGATTAGTGTCTAAGAGCAATTATTTGATAAAATCTTATGTCGTTGAATAAGATATCTGGTATTCGAACTTCAACTACACAAAAAAATTATTAGTGTTTGGGTCTGATAATAAGAGCAATTATCATGAAAAGACGTTATACGTTAAAATTATATTGTATCTAAAAAAAGAGTTAGGGTTTGTTTGGATACCGCTTATTGCTAAAAACTGAAAACACTGTAGCAAAATAATTTTTAAATATGTGAATAGTATTGTGAGACCTGATTTTAAAGTTTTTTTTACTGAATAAAGTACTAGCGGGTCTCGTAAACAGTGCACGGGACCCACTAGAAAACGCACAAACACAAACGTAGACGCCAGGCGCTGTTTCCAAACTAACACTTAAACTCAATTTATCGGAATCTTTTGAGCAAATCTTGATAATGAATAATAGTGAGTTTAAATTATTATTGTTTTTATAGTAGTTTTGTTTATATAAATGTGTATGAACGCCCACTTTTTAAGATACATGGTATTTTTATCCACTTTCAACGTGTCTTTTTCGAATCCAAAGCCATCATAAGTTGATATCTTTTTGGGTAAGTATAAGTGGATCTTAACGTACCATAAAAATTTGTAGTGCTTTGAAGCATATCTTGCTCGATGGTTTGGTCACATCGATTATCTATACCTCCACTTACTTGCACATGCATAGACTAAGATCTTCTTTGATTGAGATAAGCTTCCATTTCGTTGCAATCATTTTGTACTAACAAACGAGGATCAACTATTAGCTTTTAAGCGATGAATATTCCAAGCTTAAGTGCAAAGAATTGTCAATCAAATAATAATTGTATTGGTATGCACTCCACACATTAGTCTCTAAGTACAGCTCAACCCAACTCAACATATATATATATATATATATATAATAATTTATTGTTCATTTTTTACTATTCACCGCAATAATTTATAAAGTATTAGAAGAATCTAAGTCACAAAATATTAACTGGGGGTAAATACAAACACAATCAGCTTATTTGGGTAAGCTAATCATTCGTGCCATATGATCACCTGGTAGGGCTATGTAGTATATGAAAAGATTGGCCCATGGATAGTAACGTGGAGGTCAGTTGGTGCAATTTAAAACTAGAGCCAGAGAAGCACATCACTTTAAAAATAAAATTCAGGTTTATAATAAACTGAATTTCAAAGACAATGGCCAACCTTCAATGAATTGAAAAAACAATTCATAGAATCTATTAAGAATAGAAAATGGAAACTATTAGTTGTTCGTTTTGCATGCACCTAGACTAGTTTGGACATTTTAATGGTTGAATTCCATTATTCAAAATAACTTGGGACATATTGGTTTTTATAATTAATTAAGTTTATAACAAGTTATGGCAGACCGCGAGGTGCTGTCTGGTCCCTATTTTGTGTAATCTCTTGCTCCTCCTCGTGCAATAAAATTGTCTTTATTTAATATATAGAATGTTTTTAAGTAATGATGGATTTTGGATCCACCATTCATGTGAGACAATGTGATACCACATCATTATATTTTGAAAGTACCAAATAGCTGAATAAGTATTCTCAAATGATACTTTCATCTTTCATAAGCTTTAAGGTATTGGATGAGGCTGTATGTTTTAATTTATGTGGAATGTTGTAAGAATAGGGATGTTAATGAGGTAAGGCGAAGCTAGATCATGGGTGTCTTGTTCCCACCCAATCTCCTCTTTTTTGGGAGAGATGTGAACACATGTGGGCAAGTTGGGTTCAAGACGAGTTTAAGGTATTTTGTTATCTCCTATTGAGGTGATTTCAATTTTCAACATTAGTGATATTGCATGCTGTTATTCTTCCCTTGGGTCCTAAAAGGTATGAACTTTAAGTTTCTACCATATGTGTAGCTACTGATGCACTGATTTTGCCATGTCTGGGTTTAATGAATTGGAAGGATAACACATACAGATCATATTGTAACTTAGATGTCTTTTTCATCTTCAAAGGTTTGGCTAAGCTGTCTTCAAGTAGCATGACTCATCGCAATGTGACTCTTTACTGCAAGAATGACAAAGTTGATCTATAGATGTCGTGAATTCAATATTGTGAAAGTCTCATCTAATAACTAAAGTGAATACCTTATTAGAATACTTGATGACTTGATGTATGTGCTGCCTCTAAATATGTTTTCATTTTTCTTTTTGTTAACCTCTCTTTGCAGACAATCGCAGGAGCCATTGTAGTTGGTGTCATTCTCCATGCCGGGAACCACCTTGCATGTGATTTCCCTAAACTTTCTCACTCGCCTGAGGGAGAATATGAGAAATATTTAAGTGTTGACTTCGGTAAATACAGACCCAGTTACGCAAAGCTGGCTGAAGGAGTAGACGGTGTGACTGGAATCCTAATGGTGATTCTCATGACAGTTGCGTTTACACTTGCAACACGATGGTTTAGGCGGAGTCTTGTTAAGCTGCCCAAGCCCTTTGATAAGCTCACTGGTTTCAATGCCTTCTGGTATTCACACCACCTATTTGTCATTGTCTATGTCTTGCTCATCCTCCACGGACAATTCGTATATCTTGTGCACAAGTGGTACCTTAAGACGGTATACTTTTGATATTTCAAGTGATCATATTTATATTTTCAACAATAGTTATTTTTCTGCTTAGAAGAGCTAGCTAATGTATTGAGTTCATGCATGCAGACATGGATGTATCTTTCCATTCCGGTTTTAATGTATGCAGGAGAAAGAACCTTAAGGTTCTTTCGGTCAGGCTCCTACACTGTCCATCTTCTAAAAGTGAGTCATAAATTATCAATTGTTTCAAAGTTTTAAACTATTAAGAAATGAAGAATTTAATGATTTAACTCTTATTCTAACAATGAGAACCTCTTACATTTATTTGAATGCATGGTGTATTCCACAATGGATTGCATGCTCACAAGTTGTTTTTTCTCCTCTTAATTCAAGGCTGTTTTTTTCTAACCTTGATTTTCTTAGGTTGCCATCTATCCTGGAAATGTTCTTGCGTTGCAAATGTCTAAGCCACCCCAGTTCAATTACAAGAGTGGACAATACATGTTTGTCCAATGCCCTGCAGTTTCTCCGTTTGAGTGGTAAGTCACCGTAGCATTCCCTGAAATCACTATATTTTGGGAAATTTTCACTTTTTCGGTAATTTACAGCAACTGCACCAAGCAATGGCTTTGTTTAAGCAAAGCTATCCCTAGGTGAAATCCGAGAATTAGGCTATCCAAAATTTTATTATAATAATAGTTAAATGATTAAATTTACAATTTTCTAACAATTATTTAGACGCTTGCCAATGTTATACTATAAAGTGACAATGTTCTAGTCATAATTTCAATGCTTTGCGAGCGAGAATATATGCTGAATGCTGAATAGTTTTTGAAAATAAAAAAGTTCTGATGAGAATGTCTGAATCATACAATACTCAATCTGGTCACCACCAGCACCATGTAAAAATGTGGCTACCCAATTGATCATTTTTATGGTTCAATTTATGCATCCCAGGCATCCATTTTCCATTACCTCTGCTCCTGGAGATGACTACCTTAGCATTCACATCCGGCAGCTAGGTGATTGGACACAAGAGCTTAGAAGGGTATTCTCTGAAGCCTGTGAGCCTTCTGTGTCTGGAAAGAGTGGGCTTCTAAGGGCTGATGAAACAACCAGAAGAAGGTATAATTTTGTGCACCTGTCTAATGTCTTCCCTGGTTTAGCATTTTTTTTAAAATTATTTTTCATGTTATGTAATATGTAAAATTCCTTTTGGAGATTACAGTTTGCCTAAGCTCTTAATAGACGGGCCTTACGGTGCCCCTGCACAAGACTACAGGAAGTATGATGTCCTGCTACTTGTTGGGCTTGGAATTGGGGCAACACCTTTTATCAGCATTTTAAAAGATTTGCTCAACAACATTATCAAAATGGAGGAGGAGGCAGTAAGTAACTTGTTCTGTTTTTGCTATATGACTTTTATAGACCTTCACTATTTAACCTGCAATAGTATCAGTACTTGTTAACCTGTTCTAATTTTCATAGACTTATTACCAGGACTTGGGATAAAACTATGTATTTTATCATGCAAAATAAAAATTCTGTTTCCTTCTCAACAGGATTCTGTCTCAGATGGCAATAGGGAATCAGATCTAAGTGTTGGAAGTACAGATTCTTCAATGAATAATAGGGTCTGTCCAAAGCGGAAAAAGCCTCTGAAGACCACTAATGCTTACTTCTACTGGGTAACTAGGGAGCAGGGCTCGTTTGATTGGTTTAAAGGGGTCATGAATGAAGTTGCTGATCGGGATCAAAGGGTAAAAAAGAATGCTCCTTGGCATCATTTCATTTCCTTTGTTGAAAATTTCCCAAGTTTGATAACTTTAACTTGTCAATTTGGAAATTAGGGTGTCATTGAAATGCATAACTACCTGACCAGTGTGTATGAGGAAGGAGATGCCCGATCGGCTCTCATTACCATGGTGCAAGCACTCAACCATGCCAAGAATGGAGTTGATATTGTTTCTGGAACTAGGGTAAGCTCTTTGATGATTATCATTCTCATACTCAATACTTTTCTAGACCTCATTCATGCAATCAAATATTTTTTAACTGTTTCTTGAACTATGTGGCTTTGGACCAGACCACTTTTCTTTTAGAATTGTTAGTAGCAACCAACGACTTTAACCAAAAATAAATAAACAAAAATACAAGAAGTGGGATGGGGTATTTGACAAATACAAGGCCCTTTTCGCTGAAAACCTTAATGTGTTACTAATTGTTTTCCATTCCTTTCATTATCAGGTAAGAACTCATTTTGCCAGGCCTAATTGGAAGAAAGTTTTCTCCAAAATATGTTCCAAGCACTGTTCTGCAAGAATAGGTGAGATAAATCTCCAATAGGCCAAAAGATATTACTAGCAAATTTAGCTTTCTTCTAATGTTATCATTGTGGTTTTGGTAACTTTGATCAGGGGTATTCTACTGTGGGGCACCAGTTTTGGCTAAAGAACTTAGCAAGCTCTGCTATGAGTTCAACCACAAAGGTCCAACCAAATTTGAATTCCACAAGGAGCATTTCTAAAACAGTGGGATTGCGTATATACCCAATGTCTACACTCTCTCACTTCACCATTCAGACCTATCTCTAACACTTCCATCTACTTAAAGAATTTTTGTGATAAGCTAGAAAGGAGAAGAAAAAGAAAAAGAAAAAGAAAAAAAAGAAGTATTGTACAGTCCTCGTTAGAAAATGGGAAAGAATGAAAATTGAAAAGCATATATTATTTTCTTTTTTTATTCAAGTAACCCATCAAAATGGTATTCTAGATTTCTAGTTCTAGTCAATAATAGATTTAAATTATAATATGGCACCGGCTCTGCATCTGTACAAGTGGCAGAAATATAGAGGTGAAAGGTGGCAGTGGACCTAAGGTGCATTGTTGGAGAGCAAGAGTGCGTTACAGCTGCAATATTGGAGAGGTTGACCTATTTGGTATTTGATAATGATAATATATAGTATATTCATATGGGTAGGCATGAATGATTGAGAGACGTTTAGGTGGGGGTAGAAGAAGAAGACAGTTCTGGAAAGGAGAAAACTGAGGTAGGTTTTGTGGACTCTAAGAGGTGATGGGATTTGGAAGTATTGTACTCTTGTTGAACCTTAAAAAGTTTTTCCATGAGTCGGGCCCAGGGAATCATTCTAGAATGTGGATGATGACGAAGAGCTCCACATGTTTAAATTCTTAGAATAAGGAAAAATTATGTGTAAAATACATTCATATATTTGTCCATTTATTTTTGGAAATATACATACATATATAAATATATATACGAGATAGAGTTATTGTTGGTTTGTAAACATCATAGCATGGTAAGTCAGTCAATGGCTTTATTGTATTGTATCCTGTTATAAACAGAATGTTTATTGGATACTTTACTATCATGGGCTCTTCAATGTCTTCCTTGTTTATGTAAGCATAAATTAATAACTTAATGGGCTAGTAATTGTAATTTTGAAAGCACCTGTTCTCATCTCTTGCCTTGCCCTATAGCCCTTGTAAGCCTCTGCACCTCTACTTTTGTGTAATGAAATGAAGCTGAAATGAACTGCTTCTGATTTATATGTAAACTTCTTAAAAATAAAAGAATAGGAATGCCTCTTGATTTTAATTCTATTGTTTACTAGCTAGGCTAAAGCCTTCTTATTCACTTCTCATTGTAGTCCCAGAATGACTTGTCAAAAGGTAAATTTGATTGTTCTTGTATTAGATCATATTAATAACTTTTATTAAAGTAATGAATGAAGCTCGTTGTGAAAGGAAGGAAGACTTCTCCCATATGACTGAATAATTTCTTTTGTTAGACATTTACTGTTCTTAACAAACACGCAACAAACCATAAGTTCTTGCCTATCATATTAATAATCTTTGATCCATTAGAAAAGTTATAAAAAAATATGAGGAATTAACTCAAGTTTCACTTACCAAAAGGGAACATTGTTACTCCTCATAAGAGCAAGTACATGTGTCGCATACAACAAATGCCAGCATAAATTTTCTATGTGCTTAGCAATAGCAGCATGGGCATGGCTGTCTCTCTCTCTCTCTCTCACTCTCTAAATTTATCCCTCTTTATGAGACATTCTTGTAATTTACAGTTTTGTGTGTGTTGAGAATCAATGTTAATTACAGTTGATAGTTGAATTTGGGTTTTTATTTTTTTTGTGTTGCTAAATAGTTGAATTTGTATTTACTCCTTCATTTGTAGGCTCCTTTTATGTGTGCAGCTTCTAAGACATATTGTTAGCTTTCATTATTATATAAACTAACGCAAGTAGTGGGCTTGACTCTCCATCTTGAACCTGGATCGAAAAGCTAAGCTCATCAAAATACCACAGTTGGCAAAGTGATAAAAGCAACCTCAATGAAAATAATACTCTGTTGGACACTAAACAATGTGAAAATAATATCATTTTTTATATGGTTATCGTGTCGATAAGGGTACTTTGAAGTTTCTTGGTTAGATGTGTAATGCAACTTGACCTTTTAGATGAGAATGTCTCTTTTGGTCCATTTCTATGTGGCTTTTGTTTTGTTCAATTTTTATGGCCCCAGACTACGTGCTAAATGGACTTTCCGAAAGAGGATTCCTATTCGGCCCAATAGGGTGAGCAGCAGAAAATGGTAACAGTCTTGGGTCAAATACGAAGTAAAAGTAATATATTGTCAAGGCCCAAACTGAAGATTATGCTAAAAAATGAATATAGACCCAAACAGAACCAGCTGAAATCTATAACTCAAAAAGCATAATCGATTGTTTGTATGAATTGCTTAGAGAAGTCTCAAATTATTTCTATCTTATTCTACAGACTACAGATATCAAAAATGTTTATCTCAAAAAAAAAAAAAACAAAAAATGTTTACTTGGACCTCAACTTGCACTAAACTTTAATTTTGACTTTTGGTACACTAACACATTCATTTTATTATGTACTTTAAAAATCTTAGGACTTTTTTTGTTGTTGAAATAAATAGATGTAGCCCCATTCCTAATGGATTGACCTCCAAATAACATATCCAAATTATAAAAAATCCCTCCGAAATTTACACCTTTCAGAGAGGCGCAAAAACGAAAGTCTATGAGATTTCTTTTGTAACTGGATAACCAGCTCTAAAACAAAATAAATACTCGTTATAACGAAATGAAATTCTATTATCTATTATCTATAACACTATCTCTAACTAACCTATAAAATAATTATCTATAACTATAAATAAATAGAAATAGAATACATGTTTAGTTTATTATTATTATTATATAAACTATCAAAAAAAGATATACAAATTTCTAATAGATTAGATATAAGATAAAATCTCAAAGACTCCAACAATTCAATATATTATTCATTAAATACATGTATACAATGTTATATTTGTTATTTTTCAATTGCAAGGACCTGGATGAGAAGAAACTCTCATGTCCAGTTCTGTAGTAGAGATGGAATTGAAAAGAACCATCAACTATAACCCCAAAAGAACTAGAATTTGTAAACAACATAAAGGAAGAATGAAAGGAATATCTTATCGAGGTAATTGTATTTGCTTTGGTAGATATGCTCTTTAGGCACTTAAACCTGTGTGGATCATGTCTAGGAGTGTTATGACGAATTTGATTGGGAAGTACAATGACTGAGAATGTTGTTATGTTTGAGCTTAGCTTATTTAAGAATTGAGTTTAAACTTAAGCTTGAATTAGGCTAAAAGCCAATATATATAAGTTTTTTTTCCAAGTTAATTCCAAATTGTTCATGAATAGCTTGCTTCATAAATTGTTCAACATTAAAACAAATATGGAAATTATAACATTAGGCTTTTTTTTTTTTTTTTTAATTTTTTAATATTGAAATTATAAAACAAGGATTAGACCATTCACATGTGCAAAATTTCTTATATATTTTAGCATAATAATCTTTTTGTTTATTTTACTTAACCACTTTTCAAAACACCAACATTAGATTATCTATTCTAAACTATACTTCATTAAAAGATCAATTTTAAATTATTATTTTTTTATTTTTCACACATATACTATCCACTCTTTTCCTTCATTTTCGGGGAAACATAAATAAAGAATAAAAAATTGAAACAAACAAACAACCATGTTTGTGTATATTTACACAAATACTATAGCAAAAATGCATTTTGCAAAATTGACGCATAAGCTGATGTAGTAGGTATTTTTTAAGATTGATTGAACAGAATTTGGCCCTTACACTATTTTATAACATCTTAATAAGATTACTATTGTTATACTTAAATCCAAACACCCATGTTTAAAAATTTAAGAAAAGAAAAATACATACTAATGTTATATATGATATGACAGCTTATGGGGATAGTTTAACAAAGTTTCTCTTCAAACTAATCTGGAGAAAAATTCTTTAAAGTTTAAACTTCTCATATATTTATTTTTTGAGTGTGAATTTTGAAAATCTAACAATTGAGTTTCATGTTTCTTATGTTCTTAATATATATATCAAATTTCATTCAAATCGGATGTTATTTACTATTTGATCAATAAACTTTTTTTTATACATATTTTTAAATTACAAAAAGTTGAAATTTTAACATTTGTTTAATGATATAGAAATTAATAATTGATCTTCATGAAATTTTGCAAGCAAGAAGATAAAATTTAACGGTTATATTTTCAAAATTCACACTTAATATAAAGATATATGAAAATTTGTTTGGTTTAGTTTATTTCCTTTGTAGGAAAAAGTCTAGAATCATAAAACTTTTCACAACTTTTTTTCATAAATATAACTTGATAGAGTGTGATCGGTGAAAAAAAAAAAAAAAAAAAAGTTTATGCTTAAGTAATAGCTAGCCAGTATGCGTGAGATTTCAGAGTAAGTGAGTTGATGCGTAACTACTACTTTTGTCCTTTTGTAGATTTGGTTAAATACTAACGTTAAAAATTCAAAATGGGGGACCACGTCCGTACCCCACAGACACACAGTGACATGTATGTACGACGAATATTAGTTAGTTATAGTTCTCGTCTAGAAGAGGTGGGTGATGTCATGTGCTTTCTAGACTTCCACAATGCCATTCTATATATGCTATCTATTCTAACCAATATTTTCAAACCTTGAATGGTTTGTTTCTCAAAAAAAAAAAAAAATTTTCAAACTTGGTAGACCGTGGCGTTGGACATAAATTTGAACACAAGATAAGATCTTATTCGCACGCTACGCGTGAACTGCGATATTTTCTATCGGTTGGTGTGTGAACTGAATCATCACATATTTGAATTAGTCCTCATCTAGAAGACTATTTTATAATCTATTATATGTATCTTGTATACGTGCAGCTCCACTAGCTAGCAAATAATTGAATTAACTGTTCTTTTACTAACATATATTTGCATATTTGTTAACGTGCAATTGAATCCAATCACTACTTGTTATGGATCTATGGTCTGTTAAAGCGTGTGGTCTTAAACTTTTTTAAAAATTAATTCATAATTCCTAACATTATTGTTTGACTAAGCCTCCGTTTGGATACTAATGAAAAATAAAAATTATTTCACTATTCAGCTTATTTTTGCTACTATTCATGAGCCCTACTGCACTTTTTGATATATTTCATAGGTCTCACTGTACTATTTCAGTAAATTTTTACTTTTATTTATAGTACTTTCAGCAATAAGTTTTCAGTTTCAGCAAAATAAGTAGTATCTAAACAGACCCTAAGTGCAAAATAAAAGGAGAATAGAATCGAAGTTGGAAGGAAAAGAATGGGAAGAAAAAAGAAAGGATGATTCAATCTACACATAAGTAGTTTATGAATAGAGAGTAATCAAAATGATATTTTGTTTAATGTATACAATCAAAGAGATATTTAGAATATAATCTTTCTATTTTGTTGTGAAACATAGTTTTGATACTATTTACTAAGAAATAAATATCATCAATTTAAGAAGTTTTATGTGTCTCTTGAGGATTCAAAGTTGAGCAAATAATAAGCTATTCCACTACATGCGCATTAAACCAATTATTTAATTCTCATAACTGAGAATATATTGCAATGTTGAAAATATCTAATGGATAACATTGCTCAATTATAAATTATTTTATTTATTTATTTATAATTTGATAGTTACAATGGAAGAGTGCGAATTTGAATCTCAAATATTTTCGTTGAATTATGAAGTAATCAATCATAAGTAGGATTTTGAAGACATTCTAACAAGGTGGAATGTTAGTCATAGAGTAGTAATAAACTGAAACAGTTGAGAAGAATATAACAATAATTTACTCAATTCTTGTGCTTTTAAGATTACATTAAATTATTTGATGACGGTTTATTAATTATAAGGATATAATAATAATTTTATATAGAAAGTATCATATTTTTTTGTTTCCTCACTTATTATATTATTTTATTGTTGTGGTGGGCAAAAAGTGAGTAAGGTTTATGGCAGGTACAAACTTGCTGCTTTTGCTCACACAATTAATTTTTGAGAGATGGGATGCCCAATCAACCTTAAATGCCCTTAACAAGATGAAAATACTTAAAAAGTAATAATGGAAGAACAAGATTAACACAAAAGACAAACAGAAAATAGATAACTTAGAGGCACAATATTGTTTTTCTTAGACAATATTTGCCCCCCACATTATTGTTGCTAAAGGGTTATCACAAATTTGTCCCTAGAATACAACCAAGATATTGGGTTCTACAGATAGCAATTCTGGAGAATAACTACAAGATTTCTTGTGTTTCTCTCTAACTTACTATTTTGTGGAGTTAGTTATTTTTCAAGTGAACATAAATCTCTATTTATACCTATAGGGTTATATTTCATCAAAAGGCACATATAGAGAGTTAAAATGTTTCATTAAACTATTCACAAAGCTTGAAACCTCTTCAACCTTTTTGAACAGTCACCAGAAAAATTCTGCAGAAAATTCAGTTTTCGAGTTTCAATCGATCAAGAGATTATTTTGATCGGTTGAATGCTCTTTTCGATCAATCGAACAGGAATCAAATAGCGATCGAACCATCCAAAAACTCCAGGATTTTTTCTTACCATTTCGATCAATCGAGCCAAAGTTTCGACTGATCGAAAAAGCTTAACTTTGAATTTTCACTTTAACAACTTTATGAAACAATATTTTTAAACTCAAACATCATCATTATTACAACTTATCCTTGTATATTCCTATATATACAACAGTAAATATCTAGTATTAGAAAATATAAAATAAAAGCAAAAAATAGAAACTACTTATTTCTTAATACATTTCAACTCAATCATTAATCAAAATGAAATTTGATGTTCTTTTAAATCATGAAAGTAATTTATAATTTATTTTATACTAAATTTCATAACATGTTTTTTTTTTTTCAATGTATAAAATTAAAGAGTTATTCAGAAATTATTTTCCACTATCTCATTATATGTTGATATTCTTTCAACCAAAAAACTAATTAGTATCACCAAGTTAAAACATACACACAAATAAAATAAATAAATAATAATAATAATAAGTGGAGTTATACAACACAATCTCTAAATTATAAATTTTCAAACTTTTGACATTTGATTTCAAATATCAAACAACCAAAGTCCTGTATTTGTGTTAAATGAAGGCTAAAATCCAAATTACACCCATTTTAAGTTTGTGTGGATTGTCATTGTGGTCCTTACAATTTATTTATGTCATTTTAGACCTTAAACCTTAACATTTTTGTCAAGTTGATCATTTTGTCCATTGATGTTTACATAACTATCATTAAATGTATTAAAACAACATCGTATCACATATGTGAAGAATAATAGTTTCATAAATAACAATGGACAAAATGACTAATTTGACTGAAATGTTAAAATTTAAAGTTTGGGAAAACAAAAGGCTTTATAAAATGACAATTCATCCAAACTTTAGGTGATTTTATATGATGTCATAACTTTCAAGTTTCATCATCATCTTTAACAATAAGCTCGTCAACTTAGGATGTCGTAAATAAACTCAAATTTGTATGAACAATTCATGCTTAACTCTAGAAAAATGTTTGTTTAGCCAATAGACAAAGCAAGTTCAAAGGCCAAGTTTAGATTTGACTATTAAATAAGTAAAAATCAGACATAATAATGTGCTTGTAAGCAACTTCACTTGTGAATCTTGATTAAAGTATATATATAAATATTAGATATTCATATGTATAATGTATAACATATTTATATAAACTTGAATCTAGATTAAGTAAGTCTATAGATCATGGCATACAATATAAAATTATTATTCATAATTTATTAATAATAACATATACAGTCAATTTCATAGCAAAAATCATATATAAATTTTAACAATACAACATTGATTAATCTAATTTTTATAAGTTTATAAATAGAAATCATTCTATCTAAGTAATTAAAATAATATAATCTATTTATTAGCAGTTATTAACATAGATTTATTAATTTGTAAAAAAAAAAAAAAAAAAAAAATTTACCTTACTTGTTTGATAAGAAAATAAACCAATCTTGAATATATAACATAGTTCATTAGTGAACTTGAGTTTTTTTTTTTTTTTTTTTTTTTTTTTTTTGAGAAAACAAAAAAACCAAAAGAAAAAAAAAATCATAAAAGTTTAATCCTTTACCGTTAGGAGCAGGCCCGGTCCATAAAACTCTCCTTATCTAAGCGAGACTCTTGGCCCTCTAAATTTCTGAGAGAGAACATTTCGACAATTTCATAGTACACTTTGTTTTCAATTTTCTTCTCACAGTTCACTCGGTTACTCCAAATTTTACACAACCATTAACCACCATGGCGGGAATGGCGACCTTCAATCTCTCTTCTGCTTCATCTTCCATCTACAGCCGTCCATCACTACCATCATCAAAAGCTTCATCACTTTTTTTCTCATCAAGGCCGTCCATTCTCCCAATGCAGCGAACTCCGTTCCGTTCCAGAATACTTCCAAGTAAAAATGCCCCTCCGTTTATTACCTTCCTCAATTTTGTTAGAGATTGAGAGTTCAATTTCAAAAGGGTATATTAATGACTTGTTTGTGTGCTTTTTTTTTTTTTTTTTTTTTGCATTGCAGAGATTTATGCATTTTCTAGTAACGATATCAAAGTGGGTTCCAACATTGAAGTCGACGGCGCTCCTTGGAGAGTTTTGGGTATTGTTTCCAAAAGATATTCTGTAACTATTATTAGCTTTTAACTGGGTTTTGATTTCTAAGTCCTGCATTGTGTGTGTGTGTGTGTGTGTGAATTATGTGTTTTTTGAGGGTTTAAGCCTTATGAAAGGAAGAAAAGAAAATTGAATTTGGGAATATACTTTTTACTATTTTTTAAGAGAGCAATTTATTTGGTACTGTGGGTCCCGTTAGCTTAACGGGTACATTTTTCTTGTCGTTGAATAAAGAACATGAGTTCGAATCCAGCCAAATAGAAACTCATTGGTGTCTTTGTTTGATGATAAAGAGCAATCATTATGAAATGGATGCAATAATTGTGCGCCACACTATTCCTCAGTAAAGAGCAATGCTAAGGAGAGAGCATTGCCTTGGAATGCTGGATAATTTTACTTCTTAAGAGTGGCTGGTTTGCATAATTTTTTTCTTGACCGGTGAATCGTACAATTGAGGGAGAACGAGTTGTAATTTGTAAACCAGAATTTAAAATTGAAGTAGACTGAATCCTTTTTTTGTGAGTGGGACCTAACTTTGTTTTGCTAAGTATATTCATGAACTAGTTTATCTTTTGGATAATATGCATCTCAATTTTATTTTGTGCATACCATTAGTGCAGTTGTCAATACTCAGTGCCCAAAACAATAAAATTCTTTGTAATCATTTGTGTCATTGCGTGTTCCCTTTCAACGAGTCCTTAAGAGACAAAGTAATTTGGTTTGGTATTGTCCAATGGTTAGATTTGGTAGTTTTCAAAATTTACTTAGTTACTTCCATATATTTGTCTTATATCCATGGTGTCTAATTTATAGACCATTCTGTTTTTCTAGGAGGAATCTTTTTATTCTTTAGGGACACCCTTCTGTTTTTTGCACATGTAATTTTAAATCTTATAGCTTGAATGCCTATTGGCCTTCGCCCTTCTGCAGAGTTTCTTCATGTGAAACCTGGAAAAGGTGCAGCATTTGTGAGGACCAAGATGCGTAATTATATAACAGGAAACACGGTTGAGAAAACTTTTCGAGCTGGAGTTACGGTAACGTCTTTCATACTTCATACAGTTATATCATTAAGTTATGTGTCCTGGTACCTTGTAAGTTCAATATAGTTTGCAATGGCTAACATATGAACAACTTAACTATGTTTGCGGCATTTCTTAATGATTTATAGGTATGTCATGTTGTTGGAACTTAATTGAATCACTTAATTTAGTACATCAATTAAACTTTGGATAAGTGAAAGATGTGTCATTTTCCATTGGGATTCTGTTGTAGTTTTTACTTGCTGCTTACATTTGCTGCTTCATCATATAAGATAGACTATGGAAAGGATTAGATGCCCCAACTTATGGTACCTTGCAAGCTTGCACTAAATTTTTAGTTAACTTAAAGTGTAATATTTTCTTCAGCTAATTTTATTTTAGACATGAATTTACTTCGCATCTATTTTACAGAAACCATGTAAAGATGCATCATTTTATTTTTAGGAAAATTTTCAAACTAGGGATTGTTACAAAGTAATTTATTTGCTACGTCTTAAGTTGTGTAATTTTCCTTTGCCTTCAGTTGTATAGCTCATCTTTCAACTTGGGATCCACCAGTGTAAAAGGGTGAAACCATTCATCTCAGCTGTTCTTTAATTTCCCTTTGCCTTTAGTTGTATAGCTCAGCTTTCAACTTGGGATCCACCAGTGTGAAAGGGTTAAACCATTCATCTCAGCTGGAGGTGGCATAAGCTATGTATGGCTATTGAGGTCCTTTTTCTGGGTGGCTCTGTCTGCTTTTCTAAACAATCACATATTATGGCCAAAAAAACATCAATTAAGACCAGAAAACCTAAATTCTCGTATGACATTTGGGATATGAGGATTCTCTAACATATTCTAGAGCCCTAGTACTTTGTTCTTGTTATGACATATGGTTACTTCGTTGAAATTCAGAGTGTTGGTAGTTGCTTCTTTTATTTATTTATTTATTGGATGTTGCTGTTTAGGAGCTCAGCCATAAGACCATTATTCATTGCATATTATGCAATGTGAAATATCTTAAATAGTAAGAAGCATGGACATGGACACGGAAATTGAGACGAACACAACAAGACACGATGACCTGAAAATTCATGAAAAATTAAGACACAACGCAGTGTGAATATGACAATTAGTCAATATATATAGGAAAATTTTATGTTTATATTAAAATTTCATAATAAATAACTATCAAAAATACAAAATCTTTTAAAATATATCTAAAACCAAAGGAATTATTATTTTTTTTTTAAAAATCCCTCCCAACAGATTGAGGTTTGTGATTATAAAGTCTATTGGAACATATGGCACCCATGATAATGCTCATATATCTATATTATACCGTGCCTCTCCATGTCATTCTCTCTCTCTCTCTCGTCCTTATGTGTAATTGTTTGTCCAGATTGGTGAGGCAGATATATTCAAGGAAACAAAGCAGTTCACATATAAAGATGGCTCTCAATTTGTCTTTATGGATCTGGTATTTTTCAGTATGCTAATCCTCTGATATATTTGTTAGCATAGTGTTTTTAAGAAAGAAAGAAATTGCCATGAAAATTTATTTTTCTCTTTTACAACTGATTATAAGAATTTTTTTCTTTTGATAATTCAATAGTTATAACTTGGGAGGGGAGATTTGAACCTTGGATGTATCCAATGGAAACATCAGGAGGTGCCAATCAATTGAGCTACAAGCTCTTGGCTGATTATAAGAATTAAAAATTCTTTTGTGTGTGATGACTAGTTAGACATCTACTTCAGGACTCTTGGGATCAATTCCTTTTTTGGTGCTTATATGTTGCCTTGAGGTAACAGGCACTGCATTGAAAGACTTATTCTATAGTTATTTTCTTTTTTTTTAATGTTATATTTTCACAGAGTACGTATGAAGAAATCCGTCTTAATGCTGCTGATGTTGGCGATAAGACAAAATTTCTGAAAGAGGGAATGGACTGCATTGTTCTTTTTTGGAACGGAAAAGTATTTTCTAAATCTATTACCCTCTCATTCTTTATTTTCTATTGTTTTGTTTGCAAAAGAGCATTGTGCTTTTCTAGAACTGTGTTTAAGAGGGTGCTCTGTAAACTTTAGGAAGGAAGAGGGTGAATTGCTGCATTTATGCACCATCAGTTGGAAACTGAGCAATGTTCTTATTCATTGGTGTCATATTTTAGTGCCCTTATATTCACAAGTTAGATGCATATGCTTGCATATGTACAGATGGCATCACTAGATGTTTATTATTGTTGTTAATATTATCATTTAACAATCTTCTTGTTTGTATTCTTGCAGATTATTGATTTTGACCTGCCCATCACAGTTAAGTTGAAAGTGGTTGATGTAGATCCTGGACTTAAAGGTGACACTGCTCAAGGTAATGTCATTTGCTTTCTCTTGCAATTTCCAAGGACCAAATTTATTCTGTAGTAGATCTAAATTCTGATCAATTCGTGAAATGTGGGGACAAAGGGCTGTACGCAGGCAGGTCCATCATGTTATTGTGTTAAAATTTCCCTGGACAGATTGAAATGCACTCACAAGTTGGGCACAGTAGATAATCAAAATGATCCTGCAAGACTAAGTATAAACCATGCAGAATGTGCATCTAAATGATCATGTAGGTTTCAAATGTGCAAGTTTAAGTAAATGATTGTTTGCTAATGAGACATTTGGAATCTCCTTCTCTGCATTTTCATTAATGGAATACAAAAATTGAATAAAAAGTGCACTTTTTTTCTGATTTGTCCATTGTGTTTGCAACTATAAAGCTATGAGGTAATGTCTGGATTCCAAATGGGATGGGGCTCATTTGTCTTTTTAATAAGTTTCAATCATGGGGACCCTCTTTTTTTCCCCCCTCCCCCCTCTTCCACCTTCTTCTTCTTCATATTTCATTTAATTTCTTTAGCTGACTATTCGAGAAATGAAATCTTGTGGCAGGTGGATCAAAACCAGCAACTGTTGACACTGGTGCTGTGGTTAATGTTCCATTGTTTGTAAATATAGGCGATGAAATATTGGTGGATTCAAGAACAGGGCAATACATGAGCCGTGCATAAGTTTTACCTTGGAGATTTCCTGTCACCAGCCATCTATATATAATTTTCAGTATTAGCCGAGAGTCTTGTGCCTTCATTTGGGGCAAGAAATGTACATCAAGCTTAGCGTAGCAAATGGTTGCAAATGTTAAATTGTACTCTCAATTGTTGACTCGTTTGAGAATTTTTATAGGTTGTAATTTCTTTTTGTATGAGAAGAGAAAAGTTATTAGCCATTCAAACGGATTAGTACTTCTAAATAGCAAAGTTAATAATGGGAATAATTCGTAACACACTCACGGTCACTGGTGCAGAGTATCATTATAATGAAACAGTTTGCAGTTTATCAATAATTGAGAATTACATCGAGCAATGAGTCAAACTATACACTCCACTATCACTACAACAACGACAATCACTACTACTACTAAATTCTTTTTTGCAATTCTATTATATTCGAAGTCATACTCTCAATTACTTAATTCTCTTTATCTTGGCTTGCTATTGGGAATCACACCTCGCTTCAACGCTGTGCCATATATACTACAAGCTGCCAAGGGCCATCTCCGTTTATTGTACCCCTCGATTAAGAGGTTATAAGACATTCTGCTGGGGATTATTATTCTTTCATCCATGAGGACCAGAATTAACAAAGCCTCATCTACCCTGTCTCCAGCACAAAGTGCTTGAATTACATTGTTAAAGGTGATTGCTCCTGGAGAATTCCCCATTCTTATCATATCATGCAGGTTGTCCAATGACTTCTCAATCTTCCCTCCCTTGCATAAAGCTTGGATCATTAGGCAACAGGTACTGGGGTCTATGTCATAAAACCCAGTTTTCATTTTCTCAAACACTTCATGTGCATCTTCTAGCAGGTCTTTTTCTTTCCAGGATCTCCTGCATAACCCTCTTAAAAGAAGATTCATAATCCTTTTGTCTACTTCAATACCATCCTCCACCATTTCCTTATAAGTTCGTAGTGCTGACCGGATTTTACCCCATTTTAGCAATCCATGCAACAAGGTGCTATAACTTATACAATCAGGCCTGCAATTCCCCTGCTTCATTTGCTCCAAAATAACTATACCCTTCAAAGGCCTTCCCTCCTTACAATACCCTTGAAACAATGTATTGTAAGTGACCACACTTGGTGTCAATCCCATCTCCACAGCTTCATCAAGCAATTCCATTGCCTCGTCTGACCTACCCACTTTACAAAAACCATCCATAACAGCTGTGTATGTATAAACGTCTGGCTTCATTGAATCTTTCTTGATTTTTAACAACAATTCAAATGCTTCCTCCACCCTCCCCACATAACACAACCCCTTTAACAAGCAATTGTATGTCTGAACTGTGGGCTTGCAACCTATTGTGCCCATGAAATCAAAAACCTCAAAAGCTCTCTGCATTCTACCTCTTTTGCACAATGCATTTATGAGAATAGTGATAGTTACAACATCTGGGTGAAAACCCTCTTCTACCATACGGTCCAAGACTTGTTTAGCCTCATCCAGCTGATTTTTCTTGCAGTGGCACCTGAGGACAATGGAAAATGTCCAAGAATCTGGTTCTAGCTCATAAGATGATAAATCAGAAAACAGTTTCAAGGCAAAGTCTGGATCTTCTGCTATAAACAAAGCCATGAGCACATCATTGGCTCCAGATATGGTACTAAAGCCACCATCTTTGACATAAGAACTGAGAAATTCAGTTCTTTCTTTAGAGGGTAACTCTCTAATTCTATCTGCCAATTCTTGTACGTGAAATCTACTAGTTCTCTTATCAATACCCAGGTTCTTTTCTGCTTGTTTGATAGGTAAAACCTCAACTTTATCAACCAGGTAATTCCCATGTACAGGTGGGTTAGGATTTGTGGAAGAGAGTGACAGGGTTGTGAGGACAACTAGCTTACCATGTTGTGTTTTCCTATAGTGGCTTCTGTAGATGTTGCTGAAGAAGAAAGGGGTATTCAGCAAAGTGGATTGGACGGGAACAGGAGATTGAAGAAGTGTAAAGGGTACAGGATACGGAGAAGACATCAAATCAGAGAGAGAGAGAGAGGTGGATAGGTAAAATACGAACTTAAGATATATATAAATTGTGTGCTTTCATGGACGATTTGAAAGTGAAGTTACAAAAGAGTGGTGCTGCTATTGGAACATTAAGGTGAATGGGAAGGCTTGTTTGATTGTTTTTATAGGAGTAATCTGTGGATTCTGTGCCTCTTCAGATATAAGAAATTCAACACACACACATTTGCCTAAAAAATATCTATTAACTATATATAAAGCGGCTATGCCGCTACAGTATTTATGTACTGTTCATTCAACGTATCCCACTGTTCATCTACCATGGAAATTTG
Organism: Notholithocarpus densiflorus; assembly: GCA_030021035.2. NCBI lineage: Eukaryota > Viridiplantae > Streptophyta > Magnoliopsida > Fagales > Fagaceae > Notholithocarpus > Notholithocarpus densiflorus. Next base: position 2,242,219 of record JARYZH020000046.1, read on the forward strand.
GTGAGACACTTTGCCTTTTTTTTCTTTTTCTTTTTTTTTTCTCGAACAGTAGCTACAGTAGTTACATTTTTTTTTTGGTCTTCCGTTTGTACCTCTTTTTTTTCTTTTATATATATTGTTATACTGACATAACAAATTTCACAATATTTTCATAATTATTGAGGTGTCAATTTCTTATAAGTCAAAATAAAATAATAAAATATGAAACTGTGACCAACCACAACTAAAAATAAATGTTTTGTGAAAATGTTGTGACACTTGTTAGGTGAATGTGTAAAAGCTACAGTACTTTTTGTTTGTTCAAGTGGCACTGTAGCTACAGTAGCTACAGCGTTTTTTTTTTTTTTTTTTTCTTCAGTCTTCCGTTTGTACTTTTTTTTCTTTTAAATATTTATAAGAACCTGCACATATATTGTTATACTGACACAACAAATTTCACAATATTTTCACAATTATTGAGGTGCTAATCTCTTATAAGTCAAAATAAAATAATAAAATATGAAACTGTGACCAACTACAACTGAAAATAAATGTTTTGTGAAAATGTTGTGACACTTGTTAGGTGAACGTGTAAAAGCTACAGTGCTTTTGGTTTGTTCAATATGTACTGTTCATCGTTTTTTTTTTTTTTTTTTTCTCAGTCATTGATTTGTGCTCTTTTTTCTACAATATTTTTGCACTGTTCATACAGCATTTTTCACTGTTCATCTACAGTTCCATTTTGGTTAGCCACTTTGTCTTTTTTTTTTTTTTTTAAATTTTTTTTTTTATAGTTTTGAACAGTAGTTACAGTACCAAGCAACACTGTAGCTACAGTAGCTACATTTTTTTTTTTTTTCAGTCTTTCGTTTGTACTTTTTTTTTTCTTTTATATATATCACTGTACATCCAGTGTTTTTGCGTTGTACATCTACAGTGCCATTTTGTTGAGCCACTTTGTCTTTTTTTTCTTTTTTTCTTTTTTTTAACAGTAGCTACAGTATCAAGTTGGTTTACTCAACTTTGTTAAGCCAAAATTCACTATTCCACATACAATTTTTTTGGGTTGCCTTTTTGTATATTTTTTTCTTTACACACTATTTTCAGTAAAAACACATAGTTTTGCACACAAAAACAAAAACAAAAACTTATGAAAAAAACATTTTTCATCCTTTATGTTTGGGATAATTTACAATTCTTCCTTAAACTTTAAAATCATGCAATTTTTCTCATAATATTTTGGAAAAGAGCAAATATATCATATTGTTATTCTCTCAGTTAAACCCTAATGAAAACTTATGATTCTTAAAATATTTTATTGTGTAATGTCTAAATTACTCCTGCTAAATTTTAACATTCTAAAAATTTTCTTTACGTATTTTGAGTTTTAAATGATAAAAATTCTTAAAAAGATATTCAATGACACAAGCCTTTTGTTATCTTCTTCTCTTTTTTTTTTTTTTTTTTTTTTTTTTTTTATTTCTTAGCAAAACTCAGTTGTTTATTGTTGGAAGATAATGATATTCGTTATCATTCTTAGAAGTTTTTAGAGAATAGATAAATTGTCTTTAGCAAGTAGGTACTAAAAAAATATTATAGTTAAATAAATATTTATATGTTAAATAACTACCCTAACTTTATGGTTGATCAAAATTCTTAAACGAATGAGATTAACTTTTTTCGACATAATTATCAAAATTCTTAAAATTAATGTCTCTTTTGATTAATGTAAATCTCTATATACTTTAAAAATCAAATGATTCATATCTTTGTTTTATAATACAAATAAAATCTAGAATTGAGCTTAATTACTATAGTACTTTTTTTCCACAGCAAGCACGTGCTGCCCTAACTAGTGATTTTTAAAAGGATAGATATTGTTGCACAATCCACACCGTAATGCTCACACTTTACGCACGTACAAAAAAGCAATGGTCTCATTTAAAAATGAGCTTTATGGATAGATCATTTTGAGAATACTTAGGTGGTAGGTTCAATTGATTTAAATGATGTGCTATAAATTCAGAGATCTTAAATTTCATTCACCACACTATCAGTCTATGAAATTTCTAAGATATCTCATTGGCTGAGAGTTGAATGATAGACCCAAATAAGGGAACACCACTTTCTTTATGAACAAACAGTTGCATGAGACAAATAAATCATTTGGTTTCCCAAGTCTTTTTTTCATATAGAGTTATGCCCAACTCACAAATCTCTCATTTTTGTAAGGTTCGAGAGAGATGATTGATAAGCCATCTTATCTCCAAATTTTTTTAAAAGTTGATTCATGTACTCAAACCGACAAACCTGCGAGGCTGCAACCTATTGCGTTGGGTGAAAGATTCTTACCATCACATCAAGCTTGACCTCCCAAGTCCCAACTTTCAGATTACATTCCTAATTTCCACATTCTCCGGGTCCGGGCACTGTAAATCTATTCACAAGTGCAGAAGTGGAACCTTAAATAGATTAGAAAAGTAATGCCAAACGCCATACTTAGTACAATTTTAGATCATGTAAATGTCAGCTAGGCCAACAGGGTTGAAACTAAAAAGCCCTTAACTTTCAGAAGACATTATCAGGAAGAAGAAGAAAAAAATTCATTATTATATTAAACCATCCAAGTTCTAACATTCTAAGTTTCTAACTCATAATATTGCGCACAATAAGACAGCAATACTCACTTTTCATTCCTTTTCATAATCGTTACATGTTATATGTGTATACTTATAGCATCTTTAAACTTTACTTGCCAAAAAAGAAGAAGAAAAATATGTAGAAGTAGAAGAGAAATGTGAATAAGAATATATAAAAACCCTTAAAAATCTTCAAGCATTTTAATCTGGGCTAGCTTCTTTCCACCACGATTACCCTTTGTACCAAGAATGGGCTTGAGCAACATCTTCAGGGCCTTGAGGAAGCCCGAACCACGACGCCCTCGTTTAACTTGCTTTACCAAAGGTGGTGGAGATGAACCTGCTGGTCCAATCGATGGTGCACCAAGTCCAAATCCACTTGCACTTGATGTAAGGCTTCGGCCCAGAACTTGGTTAAGTTGCACCTCAAAAGAGCTTCTTTCAAACCCATCCAACAGTGTGCTTTGTTCATCTCCAAATATCCAAAGAACAACTTCTATTTCATCCATTGCACCCAATTGCTGAGGAAATGTTAAATGTTTATGCTTTATACACGAGAATATATGATTTGGAAGCTATGTTATGGCTTGGATTGATGTTTTAAGGTAAAGTTTAGGAAGCCAAAACTGTTAAGAATACATGATAAATTGTGATTGATGGAGTATAAAGTGGAATACAAAAAATGGGAAGATGATTTGTATTCGTGTGAGAACACAATCTTTGAGGATTTTTTTTCATTTAGTCTCCACCTTATCTTTTAATTAGTGTCGTGTGTCACTCTTCTTTGAAAGGAAAATAATTACTGTTTATTTAACATTCCACCTAAGTAATATTATTAATTGATTCATGGAATCTTCAACCTAAGAAATGTCTTAATGACTTGATTAAGTTTTATTATTTATTTATATTCAACAATAACAAATTTTCAATATATAGAGTGCCATGTGTCACTCTTCCTTGAAAAGAATATAGGTACTATTCATTTAACATTTCACCTAAACAATGGTTATAATTAATTGATTTATTGAACCTTTCACTTAATAAAGATTTTAATGAATTATTTAAATTTTATCATTTATTTATATACAGCAATGAACAAATTATTTGCTAAGTATTTAAATTTAATAAAAATTTTGTGCAACCATTAGTAGGATATGTATATACCTTTTGTAGCCCAAAAATAATAACCAAATCATGTTGATCTTTGGCGTGGAGTATTATATCTATCTAAAGCTCCATAAATGTTACAGCCGGAGCCATGAAAGAGGTGCTAAAGGTTACAACTTACAAGCCGTTGATCATGAATGGTACTCGTATATTTCTTCTCTAAATTGGATGTAGAAAATCCTTAGTAGTTTTCCCTTCCCAAACACACATATACATATTTTGACTGTGGCACCATCTATATGGCACAAGAACTGAGAAATTAGTGTCTTTCTTTAGAGGGTAACTCTCTAAATTTTATCTACCAATTCTTGTACCTGAAATCTACTAATTCTCTTATCAATACTACCCGTATTCTTTTCTTCTTGTTTGATAAGTAAACTCTCAATTTTATGAACCAAGTAATTCCCACCTGGTAGAAGAGAGTGACAGTGTTGTAAGGACAACTAGCTTACCATGTTGTGTTTTCCTATAGTGACTTCTGTAGGTGTTGCTGAAGAAGAAAGGGCTATTAAGCAAAGTGGATTGAACCGGAGATTGAAGAAGTGTGGAGGGTGAAGGATAAAGAGAAGACATCAAATCAGAGAGAGGTGGATAGGCAAACTAAAAATTCAATTTGTATAAAGCATAGACTTTCATGGACGTTTTGAAAAGGGGTTGCTGCAATAGGAACATTGAGTCAAAAGCAAGATGTGGCATTGTTTGTTTGTTTTCAAGGACTAACCTTTGCCTCTTCGGATAAGAATTTCAACATAGATACGGTACATACACACACAAAATTGCCTCAAATATGATTTTAAAATGCAGTAATTTCTGTTCCACACAATGACTACATAGAGTGAAAACAATTGAAGTTGATTTACGATTTTAGTTATTTGCAAGTAGCGTGTGTACGTACGTACACACTACACACAGTGTGTAACAATCACTAAATGTGCTTAAAACTAACTATCCAACCACTGCGTAGCCAGTGCAAACAATTGAAGCTGATTTTACTATTTCAGTTGTTTGCACTTACACACTGTGTGCAACTATTACTACTCTTTAAAACGAGCTTTGAGCTAACCAGTCAACCATTACATAACCCAATACGGAGACTAATTTTTAAACTCAAATCCGCTAATGCCACTTTATCGCAATAAGGAGTAAGGTGTAAGGCCCACCCTCTAGTAACCAATAATTACAATGGAGACAAATAGAATCTGGGTTTTCCCAAGTCCCCCAACTTTCAGATACCATTCTTGTGGCTCTGGAAATCTATTTACAAGTGCAGAAGTGGAACCTAGAGCAGAATAGAAAAGTAATTCCAAACTCCATAGATTGTACAAGTTCATAGATCATGTCAATGTCAGCAAGGCCAAGAGGGTAAAAACCAAAAAGCCCTTTGCTTTCAGAAGACACTATGAAATTATAACAGGTAATCAGTATGTCCTGTCATAATGATTGAAAATTTTTGCAAATTAGATTTCTTCACACCCAATTTCATATTATATAAAACCACCCATCATTCTAACTCAAAATATTGCTCATATAAGACAAAAAAAAAATTCACTTTTCATTCCTTTTCTTAATCGTTACATATTATTTGAGTATACTTTTATATCATCTCTAAACTTTACTTACAAAAAAGAAGAAGAAAAATATGTAGAAGGAAAATGTGAATGAGAATTACATAGCTCCTTAAAAATCTTCAAGCATTCAATTCAAACCCGTACTGATCTGCTAAAAGCTTTCCAAGACATGGGATTTCTTGGATCTGGGACTGGGACTGGGACTGGGACTTCCTTATTTCCAGCACCACCATGACCCTTTCTACCAAAAATGGGCCTGAGCAACTTCTTCAAGGCCTTTTGAAAGCCTGAACCACGACGCCCTCGTTTCACTTGTGTTTCCAAAGGTGGTGGAGCTGAAGCTGGAGCTAGACCAGTTGATCTAACAAATGGTGCTCCAAATCGACCTCCACTTGGTGATGAAAAGCTTCGGCCCAGAATGGCTCGATTGAGTTGCACCTCAAAGGACAGCCTCTCAAACTTGTCCAACAATGTGCTTTGCTCATCTCCAAACTTCCTAAGAACTACTTCTATTTCATCCATTGCACCCACTTGCTGAGGCAATGTGTTTTTTTCCATTGCTTTATACATGAGAATATATAATTTGGAAGCTAAAGCCTAAAAAGGGTTGCACTATTAGTGTTTTTTAGTTATGGGTTGGAAAAGATGTTTTAAGTAAGAGTTTAGAAAAGCCAAGCTGATAATTAATCAATGACATAAAGTGAGTCCTCAATTCATTCAAGGCTTCAAGCAAAGTATCGTAGGGTCAGTGAGGTCAGCCCAACCTGCATGGAAGCTGAAAAGACTGTCAAAATTGCCCCAAACGAATTGGTAGTACTTTGTACTCTGCACTACTAATAAATAAGGAAACAGGTTTCACGAGATGGAGTGATGGACCATTGTTCTCGGGAAATAGCCAATCGTTCTTGGTAATCTTGCACTCACTATATTCTTCTTCTTCTTTTTTGCTGAATTGCACTCACTAGTCACTATATTCAATTACTAGCACATTGTTACACTTGAATCATTTTTGTTAAAACTATGGGCTTTTTGCAAGTGTCATTAATTTTTTGTTCTTTGTATGACTGTGAATTTGTTTTTTTTAAACGTTTGATTTGAAAGCTTGCAATAAATTAAATGCTCCGTTAGTATTTTTATTGAAAATTAACGGATTTAATCTCATAACATGTTTCTATGGCATCATAAAAAAATTTCAAAATGTCATTATTACTTTGTGTACATCACATGACCAAATTAATTAAAAAACGGAAAATACTTGTCTCAAACTTAAAATCCAAGGGATTAAATAGTTTAAATTAGAAGTTCAATAACTAAATTGACAGTTACATAAACTTTTGAACACTTCTCAAAAAAAAAAAAAAAAAAGCTATATCATGGCAAAGTGCCAGCGGGAAGGGAATATCTTTCTCAACCTTTACTAGTGAGTTGATATGGTTTATGGATATGTTGGGTTCATTTTGTATTTGCAGAGTAAAAATAATAATAAGAAGCAATCCCCACTAAAAAAAAAAAGGAACCAATTCATGTTATTCTTCGAAATATCAAATTGAACATCAGAAGTAGCAAATTTTAATATGATCTACCTAATGCTCCACATGAATTTCACAGCCGTAGACAAGAAAGAACTGCTAAAGGCTAGAAGCTATTGCACTTTATTCTCTATTGCACGAAAAAAATTATGTTATACTCCTTAGAGTTGTTGCTCTTGAGATCTTTTAGGAGGCTTATTTTGGACAAAAGTTGCAAAAGAAATAGTCCTATAAACTTTTGTTTGGATGTTCTATTCCATGCTTGTTCCATGTGCTACTATAAGCTTGCTTCTCTAAATTGAATGTAGAAAATCCTAAGTAGTTTTCCCTTCTCAAACACACACATACATGCAAACAAATTTTAATGTGCCATACAATATTGTTTTTAATTCAGCCATAAATAATAATTGTATCATGTTTTACCAAACCATAAATAAAATTATGTCACACATTATAAAGGATAAAATATATATATATATAATGTATATGTAATATCCTTTTTCACATCTATATAAAACTCACACGTGGGGAATTCACATACATATAAAAGTGATGTAATACATATATCTCTCACACAAGATACCATTAACATGAGAGTTCCAATTTGTTTAACTAGTGAAAATTCTATCATCGAAGAAGAGACTTATATTAAATCATACCTACATATTCGACTTAAGTTCGAATCTTGCATACATCAAATAATAAACCTATTGGCACTTTGACCTGATAATATATAACAAGCAAACTCTATAGGGTTCAAATCCTTTCGTATTTATTATTTCCATCTATAGGGTTCAAATAAACAATACTACTTATTTTTCCTTACTCTAAATGTTGAGATAGAATTCAAGTAGGGATTGACCTACATTAGGCTCGAAGGGGGCCCTAACCAGTCTTGACTTACAAAAAAAGCTTATTATTATTATTTTTCTAAATATGTTAGAGCTTAATTCAGATTGGGTTCAAGGAAAATAAAACTTAACCCCCTCATTCCCTCCAAAATCTTTGCCTTCTTACAAATCAATCCAAACAACCATAGTCTACAAATCATTAACCTCCCCTAACCTGACTTCGTCCCTAAGTTGAAAGTACTCAATAGATGGCAAGAGGTCACTGCATGGACCCATAGTGGGCCTTATTTTTGTTAAGTAACCAGCCAATTATGCCTTCAAAATAAGGACCCAATTTCCAGGTCCTCCCGCTCAAATCAAATCAATTGCCACCAAAAATAACAACCCAATATCAAACATCAGCCCGGCCCATGTTCAGCAACAAACGTGTTTTATCCGACATGACACACGAGACACACCAAAAAAACAAAAATAAAAGACTCGGGAGACTCCGACTCTCTCTCTTTCTCTGGCTGATGCAAAGACTTTGACAATCCAATTCTCTCTCTGCAAAAATTCTCAACTCTCGTAAATACCAAAATCCCAAATCTCCCAAACCCTTTTGTTTTTCACTTTTATTGTCAAATTATCGTTTACTCTATTGCTTGTTTTCTAAGCTTTTTAGATTCGTGTGTATTATTATATCTTATCAATTTTCAAAATCCACCAACAACAAAAATTCATTTCATTTCGCCCTTCTCTTTTTTCTATTATGATTCTTATGGAAACAAAACCCTAGAATAATTCTGTGTCCTTTGTTTCCAAACAAGGACAGTTTGTGAATCTGTGATGGGTAAAAATCCGTTACTGGCAACGTTTTTATTGTTGTTGTTTCTGATTGTTGCCGATGTTTCCGATGCTTCCTTGCTCTTCAAGTTTCGAAAGCTAATCGGTTCTGCTCCTAGCAATTCCACTCCTGTAATCTCTCTCTCTCTTTGATTTTTGTTTTTTTGGTTTACAAATCAGAGAATAGTTGAAGAAAAAGTGTTTTTGTTGTTTTTTGTTTTTTTGAAATATAGGTTTCGCCGTCGCCGAGTCCGGTTCCTGTGGACAGTAAAGTGGATCCGAATCCAGCTGGTGGATCCGGTAACAAGAAGTCGGAGCCTCCGCCACCCGTGGTGCCAGCGCCGGTGGTGGATCCGAATAAGGGTTCGGGTAAGAAAGATAGCGATACGGGTCCTCCCTCCGACCCAAATGTTGAAACGGGTCATGAGGAGAAGAAGGATTTGCAAGAGAAATGTAGTGCGTTGGATAGGACATGCAAGGCCAAACCGAACATGACTGCTTGCATCAAAGATTTTCAACCTGGTATGGTATTATTTTTCCCACATTATTGCTGTGTCTCATAATTCATATAATGTCTTTATTCAAAAAATATAATTCGTATGTTTTTTTACTGCTTAGTATGATTGTGGAACAAATTTATATCTTGCAATCTTATAATTTTGTACTAGAATGTTGTGTGTTATTTTAGGCTTTGATTCGAGTTGAGGGAATTAAAAAAAAATGGTAGAGGAAGAACCAAAATAACATGAGTAGAAGTAATAAAAAAAGGACTTATTAAGAATAGAATGTAGGAAAAGAATACATGTGGGCAATGCTTACTAATCTGTTAAGGATCCATAGTTGAACCCAAAAACTTGGGATTAATGTTTGTTGTTGTGGTTGTGCCATACCATTGCAGAAGATACTAGTGTAGTATGGGAGAGTGATTTATTTGAATGTTATGCGTTGTTGGGATTATTGGCATTGGGTGTTTCATGTTGTTGCACAATATACTAATATAGTAGAAGAGGGTCTCATTCTTTAGTTGGATGGTGTTGCATGGGCTGGTGTAGTGGAGAGACTGTAAATCATTTTTTGAACTATTGTGATAAAGGTATAGCATATGTTTTATGGTGTCTAGTATTTGGAGCTTTTGGGATTCAGTGGGTGGCGGGTCTCTTGTTTGGGTTTCAAAATTGGTTCGGGAAGCACTCTTCAGAGTTTTGGAACTTTTGTTTGACTATGTTTGATGTGGCTATTGTGGAAAGAGCCAAATGATCGTATTTTTGAAGATAAAGAAAGATCAAAGGCTCAGTTGGAACCATTATTGATTCGAATTCTATTTCACTGGTCTCAAGAATGAGGTTTTAGGAATAGCAATTCCCTTCTAGATTTCACAGAATCACTCAACTTTTGTGCATAATTCTTTTGTAATTGTTTTATGTTACAATGCGCCCATCATCATGAGCATGAAATAATCTAATCTTTAAAAAAAAAAAATACAATTACTTGTCAAAAAAAAGAAGATAGGATTTGCTTATTGATTTTATGTAATTGAGATTATAGGAAAATGTTTTATTTGTAGGAGAGTGTCGGATTTGAATGTTACGTGTTATTGGGATTATAGGCATTGGTAGCCATCCCGTTATGCAAGGTTATGGTGTAGGATTTATTTTTGGATGATAAGTGTTATTGAGATTATAGGCAAGTGTTTTGTTTATAGGAGAGTGCCTTATTCAATTTTTTTTTTTTTTTTTTAATTTTTTATCAATAAATAACTTTATTAAAAGAAGAAAGCAATCCCAATACACTAGTTGTGTACAGAAGAAAGCGATAGAAAAGCAAAGGGAAAGAAGATACAGAAAGAAAATACAGAAAAACAGCTAAGTAATGTGCAAGGATTCCATGAAATCTAATAATCCTTGCACGGAAAAAGTAACTAGTGGTGAAATCTGCTCATATATTGACATCCAGGTTCACATACCCCCCCCCCCCCCCACCCCTCTCCTCCCATTGACCCTCAAAGCAGTGAGCATTACGTTCTCTCCAAATACACCATAAAAGGCATAAAGGAACAGCCTGCCACACCTCCCTTCTGCCTCCCCCCACCAAATCGCCAACACTCTAACAACTCCATCACCGAAGAAGGCATCACACAATAATGCCAATAATCTAGCCACGACACAATGAAGAAACAAGTGTTTATTATCCTTCCCACTATGTTTACACATGTAGCACCACTCAGCAATAAATGACCCCTTCCTCTGTAGGTTTCAGCAGTCAAAATCCTCCCTAATGCCGCACACCAAGAGAAGAAGGCTACTCTAGAAGGGACACAAGATTTCCATATTTTCTTTTAAGGGAAATCCACTCCACCTCCTCTAAGAGTGATGTAGTAGCTCTTCACTTGGAAACCCAGTCTAGGCGAAGGAATCCACACCATAGTGTCTTCCTCTCCTGGCCTTAATTTTATGCCGTACAATTCCTCCAACAACCGAACCACCTCACTTCTTGGCCTTATTCAAAAGTTACTTGTTGGTCAAATCATGCAGTTGTACAAGATATTAAACTAGGATTTGATTATGAATGTTTTTATGGTCAAGAAACCTTTCTTGAGGTTAACATTAGTCATACATTAGAATGACATTTTTTACTGATTAGGAAAAATAAAAGTTAGTCATACATTATTTTTGATATTGTAGAGGTAGTCATCAATAGGGGTAGTCCCAATTGATGAAAAATTGAGGGAGAGTCGCTTGAGATGGTTTGGTCATGTTTAGAGAAAGAGTGAGTTGGTCCAAATGGAGGGAACCAAAGAAGGTAGAGGAAGACCAAAGATAATATTAATAGAAGTGATAAAAAAAGGACTTATCAAAATTATTTTAAAAAGGACACTTCAATTAAGGAAGTAACATTCCTTTTGATTTGTTTGTATTCGCTTCAAGTGCAGTGGCTTTACTATTGTAAACACATTGTGCTTTTCTTATCAATGAAACTTTTATTACCTATCAAAAAAGAATTAAGGAAGTAACATAGACTGTGACTTAAATAGAATAAAATTGAGGAAAAGAATACATGTGGCTGACCCTAACTAATCTATTGAGGACCCATAGCATACCCCAAAATTTTGGGACAAAAACTTTTTGTTGTTGTAAAGGGGAGACTAGCGCCCACATGGACTCAAATCCAGACTCACCCACATTTGTTTGGGGGGGGGGGGGGGGGGAGTTGGAGGTTCCATATTTTTATTGCCTTATTTTGTTTTTAAAAATTCTGTAAAAGCACAACTGTACCTCGAAAAGGTGAGACTTTAAAAGTTGTACAAACTAAAACCAAGAGATTTTAAGCCAAAACCTAAATATTATATATATATATATATTTTAAATATCTATAAGTATATATTTCATTAAAAAAATTAGAAAACAAAGCTAGTGCAGAGCTAGCACAAAAAAAAAGTGTACATAGTGTAGAGTTGCAAATAAAAAAATTAAAAAAGAAACAAAAAGTACTATAGAGGATTTAGTGAAGACTCATAGAATCCAGATACTCCAGGAACCTTGCTATAGAGGACATGAGAGACAATGAAGTCCATTCGTATAAAAACTTGAACATTAAAATATTCCAACTTTGCCAAGTTCAACTCCTGCTGTTCAAATCAACAAGCATTCCTTTTTCTCCGTAAACACCACATGAGACACAAGGGGATGAATTCTCAGGTCCCCCATTACTTCTCCCACCAAACCTCCCCATCCAAGAAGACAACAACTCCGGCATAGAGTGAGGCATGACCTAGGATACACCAAATGAGCAAAAGATCATAGACCACAACTCCCTAGCCACAACATGTTAGAAATTAATGATTCACAATCTCTCCATGAATTTTACTCACAAAACATCACTCCAACATAATTATACCATGCTTAGAATCACCTACATCATACCGTAGTAGAGTGAAGTTTTGGAACCATGTGTGGTGTGGGGATTGTACCCTTAAAGAGGCTTTTCCAGATCTTTACTGCCTTAGTAGGGCAAGGGATTCTTCCGTGGCGGAGGTTATGTGTTGGACTAGTGGGAGGGTTCATTGGAACTTTCAATTTCGTCGTTCACCACAGGATTGGGAGGAAGACTCTTTTGATTGGTTTCTAGCAATTGTTTACTCTTCGAAAGTGCGAGGGGTTGGCCCTAACAAGGTTTGTTGGAAGCCCGCAAAGAGTAGAGGTTTTGAGGTTAGAGGTTTCTATCTTTTTTTCTAAACTTCTACTATTTCCTTCCCTTGGAGGTTGGTGTGGCAATCGAAGGTCCCTCCAAGGGTGGCTTTCTTTTCATGGTCAGCCCCTCTAGGTAAGATTCTTACTACTGATAACCTGCGCAAAAGGAGTATTATTGTCCTTGATTGGTGCTATATGTGTAAGAGGTGTGGGGAGTCGGTGGATCATCTTTTGCTTCATTGCCCCATAGCTTCTGAGTTGTGGTCCTTGGTGTTCTGTTTGTTTGGAATTCATTGGGTTATGTCATTAAAGGTGTTTGAGTTGTTTGAGTGTTGGCAAGGAAAATTCAAGCAACATCGCAATATAGATTTTTGGAGATTGGTGCCGCATTGCTTGATGTGGTGTATTTGGAGGGAAATGAATGCTAGATGCTTTGAGGGATGTGAGAGGTCTTTGCTAGAGATCAAGTCTTTTTTCTTGCATACTCTCCTTGTTTGGAGTGTGGTTTTGTCGCATTTTTCTTGTTTTTCCCTTCCTGCTTTACTTGATCATTGTAATTTTGGTTCTTGTTTTTTTGCCCCCATAGTACATCCCCAATGTACTTGGGTTGGCTACTTTTTTCTATTTAATAAAATTTTTTCGTTAACTATTAAAAAAAAGAAGAAGAATTTGTCCTAGTGCTGCATGTCACGAAAAGAAAGCCACCTTTGGCGACACATGCACCCCCACCACCCCCAAACACGTTGTAATAATAACTCTTCTGTTGATAGCCTGGGTTCTGACATCTGCAAAGGGATCAATGTCACTTTGTCTTCCTCCCCATGCAGAATGTTTATCTCATACAAATGCTCCAATAACTGGGCAATAGATTCCACTTGTCAATCATGTGCAGCACAGATGAACAATGGATTCCAAAAAAAACAGTTATTTCAGAACTCTACATAATCGGCCACCATGGCTTCACCACTCCACACTATGAGAAATAAATCGGGATATCTTTCCTTATGAGTAGCCTCACCCTGCAACAAGTCATGCCAAAATTGGACTATAGTACCATCACCAACATCATATTGGATGAACCGTGCAAAACCATCCCACCTTCTTCTAATATACTTCCACTTCTAAAGAAATATATCACAAACTGAAAGAGAAATTGCCTTAAATTGTACAACTCAACTGAGCAATGTCCTAATCTGAACCACATGAGGCGAAAGCCTATTATATAGTTGTGCTTCTTTTGTATTTGTTTATATGGTTCTTTTAAATAAACACACAAGCTGATGTAGACTACAAAAGGCTCATGAAAAGCAAGTTTAACTGCCAAATATGTTTTTAAACAGGGTTTAATTTTGATTTTGGCCTGATTTTTGAATCATTCATAGGATACAGTGGTTGTGAAGAGTTTACTCCTTTTTTTTCTTTTGTGTGCGTTTGTATCATAAGTAGCTATTTTAATTTTATATATGTGGAATACCCATAAACCATAGCACACTTATCTTTTCAAACCTTTTAGTAGTCAATGAATCAAAACCTTTAACTCTACTTTTGTAAGCTGCCCATGAAACCATTTGCTATATTTTTCAATCCCTTCAGCCTTCATCTTTGAGGTCATGAGTTATTGCAGCTAAAATGCTGTAAAATTGAGCCTATGAGAAACCCTATTTTTATTCTTCAACCTTTCAAAACTTCATAAACCATCCTCTCATACTGAACTTTTGCTTTAGGATCTGTTTGGTTGGGGGATGGTAAGAGGATAGAAAAGTGAGAGAATAGAAGAGATTTTAGTTTTCTCTCATTGTGTTTGGTTGGGAGCATGAAAAAGTTGAGAGATGGAAAACTTATTTGTTTGGTTTAGAAGAAAAGTTGGACGATAGAAAATGTCGTTTGTATAAATTTACTCCCATGCCCCAATCACATAATATAAGAAATTTTTTTTTTTGTAATCACTAAAAATATATATAAATTTTTTTTCCATTATATTTTATATATATATATTGTATTCGACTATGTTGCACGGACACGGACACGGACACGAGGATACGGCAATTTTTGAAAAATAAGGACACGACACGGCGGTTAAATAATTAATTAAAATTTATATTTAGGCATTTTTTAAAATATTTTTAGACATAAAATACATTTATGTCTAGAATTTAAATTATGTAAAAACTACAAATAAGTAAACTAACACCCAAAGTAGTACAATAATACACATAAAATGTTTAGAGTACAAACTATAGAAGGATAATAAGTTCAACATCAATATTTAACTTTAATAAATAAATAAAATGATAGCAGCAGCATAACACACAACAACAAATTTATAACTTATATAAATAAATAAATAAAAAAAAAAAAAAAAAGACAGTGCAGTGCACCCACGGGCCACGGCAGCAGTGAAAAAAAAACAAAATGCAACTTATACTATATAATGGTTTATAAATTATAACAGTACACCCAAACCCATTCACCAAATCAATATCTGAAAGAAGGAATGAAAAAAAAAAAAAACAGAGAGAGCAGAGAAAGAGATCGGACCTGCTGCTCGGTTGTCCACGCCGAAAGAGAGAGAGAGATCGGAAGCAACAGAGGACAGAGGGGAGAGAGAACAGCGTCGGAGCTCGCCGATCCTGCTGCTCAGTTGTCCACGCCGAAAGAGAGAGAGAGATCGGAAGCGACAGAGGACAGAGGGGAGAGAGAACGGCGTCGGAGCTCGCCGATCTAACTCCGGCGAGGGACAGAGGGCAGCGGCAGGCTGGCAGTGACAGTCAACAGAGGGAGGGTGGGTTGAGAAGAAGTGAAGAACTTGTGAGAGCTGTGGTTTCAACTTTCAGACTCTAAACTTGGCTTAAGTTTTATCTGTGTTTTTTCTTTTTCTTTCACTGCTGGCGTGTCGGACGCGTCGGAGCCGCGTCGGCGCCGTGTCGGAGAAGCGAAAAAAAAAAAAAAAAAAAAAAAAAAGAGACACTGCCGGACACCGGAATCCGGCGAGTCGTACCCGTTCCGGTGTCCAACACGTGTCGGACACGGACACGACGCCAAAAATGGCGTGTCCGTGCAACCTAGGTATTCGAGGTGAAAGCCACCATTTAATTTAGGCAAAAATCCAAAACTGATCCTCTAACTTTCAACTTTTTTCATTTCAGTCCTCTAACTTTCAGTTTTGTCATTTCAGTCCTCTAACTTTCAATTGTTGTCAATTCGGTACTCCGTTAGACCTCAGTTATCTGTTGCCGTTAATTGAGTCAAAACGACGTTGTTTTGGCTTTTTTTTTTTTTTTAATAAATTTCGGATTTAAAAGAAAATAAAAAAACTGTTTAAAAAAAAAAAACATTTAGGGGAACTAAGGGGAGGCGTCTTCACACCCACGACTTGACTCACTCCCAACTCCACCTCAACTCTCTCATTCTCAATTCTCTCATCAGCTTGTACTCAAAAAGTGGGGATTGGGCTAAAGCAAAATCCATTTTTGATGATATGGGGGATTTGAGAGACTTGGTTTCATGGACTGCTATGGTTTCTTGTTTTGCAAATAATGATATGGGAACTGAAGCCATTGTCACGTTTCTTCAAATGGCTCTGCCCAAATGAGTATTGCTTTTCCGCAATGATTCAGGCGTGTTCGAATGTGGAAAATGTTCCCATTGGGAAAATGATTTTTGGGTTTGTTATAAAAAGTGGATATTTTGAGTCTGATGAGTGTGTTGGGTGTGCGTTGATTGATATGTTTGTGAAGGGTGGCGGTGATGTGGATTTAGCATATAAGGTGTTTGAGAAAATGCCTGAGAAGAATGTGGTTACTTGGACTTTGATGATAACTAGGTTTATGCAATTTGGGTTCCCAATGAAATCAAAACCAAGGAAATACGACACGTAAGCCTCAACAAGAAACCTGGCCTCGCTGGTCCGCATGTACTGGCTGAAGTAGAGCTGGCCGATCCGGCTGGCGATCTTGCCAATTTCCCAGCGATGGAGACCGGAATCGACGAGCTCCGACTGGTGATCCTGCTGGTACTTCCAGAGCTTGGTGTACGCCTTGAAGACCTTGTGGAAGTACTGCTGGCTCGTCACGTGACCGTACGCCGAAACGTCTCGAACCCCTAAATGTTTTTTTTTTTTTTTTAAATAACAGTTTTTTTTATTTTCTTTTAATTCCAAAATTTATTATAAAAAAGAAAAAGAGCCAAAATGACGTCGTTTTAGCTCAATTAACGGCAGCAGATAACTGAGGTCTAATGGAGTACCGAATTGACAGCAATTGAAAGTTAGAGGACTGAAATAACAAAACTGAAAGTTAGAGGACTGAAATGAAAAACATGTTGACAGATTTAAAAAAACCACTGCTTGTTTGATTTAAAAAACACATTGACAGACAAAAATAAAAAATAAAAACCACTGCTTGATTCAACCCAAAATAATAAATAAATAAAAAGCGGCAGCATTTATGCACAGTAGGTGGGAGGGTTAGTTTTGATGTTTCTCAAAGACCCCTGTCCCCTATTTTCACTCCTCAATTGTCTCCAAATTGGAGAGATAGGATTTTTGTTGTCAAAAAAAAAAAAAAAAGCAGTGTTAGCGCACAGTAGGTGAGAGGGTTAGTTTCGATGTTTTCTCAAAAACCCCTCGCCTCCCCTATTTTTGCACCTCAGATCTCTCCAAATTGGAGAGATAGGATTTTGGTGAGCTTTTCTCTCCTATTTTCCTTTTCCCCTTTTCCATCCCTTTAAAAATCACCCCAACCAAACAGTGCCTTAGTGCTCTTCCTGTCTGTTTTTAACATGCACAAGAATGAGTGGTCATACATGAAGTTATTTTAAAAGTCTGCATATCTATACGTTTAATTGATGACAGTGTTGATGGCTCATTTGAAGTTTTTTTCCCCTTATTTATTTACTTATTTAATTGATGGGTTCATTTGGAGTGCTTAAGATGTGTAATTTATTCTTTCAAAAAAAAAAAAAAATTGTCATTATTTCATATCTTCTATAAAGCCATATAATCTGATAGATTTTCAAAAAGAAAAATCTGATACATATATTCCCTGCAGTTTTACATAGGACATAATATACATTATCTTTTGTAAGAGAGACTTTTTTTCAAATTTATTGACTTGCATCTTTTCTGTGAATTTTGTTCTCTCAGTATATCTCGTGTACTGAGACTTTCTTGTTTTAATAAATTTTATAATTTATATAAAAAAAAAAAAAATGGTCATTTACTTGCATGGCTTGCACCTAACAACAAATAAATCTTAGGAGGGAAATGAAAAAAAAAGGCTAAGCAAGTTTTAAAAGTAACTTCATCTACTGTTTCTTTTTATATATTTATTCAGTTACAGTGTCAATGAGCTCGAACTTAAATGGCATCTCCTTCCCTTGTAAGAGCAAGGTGAAGGATAAGGTCTTGAGTTCAAGTCCATGGGATGCCATGTAACTTACCATTAAAAAAAAGTATTTATTCAGTTATAGCTCAAAAGCATTAAAGGTTAAGCTAAGAAAAAACAAGGTTTTACTTATCTAAGAAAGGCGAAAAGAGTTTACTGCTCAGTTTTATATGCTGTTTATCGACGCTGGATTTAGAGCTTGATTTTATTGATACATTTCTATCCCTTATATTCTTGAAGAGATGAAAAGTTCTTCATTTAATTTCTCCATCACATAGCAGGGTCCAAAGAACTGGTTGTTCTAGTCCAAAATGGTGGAGGGAACATTTTGAAAGTGAATTTTACCGTGGAAAGTGCTATTAAGGAGCTGCAAAAACCCAAAATCTCAAGTGTGGATATACCCAAAAACCAAAGTGAAAGGGTATGGCTCTTATTTCTCTTATTTACGCTGTTATTTTCTATGATCTTGCTAATGTAATGACACTTGTATATTTGTGAATGAGATTTTAATTGAAAGGTTATATTGGGGTGTAAGCTGTAGCCATCAGGAATATCTTCTTCTCTTTCTTTTTCTTGAACAATTTGAAATAAAGATTTGCTTCATGACATACTTATTTGAGTAATAATGACTCTGGAAAAGCGTGATTACCAGAAATACTGCCTATCTTTTGATTCTTTTACCTTAACTTATTGCTAAGATATGCAGGATGGAGGTGGAAAAATTAGGATTAATAGATAAATAGTTCTTTTCTGGCACTCTTTAGCTGAGATCTGCGAGTATGGATCCTGCTTGTTTGGCCAGCTGAGTTAAATAATTTTAAAAACCTCAATTTAGTCTTGTTGTTGGACCTAGATCTTCCCTCCATATGCTAATTGTTTCTAATTAATTCAATTTATTTAAAACTACACTGGACTTTTGTAAACAGAGTTGCCTTGTTTGTTGTGCTTGTTTTTCAGATAAATGTCTCGCTAACTTATGACAAAAGCTACAAAATCATATTACATGCTGGAACTGGTGAATGTGTGCTTCCTGTGACCCTTCCTGGAGAAGGGAACTCTATTTTTAATCTCCCTTCTTATGACAAGCTGTTGACCCCAGTCAATGGTGCCTACTTCTTGATTCTTACAGTGCTAGTCTTTGGAGGGACATGGGCATGCTGCAAGTTTCGGAAGAAGAGTCCCCATGGTGGAGTCCCATATCAAGAACTTGAAATGGGTTTGCCAGAAGAATCTGTCTCAGCTATCAATGTGGAAACGGCAGAAGGTTGGGATGAGGGTTGGGATGACGATTGGGATGGAGATAATGCAGTGAAGTCACCAGGAGGCCGGCATGTAGGAAGCATTTCTGCAAATGGCCTTACTTCCAGATCTTCAAACAAAGATGGGTGGGAAAATGACTGGAATGATTAGTTATTTGACAGCCAAAAAGGGTCAGAGAAGAGAATTTTTGCTCAAAGGTAGGTGAGGTAGCAGAGGGTGGACCAAAAGATTAAAACAAAAACACAAACTCATTGTACAACAAATAGGAGAACTGAGAAATTGAATATAAAATTTTCTCACTTGTTTTTTTCTGGATCAAAAAGCTTGCTTTTGTTGATAGTTGTCTGCTGTCACGTGATAGTTAGATCCCAAAATGAGGTCTGTAAAATTTGTTTTTATTTTATTTTTTTATTGAAGCACAGGATTTACATATTTCTTACCCTCTTTTGCACTTAAAGCTGTACTTTTTGTCTTTATTGTTTTGGGGGTGTAGAATTGAATGGACATAAATGCCTACAAAATGCCAAGATGGTTTAGGCTCTGCAATTCTGTAGTAATGATACTTTGCCTTTTATTATGCTTCCTATGCTCATTCTTGTAAAAGCTGAGCATGCATTTACCAATACATGAAGAATTCTCTTATATTTTACGTTTTTATTGGCATTTGGCAGCTTCTATTATTTGGTGTTGCATAATAAAGCTTTAATAACTAATTCTTACATGTAGTGCACCGATTGGTTTAAAGATTTCAGTCACATTGGACGTATTCACCTATGATATAAATATACATCCAGTCTAATTTGTATAAAGAGTTGAAGACTCTTCACCTTGTTGTGACTATTTACTAATATATTTTACAGAAAAAAAATAAGGTACAAGTATGCGACTATTCAGGCAATGGGTGCATAGGATTATTGTCCAATACCCTAGGATTGAAGAACCTGAACTAAAGGTCTATATGGTCGTGCGACTCATGCTATGAAGAGGAAGATCCGTGAAGGTTTTTCTGATGAGAAGTTAACTTTGCTTTTCTTCCCCCTCTCAAAATTATAATGACTTTTCTTGAGGTTTGAGGAAATAATACTTGTTTAGCCTACTCTTTGTTTCACTTTAAACAAAGAGTACAACTTAGGTTCAGCGTCCAATTGTACTAGTTTCAAGCCAAACTTTTAAACATAAATATTCCTTAAAATTGAAAATATATTATACCAATAACTCTTGAAATCAAAAATATATTATACCATATACCAGTAACTCTTGAATACTATCTAACATCATTTGTTTAAGTAACCAACATGAAAAAAAAAGAAACTATGAGAATAACATATTATCCTTTTATTTTTGTGAAAAATAAAATCCAATTACTTAACGAGATATTTGGTTTTGGTAGAGAAATTTTACAATTAGGATAGGGAGTTGAATTTTACAAAGGGAAATGCTAATGAATCCCCTTAGGGTAATGGTTAATAATCCATTTAAAGAAAGTTTTTATAGGAAAAAAAAAAAAAACAATTAATGTTTTGACAATTTTTTCTATTTCTCATAAAAGTAGTGTCAAAACTTTTCTAAAATGGATTGTTAACTATTGCTCTAAAGGCACCCGTTAGCATGACTCTAATAATAATAATAATAATAACAACAACAACAATAACAATATATCTATATTTAATATCTAAAAGCTAAAACCTAAAACCTAACATTTATTTTTTCTACGCTCCTATTGAGTCACATTAACGTAGTATTTCGGTCCAATTCAATCCATTCATTTCGTTTCGGTCTACATCGGTCTATTTGGTCCATTTTGTATTTTGGTCAACACCTTTGATATAGTTACACTTTGGTCTATTCGGTCCACTTCAGTCCAAAACCAAAACCACATTTCTTAAAAAAGAGAAAGAATAGTGCTATGAGTACAACAATTTCACAACAAAATTTAGGTGACAAACTATTAAGGCCTACCACTGAGATCACTCTTTTTGTTCACCTAAATTAGGTTGTGAAATTGTAAGAGAAGAAAATCTTCTGAAAATTCAAAGCCATTAGATAACACGATTTTGATTGATAGGAAAGATAAACCGATTTTGATTGATAGAAAAAGAAAGGTTTTAGAATCAGCACAATAGCATATCATGAATATCACTGTTCTGGATTATTTTGTACATCCAATTGGTAGGCCATCCAGCGGCAAAAACAGAAAAATAGTTGCCCATGAGATGATTTACTCCTCTAAACTGCAAATTATTAGATGTCATTTTTATTTTTGCTTCTTTTTTTGTTCTCTCCCTATAATTGGCAACTATTTCATTGTCATTCTTCCTTAGAACGGCAAATCTTATATGTCGTTTTCTTTGGGTTAAATTACAATTACACCATTTAACCTTGATTTTTTTTTTTTTTTTTTTTCTTTTCAGTTCTTCAACTTTGATATGTTTTCAATTTAACAATTCCGTCCAATCTTGTCATTATTTTTAGTATTATTCACTTTCCCAAACGGCATATTTTTTTAGACTTAATAGTGTGGATTGGACATAGGAGAACGGAATGGCTACATTGCGGATTGGATGGAGGTGGACGGAAGGACCACATTGGAAAGGAATGGAAGTAAAGGATTGAAAGAAAAAAGGAAAAAGAAGCTTAATGGATTAAATTGAAAACATGTTAAAATTAAATGGTTTAATCTGTAATTTAACCTTTTCTTTTGCTTTTCTTTTTCGTCACAACAACAGCCTTCATATTATTTTTTGCTTCTTCTCAAAAACAAAATTATTATTATATGCTGTTATTTTAACCACGGTAGATATCAAATGAATTATATGTTTTTTTTGGAGTAATTATACTTGTCTGTTACATCTCACATTGCTTAGACATGGCTCTCTGTAATCTTAAGCATGAATTATGCTTTAAAAATACTTTTAACAAAAGTAGTCTTAAAGAACTTTCCACTTTCTTGATACTAATAAATCCTTCAGTTCAGAATTTTATACGACGTGATTATGAATCAACTACCACCAAACACTAATTCTGAGTTACTGTTTTTTTTTTTTGTTTTTTCATTCTCCACCAGACATAACTCATAAGCAATCAATAGCATGAAAAGAAACCTAGCTATTGTTGGACATGGTATGATTGATTTGTCGAGCACTAGATAAATTAGCATTCAAAAAGTTTATAAGTAGTGCTTTTGAGGACCCCCATGTGATGAGCTTTCATGATGTTGAAAGCCATTTTCATTAGGTTCCCTTGGGTTCCAACTTCCAGCACAGTTTATATAAATTAGCATACTTCAAATGTAAGCCTTAATTATTAAACATAACTGAGTATTTAAGATTTATGATTACAAAGAGACAACACCGTATGATCCAACTTTGAGGGAGTGCTTTGGCTTACATATAATTAGCATCAGTGGGCTTGTACAACATGCGCATGATAGATATCATTTTAAATTACAAGAAATCCTCCACCATGTTTGGCCAGAGGGTGCAGGACATACGTATAAAGCAAAGGAAAATGGGGGGGTTCAAGATTAAAGTGCAGATAAAAAAGCAAGACACTGCTTTTGTTTCAACAGCATGCATATGTTTGCATCATAGTCTTTTTTAATTCTTGTCCTTGCTTTATCTTTTTACCCTCACTCTTGAGCCATTCACTCCATTATGTTATCATCTCTTTTGATTATAAATTACCAAAAAAAAAAAAAAAACTATCTCTTTTGGTTATTTTAAGAATCAAAATTGCTTTTTGCACACTCCCCCCAAATAAAAAATGGTTCTACATTGGATGGCAGAAGACATTTTTTCCCTTTTTCCTTATTTTCATTTTTGATATAAGTAATTATAGTATTAAATTTCTATACTCATTAATTTAACTTCAAATTTTCAAATCATATGCATATATCTAAACTTAGATACTGGATCCTTCAAACATACCCCTCACCAATAAGAATGTATCTCATACAATGTATATATGCCTCCTTCTATGACTCTGAGACACTGTGAAAAGGAAAATGCAAACATCCAATGCATGAAATCAATATTGCTCCCCAACAGAGGCCATGTGTGGGTAATTAGCAACAATGGTTATTTGGACTTGGATTAAAGAAGATGTGAAGTTCCTCCAACTGCATAAAACAAACATGAGATAACAAAGGACAGATTCAGTCCATGTGATCTACAGACTATACTCAAGAAGTATCATCTTAACAAATATATAATGGTGCCTCATTTCCATATCAAACCGGTGAAAAGGAATCCGACATTACAACTGAATAAAATTAATAAAAGAACACAAACAAAATTACAATAACAAACAAAGATTGTGAAGAACAGGACCTTCAACAATCTTTTTCCTTTTTTTTTTTTCTATTGCTTAAAACAAACAAACAAACATACCGGATTTATTTTCACCGGAAAATACATTATATGTTGCTTTTTCTCAATCTCTATAACTTAGATTCACTCTAATTCTTCCTGGCCTTCTGAAGGGCACTGGATGAGCTCCAGAATATTAACCACCTCACTCATGTCTGGTCTGTTTGATGGAACCTGAGAAGCACAAATTAAACCAAGCTTTATCACTGGAATTGCCTCCTCTGCTGGAAAATTACGCCGGAGCCTCCCATCAACACAATCCTCCACCTTCCCTTCCTCCAATGCCTCTCTCACCATGTCACAAAGCACCACCACATCATCCTCCATATACTCCACAGGTCTTTTCCCTGTCACCACCTCCAAAACCAATACCCCAAAACCATACACATCACATTTCTCAGTAATTTTCACAGTTCGACAAGCAAACTCAGGAGCCATGTACCCAAGAGCACTCTGGATTTTGCTGCTCAAAACACAACGGTCTAACATTGGCAATAGCCTTGCAAGGCCAAAATCTCCTACTTTTGGCTCACCAGAGCTGTCTATCAGAACATTTGTTGATTTTAGATTGTAATGAATAATATTCATTTGGTGCAAATGGGCCAACCCTTTTGCCATCCCAAGAACAATGTGGAATCTCTGTCGCCAAGAGAGGCAGTTTCCGTTGTGTCCATCGTGGAGATGCTTATACAAACTCCCACTGGAGATGTATTCATAAATAAGTAGTTGCAATGATGGAGTCCAGTAATACCCTTCAAGGGCCACAAGATTATGGTGCCTGATCTTCCCAAGTTTCTTCACTTCCCTATCAAATTCTTCTTGGGACTTGATTAAACCTGAGATGGTTAGTTTCTTGATTGCAACTGAACGCCCATCACGAAGGACTGTTCTGTAAACAACTCCAAAGCCACCACGACCAAGTTCACAGTCCTTGTTGAGCAGTGCATGAGCCCCAGCGACAAAGTCAGCGTCACCCGAAAACATGACAAGCTTGCCATAGTTTGGATCATTAATGGGGGAACAACTGTAATCTTCCCCTCCAGATAATGCAAGTGGAGCAGCAGAATGTGACATTGAAGACCTCACACGGATATTGAGAACAGTAACAGCTACTACACCGAGGGCAATGAATACAGCTGCACCAATGGCAATGAGAGCAGAGATACTGAGTAATATTTTGTGATGATTCTGAGAGGAAGAACTGCCAGGAGAGGAATCGGAAGAATTAGGGTTAAGGACAAGAGGTTTAGGATGGACAGAAGGGCAGGAGCGATTAACAACAGAACCACATAGGGATGGATTACCAAAAACAGATGAGGGAGAGATAGTGTTGAAGAAGCCCCCCACTGGTAGCTCACCTTGAAGGTGGTTGTGGGAAACATTAAAAGAGACCAGTTGGGTAAGATTTGTCAGCTCTTTTGGTAAGCTTCCAGAGAGTTGATTCAAAGATAAATCTACATATTCAAGATTGGTGAGGTTTGCAAAGGCTGAAGGGATTGGGCCAGTGAGGTTGTTCTGAGATAGAATCCTGCATAAGTTGACCAATTAGAACAAAAGGGAAAGCTATTAGAACAATTTAGTTTCTTTAGCTTATTTTGAAAGTACAGAATGATCTTAATGTGACCACAGCAAAAAGGTAAACATTAGAATACTAGACCAAAGACAATTAAGCTCAAGAACACAAAGACCATTTTCATTTATGGTTAAAACAATTCGGAGAGATTATTATTATTTTTTCTTTATATGGTAAGATTGTAGTGTAAAAGTAAAGAACCCTATTTAAATAATTAAAACAAAATTCCATGAGTCAAAAAACATGTTCTCTATCAAGTACTACTGCTCAGACTTCATGCTTACTAGTTACTACTTACTGAGATATCTAATTAGGGCTACTAAAAATAATTAAACTTTGTCCACAGTGCATAAGTATAAGTGTAGAACGCCAATTCACACTAACTTAGACAAAGGCATCCAAAAGAGAGAGAAAGCCGAGAAAGCAAAAACAAAAAAATGACATTCAAAAAACATTTTCAGTTTTACTACCTCATCAAGTCAGAAAATCCACTGGAGAACCTTAAAAAGCATCAGATGGAAGACAGAAAAATGCTTATCCAATTATTTTTAATCTTTCCTCCAGTCAGATATGCCAGCCAATCAATGCTTAAGAGGAAATTAAGGACAGGTTAAACTGTTTTTGACCACAAATTAGTAGTGTATTGGCTTGTTATCAAGGATATTGAGGGAATCAAAGCTGAAGTACTCTATAACCTTAAATTTTACATTATTCACATAGCTCCAAAGATTCTCAATAAATTAAAGAAACAGCAAAGCAAACCAAAAACAAAGAGGCAGAAAGAGAGCTTACAAAGATGTTAGAGATGAGCACTTCTCAATTTTGGTAGGAACTTTCCCTGTTAAAAGGTTCTTCTGCAGCCTCAGTTCCTTGAGTGAAACTGCCTCTCCAATTGCAGAAGGAATGCTTCCATTAAGCCGATTGTCGCTCAAATCAAGAACATATGTAGACTTCAATTCACCTATGCCGGCAGGAATAGAACCAAAAAGACGATTCCTGGACATATTCAAGAACTGCAAGGTACTAAGTACACCAATGTTAGCTGGAATTTCACCAGAGAATGCGTTTGAAGATATATCCAAGACCTGAAGACCTTGATAAGATGCTGCTATTGATGTGAGTGAAGAATATTCCGGACTTTCACCAACTCTCTTTCCAGAAAGTGAAACACTTTGTACACTCGGCTTAAAGAACCATGAAGGAATACTGCCTGCCAACTGATTATGGCTAACATCAACAGCCAAGAGGTTAACACAATTTGTCATTGACTCTGGCAAGTTCCCTGTAAACTGGTTCATAGATAAATTTAGATTCTTTAATAATGGAAGATTTCCTATTGAATTTGGAATCTGACCCGAAAAGTTATTCGCTGAAAGATCCAAAATCTCAAGGTCTCTCAATTCTCCAATCCAGTTCGGAATTTCTCCTGTGAATGAATTTCCACGCAAACTCAGAGAAGTACATGAACTAAGTCTCTGCATTGACTCTGGAGGACTCTCAGAAAGGAAATTGTCACTAAAATCAACCAATTTCAGAAGAAAACAACCTCCAATATCCCAGGGAAGCTTTCCAGAGAACCGGTTTGAGCTCAAATTTATAGCTCTCAAATCATACAAGCCTTCAATTCCTTCAGGAACTACTCCCTCTAACAAATTATCTGACAAATCAAGAGCCTGAAGCCCCCTCAAATACCATAATCCAGAGGGCAATTTCCCCAAAATCCTATTAGATGAAAAGTTAACCGAAACCAATGTGGAGCATGAACTCAAAGAATCAGGAATATTTCCTGTGAGATTGTTCCTAGCAAATGAAACCACTTTCAATGATCCGCATTGTTGAAAAAAGCCATCTGGGATATCCCCAGAAAGCTTATTCTCACTAAAGTTAACAACTTGTAAGCTTCCAAGGTGAGCAAGATCAGGGTTTATAGTCCCTGTGAAGTTGTTATTGGAAAGTGATAGAATTTGAAGGAATTGCAGCCTCAGGAGGCCACGGTCAATGTGCCCAGATAGCGAAAACCCGTCGAGGACGAGTTCAGTGACCCGGTTAGTCTTAGGATCACATTTGACTCCGACCCAATTGCAAGGACTACTAGCATCTTCGTTCCATGATGATAATTTGGCCTGTGGGTCTTGAATTCCAGCCTTGAACATAATCAAACCCAAAACGTCATCGTTGAAAACTGGGTCTAAGCAATGGACTATAGCTGGAGCTAAAACAACAAAAAGGACTACTAGCTTGAATAGCATTTTCAAATACCAAAAGGCTTACACAGAAGAATTCAAATAAAACTAACAAGAAATGTCATTTTGGGCAAGCTAAAAAACGAAGCTTCAAAATGCAAATAAGAGTGACATTTTTTGTTTCGCACAGAGAGAGAGAGAGAGAGGAACGTTCCTAAGACACAAAATGAAGCTCAATATGGACAAACAAACAGAGTGTGAAAGAGTTACAGATCATCTATGAATCTCCAAATCTTATTAGAAGCTCAAAAAAGAACAAAACAGAGAAAGCAAGCACTATGCAAATTGCATTAAGGCAACGTTGTACTAAAAAACAAAGCAAAGGAATCCTCAACAAACAACAAGAAGACCCACTTTCCTCTTTCTCTTCGTATGGTTCAAAATTCACTTGCTTTTTTTTTTCTTCCTTTTATAAAGCAAAGTAAAAATAAATAAAAAAAGAAAAAAAGCAGAAATACTATAATAACAGTGTATAATACAAGTAATTCACACTGTATATTAAATATTATACAACCATAACAAAAGCTCAAATCAAATAAAAAAGACAAACCCAACAAATAAAAAATAGAACTTTGATTAAGAATCGAAGATTTGAGGGCTGAAAAGGTTTGTGTTTGGAGTTACAGAGGTTGCGCCGGAAATGGTGCCGGAAGCTGACACGTGTCAGCGAATGGACCAGAAAAGTTCGCCGTAGAAGCGCTTTCAGAGAGTGAGAGAGAGAGATAGGATTTTGGGAACCCTAGTGAGAGAGAGAGAGAGAGAGAGAGTAATAAAAGTCTTGTTCTTCGGAGAGCAAAGCAGAAGCATTTAAAGCTGGTTTTAACGCCGAAAACAGAGAGAGCTAGAGAGAAAAAGAAAGAGAAAGAAGGGTGTAACAGTCTTTTTAGGTTGTCTTTTTTAGGTGGCCTCCTGGGACTCTTTTTCTTGGTCAAACAAGTATCCGACGTGTCATCCATGCTGGTTTTTTTCCCATTACTTTACCATCTCACGTGTTTTTTTTTTTTTTTTTTTTTAATTAAGAAAATTCCAAACTTGCAAATTTGAAATTACAAGTTTACAACAATGGGAATAAATCCATGTTATCTTTTTGAAACGTTAAGAGATGTCAGTTGAGTTATAAGTATGGTTTTAAAAATCAAACCAAGGTAAAACTAGATTTGCATTTGGTTCTCAGCTTTGACTGTTTTTTTTTTTTTTTTTTTCATTGTTTTTAGGCATTTCTCATGACTTGACTAGTCTCTAGTTCCTGGTTCAACCAGTCAGACCAGTCGGTTCGGTCCGTTTTTTAAAACCTTAGTTATAAGACTCTTGGTATTTGAGTAATGCTATAAACAACAATTTTTACAACATCTTTCATAACTTTTTTATTTTATATATAAAATAATAATATATTAACTTTTGACTAGACTATTTTACTCTCTATTTATGAATCATAAGATACTTTGAAAATTCCATGAATTAATAGTGTGATAAATGGAATTTGCGGCTTACCATAACAATTGAATTGACAATATTTTATTGTTTCTTATTTGGGCTCGTTACTTAATCATTTTATCATTTATTATTAACAACTTGCCAACTTGATAACTGTGAACATTTTTGTGACTCTAAAATTATTGATTCAATTTTTCCCAATTAATATAGTTTATCTTAATTAATATATAATAAAAATAGTATTATTTATATAAAATGGATGTTTGAACTTTTAATTTTAACTTATTAATTTAGCAAATTATGAAAAATGTTATGGAATTTTGTTCTCTCACCTTATTTATTAAATTTGTTCTATTCGTGAATTTTGAACATAATTGTTAGTAACATATGAAATTTTCATTTTACAATTGATATCATCCAAGCTCTTCTTAGTCATATATTCTTTTTCTTTCCGAATTTTGTGGAATAGTTCAAGATTATAAATTGAAAGTAAACCTATGAACAAAGTTTTTTTTTTTTTTTTTTTTCAATGTTAAGAAAGTCGTATTCTTAGGATTATGAGGACCTGTAAGGACCTAATAAGTGGGGCATACTTTGCGTATGCATATTATAATAAAGTAATATAGTGAAAATTTAATAATTTACCTTGTAAGGCATGCTAATACTGCAATCATTTCCACAAATTAAGCACGACCTTTTGTACTACGGCATGGGAATAAGGGAACATAAAATATAATAAATTTATTTTGAATAAAATTTAAGACAATGATATTTGACCCCAAAAAAAAATTGATTTTCTTAATATTGTATATGAATTTTAGTTATTACAATAATTTTTTATTTTTTATTTTTTATAATTCATTCATTGGGGATAGAAAGATCTAAATGAAAACACTAGAAAGTAGAAGATGATTTACAAGTTTATTGACAAATAAACTCACATAACTGTTTTGTAGTACGAATTTTGTTAAAGATTAATCGGTCAATTACGCAAACGTAGAAAAATAAACTCCATAAAAGTATGTGATTTTCACTTGGCCCCAGGTGAAAACTTGAACGTTAAACTTACGGTGAATACCCAAAAAACAGTAAAAAGACAAGGCCTCTGCGTCCTTTTCACTCCAAATTGTAACGTTGTTCGAGAACATAAGCACCTTAGGATCAAGGGAATTTCATCACCAATCTAGAGATATTCTTTTGGTCTGAAATGAAATGAAAGTAAAGTCTTAAAGCCAAAATGCTATTATAGACTTTATAGTATTTTATTACTTACTGTGTTGTTATAATTTTCAACTACTTTCTTATTACGATATCTCACTGTATCTTTCAGCATAAAAGATATCTCAGTGTATCAGTCAAAATGGGTTTAGAATTTTTTTGTTGTGGGCTTATAAATTGACAGAAAATGGACTCTACAACCAATCTGTTTTGGCTGTAGCTCTGTTAGTTTCACTTTGTTTGACTTTGAGATCCTCTGTGTTGTGGTGTCTAATTAATTGACTTTCACGGTGAACAAACAAAATCGAATTGTTAAACTTTCCAGCGTACACACCTAAGCCTTAGCGATCTTATCGATGTTACTATTTAAGTATAAATTAATGTCTCTATCTTTATTTTGTTTCTTGGGGTTGTCATTACACAGACAGACTTATTATGAGTGGCGTAAATGGCGCTTCATCAAACACTCAACAAATCTAGCTTAAGAATTGTGGGAATTCCTTGGTCCAATTTATATGATAAACAATAAAGGGATGCAAATCTGCCATGGATTTTTGGAAGAATATAAGCACGTGATCAAGGAGCCTCATTCTCAAGCACCTCAACCTAGATAAATAATGGAGAGAATTGGGCTTTTCTTTCAATTTGGGCTTTTACTTGGTGCTCATAATTGATGCTGGAATGGCATCCCAACTAGCCATTAGTCAATGCCTATTTCATACTGTAGATCCACTCTTGACCTTGCACCAAAAAACTTATTAGTATCTTACTACGATGATAAAGAGATATCATCAGGAGCAAACAACATAAGTTGAAACTCTCTATAAAAAATTTAAAAAAAAAAATTATGACAAGATACGTATATTTAATGTATAAAATAAGGGAAATGTTAACGGATAATCAAAGGATATTGGTTTATGAACTATTTTTAAAAACTTTTGATAAAAAAAAAAGCAATTTGTAATTGTTTTAACAGTTTTTTTATATTTTCTATAAAAGCAGTATCAAAATTTTCTTTAAATACTTTATTAACAATTGTCTTAAGGGCATCCGTTAAGAGGACACATAAAATAATTATTGTTGACACACTCACAGCAATATCTCCCTCGGAATTTGGTATGGGTTGGCATCAATGGTTTTGAGATGATAGGTCTTGACTCTTGGTTTAATTTCTCAAATGTTTATGGGTTGAGGTTGGATATGGAGTTTAATTCTTTAATTATGATCTTCTTCTTTTTTCGGTATTAAATTCAGATCAAGTTGTGCCCACTTAATGTGGTGTTCACCAACCTAATTAATCCAAGGTTGTACCTTGTAAATGAACTGGCATTTGTACCTACTGGGATGAAGTCACCGAGCTAACGTTACACTTTAGTACTTGGCCCATTTATCCTAACCAATGTCCTTGGCTTTCATTATGAATCAAGACTAGTAATGATTTCACAGCAACCTTGGTTTCATTTTGACTCCTACAGCACAAGGAAGGAATTGAAAAAATGGGTGAAGATCGAACAAGGGCCCAAAGTTAAAACAAATTTGGAGCCCCCTACTAAGTACTAACCGAGAAGATGCTAATTACTGACATATTTGTAATATAGCCTCTTTTAATTTTTACTACTGGCCAACTTTGGAAGCATTTAATTGCAGCTATAGCTTGGGAAGTCCAGGAAGGATGGAATTGATTTTTTAATCAAGTAACCGCTTTTATAGATTTTTTTAGGATACAACCATCAATTCTTTGGGGTGGAGGCACATTTAAGTCATTCACTTTTCACTACGCAACTCTCATAATGAAGCACGACAAACAATAAGCCTATGTTTGGTTAAAAGGAAAGAGAGAGAAAGGGAAGAAAAAGGGGTCAAAGGACTTTATATAATCCTTTGTTTGGTTTGAAGGAAAAAGATGAGAGAAAGGAAATATGGAAAATAGGATGTATATACCAGTATACAGCTTGTTGTGTTAGATACCTTAGCTAGACCCTTTGTTATAATTTTCTACATGTGTATAATCCAAATGAAATTGAGAAGATTACGAGTTCAATATCATGTTTCACCTAATATTTTATGGGGTTATTAGTTATTACTTATTATCTTTCCTACGCCGCGTCAATAGTTGGAAAATAAATTTATGTTTTTTTTTTTTTTTGAGTCATGCTAACGAGTGCCCTTAGAGTATTGGTTAACAATCCATTTTAGTAAAGTTTAGACATCACTTTTATGGGAAATAAAAAAAAATTGTCAAAACATTATTATTATTTTTTTCTATAAAAACTTTCTTTAAATAGATTAACCAATGTCTTAAGGGCATTCGTTAGCATTTTTTTTTTTTTTTTTTTTTTTTTTAAAGGTCATCAAGAGCAAAGCATTGTGTATGCTCACTGATGACTTGCACCACAAACTGGTCCAGGTTGCAGAAGTTGAAATCCATGCAAGAAAATCTATGTTTGCGGCAATCTTGTGACCATAACTTTGATTTTTAATGAATCGCATAAATTTATGCATTTATGTGTGTTGATCTTTCTTATTGTTTGCATTAAAATATTCCATAAATCTAGTATAAGTTTCCTAGTTGCTAACAATCTAGTGTTTTTTTTTTCCTTCCTTTTTTTGTTAATAAATTACAACAATGGAGGAGAGGAATTTGAATTTGAGATGCCCTCGTTAAAAACACTAAAATCTAAAAGTTTAATTAATTAACTAGCCTCTAAGCACGCGCTCATGCGTGTGCACAGAGGCTCTTCTATTTTTTTGGGTAAAATTTAATAATTTGCATCAATTATAATTTTAATATTTGTTATAAATGCATAACACTCATCGCATCTCTAGGTTTTTTTGTAATTGGAAAATGTAGTAATCCCAAATTATAATTAATGTAAATTATTAAATTTTACCCAAAAAAATAGTAACTTTTTAACGTAGGTTTCTAAAATTAAAAAAAAAAAAAAAAATTTAATGTGGGTTTAAAATATATATATATATTTGGCCAATTAAAAAAATAAAGAAAGAGAAAAGTTTAAACGTGAAGTTTGTTTCTGAATAAGTGGGTTAGTAGGAGAGTAATCCTATTTTGTAGGCAATATTTTAGTGAGGGTTAAAGATGTATTTTTACTTTATTGTCCTTTAGTTTTGTCTCTATTTAAACTTATGGAAATAGGGGTAATTTGGACAAAAAAAAAAAAAATCCGGTCCAAACAGGGGAAGCTCCTTAAATAGTAGTATAGATAACTAATGAAAAATGCTACGGGTACAATAATTTTACAACAAAGTTTTGATGATAAGATGTTACTAGTTCTCATCTTTTTTTTTTTTGCTGAATGTTACCAGTTCTCATCTTGACCCACTAATGACATAACTTTTTATCTAACTATTCTCACCTAAGCTCTAATGTGGAAATCTTTTTAAAATATTGTAGAGATATTCTTTTGGTCTGAAATGAAATAAAGTAAAGTCTAAAGCCAAAATGCTACTTTAAATCCAAAACACAAACAAAGAAAACCAAAATGCTACTAGATTTTATTTATTTTTTGATCTTGAATTTGTTTCTTGGGGTTGTCATACACAGACAGGATTATTAGTGAAAAAAATGAGAGTGGCGTAAATGGTGTTTCATCAACACTCAACAAATCTAGCATAAGAATTGTGGGAATTCTTCAGCCTAATTTTTATGATAAACAAAAGGGGATGCCATGGATTTCTGGAAGAATTTAAGCACTTGAACAAGGAGCCTGATTCTTAAGTCCCTGAACCTAGAAAATTTTGTTTGCTCCTATAGGTTGGAATTGGACCGGTGGTGCCCAATATTTGGGCTTTTTATGTGGAAACAATGGAGAGAGTTGGGCTTCTCTTGCAATTTGGGCTTTTACATGGTGCTCAGAGTTGATCTACTTTGCACTATTTTACTTTGTGATGATGCACTTTTCACTTTAAATAGGCTTAGTAATTTGGGCAAATAAACTTAGTCAAATTAGGAATTTAGTTACTTGAGATTTCTCATTCTCCTTGTTAAATTACGCATTTCTTAAAAAGTCCTATTAAATTAGGTGTTTTTGAACTCCAAACTCTAATTTTCATAAACTCGATATTCACTTCTAATTTTCATAAATTCGATATTCACTTCGAGCTAGTGATAGAATCTTGAGATTTATCTTGAGTCACCTGAAGACATAATTTAGGAACTAAAGATAATATAAAAATTGGTTTGTACTCAAACAATGTTAATGATCTCTCTGACTCTTATTTGTAGTTGTTATAATAAAATTGCAGTGCGCATTGATCTTTTTATTTATTATTTATTATTATTGTTTGCATTCAAATATTCCATAAATCTGGTTTAAGTTTCCTATTTCCTTACAATAAGATGCTGATGCATAATTATACGGAATAAACAATTCCCTTATATGAATATATACAACAGCTTGAAGAGTTGGGTGGCACTACTACCACGTTTAATCTGAGCAAATACAACAGATTAGGCAAACCAACGTGATATGCTTCTTGTGTGAGAGAAAAGCTGCTTAGGTGCCTTGCTTGGCTATTGATTCAGGAATTGAAACGTGAAAGCACTGCCGCTTGTTACTCAACTCAGATTGTTGCATCTATCCCTTTCTTGCCTCTTTTGCTAAACCTAGTAACCCCATGAAAGAGAATCGAATGTTTTGAAGATTTAAACCGACACATCTCAAATTGACTCACATGCACTAGGACCTGACTTGGTTCATTCTGGAAATACAAACTGACCTATAATTTTATTCATGCAAGTCTTCTCCATTTCAAGTCCAGTTTATTTTACGGTTTAGATTTTTTAATCTAATAGTGTATAAGATGTCATGTCATTTAAAATTTTAAATAACATAATAGTTTGTACACTTTTAGATTTGTAAAATTTTAATGTGAATCATGAAATAGACGAAATGGATCAGACTTGAAATAGAAAGGGTCCACTTCCTTCAACTAAGGGCAATGTAAAAGGGTATTGAAGGGTCTAGTCAACAATATAATGAAAATTGTAGAATAGTTCAAGTATACACTTTTAGACTTTATGTGTTATATTTTGGATTTTCCAATTAAATTCAATCATGTGACTACATTAACCAATGAGTACAAAAGAAAATATGTCACCTTCTTCTAAGAATAATTAAATTCAACCATGTGATTCATTAGTCAATGCAACTGTATGATTAAATTTAATTGAGAAACCAAATGTATAACATCTCAAAAATTGTAGTATTCTAATTTAGGAGCTGTGGGCATTGAAGTGAGAAATAAAATATAAGAAAAGGAACCATTTCCTACCAAAATGTTGAAAACTAGGACGAAGAAAGGCTGATAGTTTGGACTTTGGTGTGGATCTTCAAATATTAATAATTATTTTAATCATTTATAGGACTACAAAGATACATGTTATTTGTATATGTATGTATTTCGTATAACATATAAAATTTAATATAACAGTCACCACCATGTGCCATTATTATTGTCTTACGTTGAAACGAATTGCAAAGGTTTCAGTTTATTTCTACTTGTTTTGAAGAGCTCTCACTCTCACTCTCACCCAAAACCAAAAGCATATTCCTTCCCCATGACAGGATCGAAAGGCCAAAGGCCCAAACTAGACTGGCCCACAGAGAAGCAATGGACCGTATCAGACCCACCACTTTACAAGATTCAGTGGGGCTCACGCAAAACAAAATTGTATATTTGATTACGTGTCACCAAAGCATGATACGGTTCTCCCATCCTATTCCTAGGCATTTCAAAATTCATAATTTTCATTGAGTATATTGGTTCACATTTCAACTAACTACTAATTTTATTTTACTATTATTTATTATTAATAACTTACCACTTCAGTCAGCGATAGTAAAATATTTTGTGAAGATTATTATGATAATAGCTAAAATAGTTGTTATTATTTTTTTTTTTTTTAGAGATAATTACAACATGCTGCTAATCCCGCAACTCGAACCCTTTCTCCCCTAAACCCCCAAGCACTTTGTATATGGGGAGGTATCAATTTAGCTACAAGGCCTTTGGCAAATAGTTGTTATCATTAATTGAGAGGAAATGTTGATCAATGTTAACTTAAACGGAAAAGTATTTCATGTGATCTTTGCATACATGGCACCACACAAAAATATTGATATGTCACTCTTCATTAAACAAAGATTAGGTGGCACCACAAGGGTTAAATTTTGTTAAACGGTTTTATTTTAAAGAATAATCAATCAATGTGACAAATCAAACCTTATTTTTTATTTTATTAGGCAAATTTAATCATATGATCTAAAGCACTTAATCACATGATATGCAAACAATTTTTGTCATATCAACAACTTACAATTTTAATCCATAATAATAATTACATTTTATATTGAACAACAATTAAAAATAAATTACACACATCTCCATTTTAAAAAGAAGTAAACACACATAATAAACAAAAAAAAAAATGTTTGTTTTATTTCTTATAAAGTTGACTAAAGTATACTAATTTGGGATTGTTTTTATTTTAGTCATCTACATTTCAAAATGTTTCATTTTTGGCCATTTATTTTTTATTTCATTTTCATAATAACATTGCCATTCATTTCTGTTAATAATTTAATTATTCATAATATGTTTTTTTTTTTTTTTTTTTTTTTTTTACAATGATGAAAATTTCAATATTTTATAATATTTTTAAAGATATATTTTCATGAAATAGTTAACCATAAATAACACCTAAAGATCAGATTAGATTACTAATAAAAATGAACCCATAACCAAAATAAAAATGTAATCAAATATATAAAGTCAAAATAAAAATTTTAAAATGTAAATGGACAAATAAAAAACAACACGTCTTAAAAAGCGAATAATGTATTTTTTTTAGTATAAGATCATGAGTAAAAAATAATTTATGACCTTATATGATCTTAAGGGGACAGAAATATATTTCAACTTAATGACAATTTTTTTTTTCATTTAATAAAATATCTAGAATTCTAATCCGCCAACACCAGAAACCGACTAATTTATGACAAGAAAAAAACATGCTTTCCTGACTCATGACTCATGACTCATGGTTGAAATTGAAATTCATAAACAAATATAAAATAGAAAAAAAAAAAAAAAAATTCCCTCAGCTAACTATCTCTGGTACTAAACTAAACAAAACCCCTCGTCAGCTTCGCCTCTCTTTCAAAAACTCTCTCTCTCTCTCTCTCTATCTCTAGACTCTGTGTTTGTGTATTGGTCCGAGAATAGAAGAGAAGAGAAAGGAAAAATGAGTGCTACAATGGAGTCGATTTCGTTCTTAAACCCTAACCCTAGCTACAGGTCGACGAAGTCTTCGTTGGTACAGTCTTCACGCTTCGATTCACTCCTCAGGACTCGCACTCGCACCTACAATTACAATTACAAGCTCTCTCTTTTGCCCAAACCTGTTTCCGTTTCTTCCAATGGGGTTTCCTCTCGTTTTCTTTCTCGGAACCCACCTCGCAGATTCATTGTAGCTTCCTCTGCTTCACACGAGGATTCGGTAAAGCCAAAATTTTCAATTTTTTTTTTTTTTTTTTTAAGTGTGTTTCTTTTTGTTTTGTTTAAATTTCTTTTTGGGTATAGAAAATATGTAAATTTTAGTTCAGTTTTGTTTTTTTGCTTTTGATTTTGGTGTTGGGTTTTGAATTGGGTGATTGAATTCGAGCTTTGTTATTCAGTTCATGCTAAAGTTTTTTGTTTTATTCAGAGAAATCAAATGGGGATGCTATCTATTATTGAACATGGCAAAGCTAGAGTTTTTTTTTTTTTTTTTTTTTTTTGTGTGTGTTACTTCTTAGGTGAAAATACTTAATGGGGTGCTTGTTCTTTGGCTTTGTGACGGGAATTATGTTAGTTTTAGTTCAGTTTTGTTTTTTGCTTGTGATTTTGGTGTTGGGTTTTGAAATGGGTGATTGAATTCAAGCTTTGTTATTCAGTTCATGCTAAAGTTTTTTGTTTTATCCATAGAAATCAAATGGGGATGCCTATTATTGAACATGGCAAAGCTAGAGTTATTTTTTTTTTTTTTTGGTTTTTGGTTTTTGTTTTTTTGTGTTACTTCTTAGGTGAAAATACTTAGTGGGGTGCTTTTTCTTTGGCTTTGTTACGGGAATTATGTTTGATTAAGGCATGATGTACCTGTTGGTTCTTATGTTGAAGCTGTGTTTTATAGTGTGTAATTTAATTAGAGGTGTTGGTATTTAGTTTCGTCCGAGCCCCTGAAAAAAAAAAGGATTCTATTATTGCTATTGGTGATATACAAATGATTGTGACGAATTTGACAATGGGATGTGTCATCTCAGTTTTGCTTGTTGAGCTTGTAAGAAAGCTTCATTGTTACATAGTAATGGAATTTTTGTTTGTTGCTGAAACATAGTATTATTAATAACCTCATCCATCTTCGATTAAAAGGAAAAAAAAGTATGATGTTGTGAAGAAAGGCAATATCTTATGGCTTATGTAAGGTGTGGCATCAAGTAGGGCTTATGTTTTTTTTTTTTTTTTTTTGGTTGTCACATGCATGCTCTTTAGTGAGTATATTCAGAATTTTCTTCTTGCTTGATCTATTTCAAGGGTATCCTAATGGTGTTTTATTTTTTTTTTATTATTATTTTTTTATAAATAATAATTTCTATAGAAGAGTCAAGAAATTGAAGTGGAGAAGGGAAAAGATGATCATAATTTGGGAGCTGAAGATTCACAAGAAGTTTGGAAAGAGCTTCTAGAATCTTTCAAAGAACAAGCCTTGAAGATGCAAAGCGTTTCGCAAGAAGCATACGAGTTATACTCTAAGAAAGCAGTAGTCATCCTAAAAGAAACTTCTGAACAGTTGAAAATACAGGCAGACAAGGCAAGAGATGATTTGCTTGATATAGCAAAGGAAATTAGTGAAGAAGGCAAAGTGTATATCTCCACAGCTGCTGAGAACTCCCCTGAACCAGTCAAAGATATAGTGGAGACATTTAATATGCCAACCGAAGATTTGAAAGAAATTTCTAGAGTTCATGACTTCCGCGTTGGGATTCCCTATGGTACGTGTAATGTATGAGAGCGTTGTTTGCAAAATCTTGCAATTTGATGCTTTATTGTTGCACTTCATTTGGGGACTCGGTTGCGTCAGTTTGGGTATAAATGCAGTAGTGTGAGGAGAAATGGCACTAAACATGCATACTCTGATGCAAAATTTTATGTTGCTATATGGCTTTGTTGGAACTATGCTGTGTTTTAATATACTTTTAGGCTTGTATATGAATTAAGCAGACGATGATGTCAAATTATATCAAGTGCTTTTATTATGCTTCAGTTCAATCTTGTCATGATGCTGCTAATGCTTTGCAGGTTTGCTCCTTTCTGTTGGTGGCTTTCTTTCCTTCATGCTAACGGGAAACATTGCTGCCATTAGATTTGGTGTTATCCTTGGTGGCACTCTTTTGGCCTTGAGCGTTTCAAGTTTAAAATCATATAAAAGAGGGGAATCATTTCCTCTAGCCTTGAAAGGACAGGCAGGTTAGTTTATTTAAATTTAGCGTCTGCACCGCTTGCTCTTATGTCATAATTGGCTTTATGATCATCTTGCTTGTTTTAGTGATCAGAATATATCCCACATATTTTGGAATACCTTGTTCACTTGGCTCTTAACTGTTTATGTCTGGTATATGCCTGTTATATGTTATGTGATAAATAATGCTTTCCTTTCTTTTCATTTAATCGATGTGAAAAGCATGGCCAGGAAAATTTGGGGGGCAATGATTTTTTTTTAGGGTAACCTGCCTTGGTGGCTATATTCTCTTTTGTTGGGCTTGGGAGTTTGGACCTTTACAAGTTGTATATGCCATAACCCAAGTCATCCCACCTCCATTTGACTAAGTGAACATATGCAACAGAAAATCAATAAATATTGTTGGAGTTGCATTCCAATCTTAAGAGTTGATTGGTATTATGTTGCAAGGAGAAGGCAGAGCTAAAGGATAAATCTGCTTAAAATTTCATGTTTTACAGTGAATTTCTTTTTTGTGATAGATTTGTAGAATGGGTGGAGTTCAAAAATGGACTTGTAGCCTGATTTAACGGTCAAGATAAGCCCATGTCCCATGCATAATCCCTGACCTTAATGATTTAATTACATATAGGTCTTGGCCTTTTGGGTGTAAATCTGGTGATCTGGTTCAGTCTGTTATGTTCTGGTTCCTATTAATAAATAAGTTTTTTTTTTTTTTTTGGATAGCTAATAAATGAGTGTATTATTGACCAAATTTGAAGATCAATAGAGGATTTTTTTACTTTAGATTATTATGATGACCAAAAGAACTAAAAAAGGATAAAAGGTCTGTTGGCACCAGTATATTATCACGTGATATAGATGCGGTATGTTATTCATTTTGATTTCAGATGTTAAAGTCTATTTGTAGTTTGATTTCAGATGTTCAATGTATCCGTTTTGTTTTAAGTTTGAACTGGCATTTGAAGCTGGAATTTTGGCTTATTTATTGTTTATTGTTTTAGTTTGAACTTTATATATTATGCCTCTTATGAAATTATTTCTAAATGGAATGTTGGGCCTGCAGCAATTGCAAGTATAATATTTTTGCGGGAGTTAAGCCAGCTGTCTCAGGTAATAGATTCTTCATTTAGCTATTATTTTCAATTAATTTTTCCAGCTTCTGATTACTATTGTTCCTGGTTTTTCTGCTTGCAGGCTCCATCATTTCTGAGCTTCGTTTCAACAGTCATCAGGTTCTTATTATTCTTATGACTTTTATGTTTTTCGTTTCCTTCTTTCTTTGGAGGAAAAAGCACCCTGGTCTTTGGTGGATGGCATTAAATCTTGATCTTCATCAGTTTCTTAATTATTTGGGAAAAAAAAAAAGAGAGAAGTTTCTTATTCTGTTTTACCAATAATTTATTGTCAGTTTCTTAAGTGCTGGAACTGGACTTTATTTTGACTCATTATTCTGCATAATAGTGATGTAGTTGAATGACACAATGGGAATCCTTGTCTGTCTAAAACATGTCACCAGTCAGGCAAAAACTATATATAGCTTGGCTTGCTTGCCAACCATTTCCAACTAATCTTTGCATTACAACTCATGGTTAGGCAAGCCTGAAGAGAAGAGTCTTGGATTATAGTATGGCCCAAGATGTTGTGTCTTTTAGTAGGAATAATGGTGCAAGATAAGATGAGAATGGTGGAGATGAGTTGTGTGGCTAACCCCAAGTAAAAACGAAAAAGCTTTTGATTAGTTTAATTGAGTTGATAAATCATACGAGGCGGATGCTTTTGGCAATGTATGGTTTCCTATGGTTCCTATTGGGCTAGTTGAGGTCCCTCTGTGAAGCTGCAGATTATGCTTCAACTATACAGTGCACTTATCAAAAGAAAAGATCCTGTTCAACTATACAGTGCTTCATTTGGTCGTTCTATTGTTTTACATGGTTTTATTTAATTAATCCAAGTTCCTTTCTGAGAACTCCTAATCTTCCTCCTCAAGCTGCTGTGTGTTGGTTGATGGCCGTAATCTGGTCACTTGAGCTCCCACTAGAGGAGCTTTATATTGTCTACTTTCTTCTGCCTCCTGCTTCCTTTTAGTCTCTCTCTCTCTGGCTTGCACAGATACACACACACACACAGGAAAACTTGTACCAGCAGATGCACCTTTTTTATGTGAGAGCTTAAATGAATTATGCATCCCGAGATAAATTTTAGTTACTTTTGCATGATTTTCACTTATGCGCAACCTTCCTTTTCCCATGCAGCGGTGCAGTGGTAGCATTCTTTATCTATAGGATCATACTGGATCGTAAAAAGCACAGAGGCTCAAATTTGGAAAACCAGACGGAAAATTAGTTCATTTGTGTAAGGTTGGTTGATTTGTTCAATGTTTAGTCTTTCTGTTTCATCTATGCTTAGTGAGTGATGTATTTTTTTCTCCATAGAGGAGCACAAACTGTATGTTTGGTCTCATTCAAATAAATAACTACCTTTTTTAATTAATTTTTTATTTGCCACTAATAGTAGCAGGAATTTCCAAGCTGGATCAAGATTTACAGTTTAAATTCTGACTTTAAGTCTTTTTACCCAGACATATGGCTCCTGTTTGAAGAAAAAGCAAATTAACATTTCCATATGCTACAGGATACAAGTTTTACTGAACTACAACAGCTTCAGGAGGACACACCAATTAAGATCTGAGGCGTTATTGTTCATTGAGGTTGAAGAATGCTTGCCTGAGGCAAAAGAGAATCTGGGCTCTCGTTGGATTCAGTTGTAGTTTTGTATTTTATCTATTTATTAGGAAATAATATAGATGTTACTATAATGTGGTGTACGTGCTCTGTTCAGTTTGGGAGATGCTACAAAGTGATTTGATTTTCTTCATCTTTTACCTTATCTTTTTGACAACCTATGTTCATTATGGTCATGCAGAATTCTTCGCTGGTGGTCCTTATCAGATTGTTGATCCCTTTTTTTATTCCATGATAATTTACACATTTAAGTGTATTTGTTTCTATAAATTAACGCATAGTTTTACTTCTTAGTTCCTTCTTTATTACTTTATTACATCATCAATTATTCCATGAAAACAAAATAAGACTAATAGGATTGCCTAATGCCTGCACCACATGGATGTGCATTCATTATTTTGAAGATCTCCAATTCATGCTTTTTTTCGACACGGTGATACAATATTTTATCTAACAGTGTAGGTAATGCCACATTATTTGAATAACATCTAGTTAAATGACACTGGAGGCCTCATAAATCTCCGGACCTCCTCCACCTACAACAAGATTTCTGTTTACTTTTTACGAGTTACTGTTCTTGCGATATCGGGTATCAAGCAAAAAAATAAAGGAAAGTCATCAACCCAGGTGGGAACCAGTACATTGAAGTTTGAACCTACAGTGAGAATAGAACTACAACAAATACTTAAACTGTTATACTTGCTTCCATCCTGAGCAAAATTGCACCCTTGATAAGTTGGGAAATATATGCATCAATTAGGCTACAGATTTACATTGATAAGAACAGAATGAAAGGACAAACTTCCAACTCCCAAAATAAACACAGAAATTCTGACTATCAAAGCTGTTGCTAGATTTATAAAAAAGAAAAAAGCTGTTGCTAGCCACAGGTTGAAAACAGTGCAATCCCCTACTAATCAATAATATGTGGTTGGTGTGCAAATGCAACTTAGAATTTGGTGATTTGTAATCCTCTAATCATCCGAGTTGCACCTATCAACATCTCTCCACCTTTCATACATTCCCATGGGAAACGTGATTAGGTATCTCTCCTTGATTATCCAATG
Organism: Notholithocarpus densiflorus; assembly: GCA_030021035.2. NCBI lineage: Eukaryota > Viridiplantae > Streptophyta > Magnoliopsida > Fagales > Fagaceae > Notholithocarpus > Notholithocarpus densiflorus. The sequence goes on from JARYZH020000046.1 coordinate 2,285,771, forward strand.
GCATGTACTGCGCCATGATTGCCCGTATCTCAGAATCCATGTATCTCTGTATAAAGTAATTTACAAAAACAGAATTTGTATTAGTAAACAAGTCAAGTCCATCAATAAGTTAAATCTTATGATGCAAATTAGATATATCAGGACTGATGCTGACAAATTTACATTCAAACACTTAAAGCTTTTGCATATTTACACTGCTAAGTTTTTCTTTGGATTTTTCAACTCACTAATCCGTATAGCCTAAAATTACAACAATTGTAAACTAGAGTCTACATTAAGTTCCCCTTTCAAATCTCTCTCTCTTGATTTCCCTCATTCTAATTTCTTCTTTTTCCCTTTTGCTTCTGGTCACTCTTGTTGGTTTCAAGGACGTTGACTGACCTAACAGTGTCCCAAATCACTCCTAGCATCTTACAGTAATCTCTTTTTACTATTTTCTTATTAGATCATACAACTTCAGGTTCTTCTTCACATGCAGACATGAGAAAACATGCTAATAGATTTGAGTTTATTATTTATATATATATATATATATATATATCTTAATCCATTCTGAATCAAGGCCTATTCCAATGAACTTAATAATGTATCTACAATTTTATGCAACAGCAAACATACCCGGATTCTGTACTTGTAAATTGCATATCCCCCAACCCCAGCAGCAGCCAAGCCGAGAATAATAATCCAAATAAAGCTCCAACTCACCTCTGTCTTACCATCTTTACCTAAAATTTTCCAACAGAAAACTTAGCAGATGAAAACAAATGGCAAATTGCATTAAATAGAAATTAGTAATCAAGTGTTCTATAACATAGGATGATCAAACTCAGACTGGCAAAGAAAAAACAGAATCAATCTCAAATCCCAACAGCCATGGAGTTATGACAACCAAATCAAATAAATGATTATTTTAAAAAGGATGTTTACCTAGCATTTTCTACAAGTTCGTACTTGTAAATTCATAATTGGCGTCTAGATGCAAATTTTGTTATTTGGTAATACAGCAAAAAAATAGATTTGCATCAATGGATAGTGAAAATATAAAGAACTTGCCCCCTATGTGCATCGCATCAAAATATAACCAAAACAAGCACTTTCAGGTTACTTACTTATACATGTGTCATGTTCTTGCATGTACAATAAACCACCACTACAACTGCACTCATAACTGCCCCATGTATCCTTGCATTTGCATTCTGGGCACTGGCAGGCTATTTTCTCTTTGCATTCATCAACATCTGGAGCAAGGACACAGCAAAGAAACATGTATGGTGAATCAACATAAAGTCCTCGTTGGTACATGAAATAAAATGAAAGCATGTGTAAGCCTATGACTTAGTTGTAGCTGCTGCCCCATTCCTCCTGGCCTACAAAAGGCCTTTGACTGTGGGCTTAGAACCCATATATAAAGGACAAAAATATCAGGAGATGAAATACTAAATATCAGGAGATAAGTACCAAAATTGACATAAATTGTCTTTCTATGTAAGGTCTATCATTAATATGCTCTATAAAGTAGCATATTCTGCAATAAATGTTTAGTTTTGTAACTATGTATGAAAATGGGCTGGAGGAGCCTCTAAATAATGTGACATTTTAATAAGCCCACTTCATCCACTTTATAATGGATATGATGTCTGATTCTATTAATTGAAGAGATCAAGGGTAACAATACCATCACAGGTGTTGATTCCGTCACCCTTGAATCCTAGCGGACACTTGCAATCTTTTGAGTCATCCTGCTCAATCATCAGAAATCCAGTTTATCACAAACAAGAAGATAAAGCAAGATATAAAAATATGAATCACTAACTGATTTAAAGTTCAACAACATACAGCACAAGCTGAGTAAGTCGCGCCATCATGAGTTTTCTTCCAACAACCTCCATTATTGATTTCACAACGTAAAGCCCCTGTAGCTGTTAAACAAAGCAGAATCATGGCATAAATAAAACTGAAACAGGTATGTAAAAATATTAAATAGCAGGTTTTTTCATTAATGAACATTGCCATATTGATCTCTATATACTTCTACTTCCTATATGTAAGAGGAATCTAAATAGGATTTACAACCCTCCTGGCCCCACTCTGGCCATGAAAAGAATGAAATACCATAATGCCCCATTTTCCAAGTAGGTAATTGTGTCTTGTTAAGGGCTCTATTATTATCAGCACAGTCCAAAACATTTTCATCGGCCATGCAACAAAAAAGTTACTCTAAAAATTAAAACCATCCAAGATCATGGCAACAAAAAAAGTTGTTTTTCAGAAGTATCATGTTAAAGATGTTCACAGAAAAGTTTGTTTAAGGTAACCAATGTGTGTGCTTTGAGTGTAATCCTTGAGTACACGTACCACATAGAAAGGGTCATATTTGCATTCACAGTATCACTTAAGGAAGACACTGGTATCAAGCAAGTTAGTAGGCCCACCTATGAGAAACTCCTAGTTCGTTGGTCCCTTTCCATAGTGACAGAATTATAGTTACTGGAACCTACATTACTCATTAACTACCGAATGGCTTTCAATGTGGGTTATATAATTTTGTTTTATCAGCTTTATCTCGAAACTAAACTAGCACCCTATGAAGAGAAAATTTTTACCTTCACAATGAGTATAACCGTCACCAACAAACTTTACACCTTGCACAACAGGGCATTCACATACTCTTCCCCGGAAAGTATCCTACAAAATAGCAAGCCTCACATAAGAAGCAAGGAAACAGTGAAACAAATGAAGTAAAAAGTTTTTAATTTTTTTCTCATAATAACATACAAACAAAATGTTAAGCCAATGGACATACCTTGCACGCAGTTACGTTAGCAGCCTTGTCTTGCCAGCAGCCACCATTGTTGTGCAAACACTCATTTGTTTCTATATCTGCAAGGAACAAACCATAGGAGGACAATAAATATCAGATGGACAAGAGTAATTGAGACCATACAATAAATATCACATGGACAAGGGTTCCTTAGAATTCACTTGTCTTTTTTTGTAGTATAAAGTGATGCCACAGCAATTGCTCTTTCTTTAAAAGGCCACACACACACGCACACAAACAAACATAACAAGGATAGTTAAAGACCTTCGCTCAAACAAATGGCAGGCTCTGTGGTCTCCTCAAATCCTGCACAGATGGCCTTGAGAATTGCTACCTTGTCCAGCTTACCTGAAACCATTATTATAATAAAAATAAAGATTACAGAGCAGATTCATGCACTTGAACAGATAATAAGATCTGTAATGAGCTTCCTCAAACCTCTATACTGTCTGTTATTTATTACAAGAGTTGGCAATATAGTAACATCTCCACGGGTGCCTTTGCCAATCTGAAATTAGAATTTTACAAGAGCAAGATGAGAAAAAACATAACATGCAATGAGAAATTGAAGAGACAGGCTATATAAGCACCATGAACTGTTAGTCTTCTAGGAGTTTACCTGTGCATCCTGTTCAGCTTTAAGAACTGGGTTGTCCACATCTGCTGAAGGGTCTCCAACACAATTTTCTATTTTCTTGAGGTCAATATCTGTCAAAGTACATAGCAAGAAACATAAAGAACCTCAGTTTACTATCCTTCGGTCTATAAGATAAGGTTGCTCTCATCTGCTACTACCTAGTAAATTAAAAAAAGCATAAAAAACCAATGACTCAATAACAAAGTAATTGTGTTTCCAGGCACCCTACAGAATTAAATAACTTAAATGACATTCTGAGGCATTTCATTCAAGCAGAAATATCCAAAATCATGGTGTTTTCAGTCATGGACAAAAGCTTAAAAGATGATATAAGAAAAATAACGTTGTAGCTAAAACAAAGACCAACAGGTTGATATCAATAAGTTATTGGCTGATTTAAAAATTAAATAGAATAAAAGAAATAAAATAATAAGATTTGGCACTAGAATGATTGCAACATTGTGGATGACACCAAATTCACAGAATATCATATAAATCATCCATTCAAAATATGTCACTGGAAAGCGTTCCAGCCCAATTAGAATTGAAACATAGAGGCAATAAACCCTGAATAAAATTTTGGTAAAATTACAAAAATTCCAGAGACAAATCAGAACTTTTAAAAAATGTGTTTAAGGTGACGTGACAATATACAGTGCAAAAGGGGTACATCTAAGGATCTCATTAAATATCTGAAAATTTTTGTCACAATCTTTTATGCATAGAATACAAAGGAAATATGCATCAGTATGTCAAAATGCAAACATTCACATGGAGTCTTCAACCTACCAAGGGATTTAATAACTTGATTTGAGCAGTCTTCATTATACTTCTTCTCTTTCATTGGGCAACGGATTGCAAAATCTGTCACATAATCCCACCAAAGCCATGGCTTTCCACTTTCATTGGCCACCTTAAAAAAGCATGCTTGGCGTAGATTTTGAACCACAACATCCTTCCCATCATATCCTCTATTAAAATCTTGCTCGGGATCTGGAGCACAGTACCTCCCATGATTGATGCACTGAGACTTGCACTGTTTGCTAAAAATAAAAGCTTCTGGGCAATACCAAGTTATATAATGTGGGGTGAACTGAGTGTACCCTTTCTTCTCCAGTATCTGAGCTGCTCCTTTAAATTTTTTGACAAAGTCAATCTGGCTGTCACACTTTGGTCCACATTCGTCATTGCTGTTTGTCCAAAACTCATACTCAACCCGCTCATCGGGATGTGGAAGAGCCTCAGTCCAATCAAGATTTATGTTGACCATCTCTCCACTGGATAGAGCTTTTCTAATGCTATCCCCCAAGGATTTGCTTATAAGGGCTGAAGGAATGGTAATGTTCTGTAGATACTCAGCTTTAGCATTTTCTTCTTCAGGAGTGTCCATGGTAATTAATGGCTCCACTTTGTCATCCGCAACAAGAATAGCTGCTGCTCCAGCATTCTGTGCATTCCATGCCTTCAAGGTGAAGTAACAATCTGGCAGCACATCAAAGTCATAGATGAAAACTTACATTCAAAAGAAGACAGGAAACAAAATACAAAAATTATGTAAGTTGCCATTCGATTTAGCCACAGCCCTTGGAGAGAGTTCATGTCATCACAATTCACTGAGGGAGGAATAAGTGTTTATTTGCATGGATATACAATGAAGCAAAACTCAATAGCAAAAATTCAAAACTTGGTACCCAGTACTTCAATTCAAATAAAAGAGAACTCCTACAATCTATTAGAAACTTCCTTAAATAGAATCCAGTCAAAGGACAATAAAATATTGATGAAGAAAGAATAAGCCCTGATAAGCAACTAAAACATATTTACATTATAATCGTGATAGTGACAAAAATTATTCAATACATACATACACGATAGATAGACACAATCTGCTTTGTCATCATGCCATAAATAACATAATCACAACCATAAACTATCACAAAAAACAGAAAAGCTTCAAAGCTTATAATTAAAAGGGTAACCAAGAATTAAACTGAAAATAAAATTGAAACTTAAAAGTATATGATCAATTAAAAGACACTTTTTTAAAAATTAAAAAAAAAAAAAAAAAAAAAAAAAACTGACCTCCTCGATCGGCTAGGAGAAAGGTGGGTAGGCCTCCAGGCTTGGACTTGAAGGAGATATCGAAGTCATTGCATGCCTTATGATTGGCTTTGGGGTAAACCACAGTACCAACCATGGTTCCTCCATACTGAGGAACCCCAAAATTCCCAATTGCACATTCATGGACACCGCTCAGAGAGCTTGGTGAAGTCACTTTCAAGCTGTTCTTCTCTACCACAAACCTTCCCACACAAAACCCACATAGCATAAACCAAACCCACACCAAAAGCCCAAGCTTTTTCCCCATCTCCCTCATCCAAAAACTCAAAATAAGAACAACCCAGATCAAGAAAAACTATTTATTGCGGTTTTCCTCAAAAACCCAACAAATCTATAATTCAGATTGCAATAAATACAGTTAAAAAAAAAAAAAAAACACTCAATTTTGATAACTTAAAGCTCTTATTTTTATGTAAATTTTCGATTGTTTTTTGAAAACCCAGATCGGAATTAAACTTTTTTTTTTGGTTTTTTGTTTTGCACTGTAAAAAGTTATCTGGGTCTAAGCTGAAAATGAAGAGAAGCAACAGAAGGGACTGTTTGGAACTTATTTGGTGCTTGTTATAGAGAAAAAGAAAAGTATCCAAATAGGTATAAATCAAAAAGAAGATTGGAAGACTTGGAATAGAGAGACGTGTCAGTTACGCTCTAACTGTAATTCTATTCCTTCCCAGGTAAGTAATTTACGGGAAAATCAAAATCAAATTCCACGTATTGATTTATAGGAAGAGTAGAGAAGTAATAAATGAACCGTCTTCAGAAAGTGCATTAAACCGCCTTTGTTAAAGATATTTTATTGTTTTTAGAAGATATTGGATAGTTAGATAGGATTTATGTTGGCTTTTTAAAGCTACTTGTCGTAATAACATTCATTTTTCTTGAAATTTAGAATAATGATATCTCACTCAAAATTTGAAGGAAAAAATATTTCTTTCCTTTGAAATTTGAAAAAAAATTAACATCTCAATTTGTTTTATATTAGTAATGAATCATTCTAAATTTTTATAAGATTCTTTTTACAAAATTTAACTATAATCAGTAAAAAAATAAATTTAGAATAAAAATGTAAAATAATCAAAATACCAAAACACTTGTAACTAGTTGAAAAAAGAAAAAATAATAATAAATAAAATTCACACTTAATATTTTAAAATACACTTTAATTAAAAATTTAAAACAATGAATATTAATTATGAAATAAAATAATTTTGGAAAGCTGCCCTTAAGTAAAGGGTAAGTTAATACACAGCATTTTTAATATTAATTTAACAAATTTTGGTAAATTAGATGTCAAGATGGACAATTTTTTTTTTCCCTTCAAGTTTTGGGTGAAGTGCTATTTTGCCAAATCTCAAAAGAGGCTAGTGTGATTACCCCTAAGATACTTTTATCATTTTTTCTCTTTTATTTTTGTTAATACTAATACTGCGAAAATTACTAACTCTAGTTAAAAAAAAAAAAATATCATTGATGTCATTTGTTGTAGATGTTGCATAATATAAAATTAATGGTGTTCAATGAATTGTGAAAAGTAACAAATTTTTTTTTTTTTTTTTTTTTTTGACAATTCTATTGGTGTTTGAAAAACAAAATGTATATATAATGTTACACTAACCGTACCTTTTATCTCAATAATAAAAAAATAATAATGATAATGATGCCATGGGTATAACTAATTGTGGGGACTAAATCCGCCGCAAGCTTATTGTCCTCTTTGGGGAGCCAAGCCCGCAAGGTTTTGTTTTTCAAGCGACATGGGAGGTACGGATCTTCACCCTTTGGGCTTTACACCGCAGTCCCACATCGGCAAGGAATGCGCCCCACTCATGCTTTATATGCCCTTGGAGCTTGCATGAGTGTACCACTACTACGCATGCATGGTAGTGGTACACTCATGCAAGCTCCAAGGGCATATAAAGCATGAGTGGGGCGCATTCCTTGCCGATGTGAGACTGCGGTGTAAAGCCCAAAGGGTGAAGATCCGTACCTCCCATGTCGCTTGAAAAACAAAACCTTGCGGGCTTGGCTCCCCAAAGAGGACAATAAGCTTGCGGCGGATTTAGTCCCCACACTAATAATAATGCTATGGGTATAAATATTTTAAACTAAAAGTAATTTTAGAAACAATCAATTATGCACCCAATTTTTTAACTTGTTGATATGTACAATTCTGAGTAACCAACGTAAAATTATGGCTCACAAAAGACAGAAAATATCAATCACTCATAATCGCACAAGTTAGCAAGTAGTGAAATTGAGTATGTGATTAGTTATGTTTATAGGCAAACTTTAAAACTAATGAAAGTGATAAATTATTACTCCCTCATACCAAAATTTTGGTATTGTTTTGAAAATTCAACTTCTTTTTTTATGGAATATCATTTAATACATTGATTTTCAAATAAAAAATATAAAAAATTTCAAAACTAATCTCATTAATTTGAAATCTAATAAAAGAGATGTATTGACTTTTGAATAAAGTAAAAGATTAAGTTAGGATATTTATCAATTTTATATATATTGAATTTTCAAATAAAATTTTTGGGACATCCAAAATAAATTAGAGAACTAAAAAATTTATTATAGATGAAATATGAATTTTAGAATTTTGTTAACAAATGCCTTAATAACAATATTTAAGATGTATTTAATATTTTATTAAATAATTGTGCACACATTATGCTATGGTCTTGTTTGTGTGCCCATGCATTATGCCATGGCTTAGGTAGCGTGTTCACGCAGGACTACCATGACCTATTTTTATACATTTTTCAAAAAATGAAGTCAAACTAAACACATATATATTCAAAAACAAGTATATACAACCACAATAAATTTATGTGTGCAAGCCAATAAATCATTAATATTTTTATTTTATTTTAAAAAATATATACATTATTGTAGGTGCATTTTTTGCTTCAAGGAAACTCATGTATACTCCTAGGCAATTTTTGCTTGTCCCACATTGGAAAAATCTCTTCCCTCTTTCTACTTTATAAGCGATGAACCAATAGTATTAGAGTACCATTAGTTTGGTCGGTACACTACTCCTTCAGCTTCACGCTTATAAGGCAGCAAGTAAGGGGAGTTATCTTCGATGTGGGATGCAAAATTTTTTTCAGGGAGTATGCCAAAAGTTTCCCTGAAAGTACAAAAAAGTAGCCCACAATTATAGTTCATAATTAACAACATTTATTAAATGTTTAATTTTTATACGAAGTTATCATTTATTAAAAAAAAGTGCATATGCCAACAAAAAAAGAAAAGAAAAAAAAGTGCATATGTATAATATAATGCGGAAAATACGTGTTACTAAACGATGATGATGTGATTGGAGAATATATATGGCGGGGCCCACGTTTGAGAGAACATCGATATGTGCTTGCAATTGCATGCATGCAACCCAAGTGTCCTTTCTTGCTTTTAACTTGTTCTGCTTCTTACATCCACCTGTTCCACGTTTCCACCAGGTCAACTATTTGCACAAAGTTTTCTGTGACCATTAATTTCCTGCACAATTTTTTTTTATGAATATTTCCTGCACAAATTTGGGTAAAGCTTACCATTCATACTCTACAAAATTTCCTGCACAAATTATTTTTTTACTGTAACGAGTTAAACCTTGCACTAAGTGTGAGTTTGGATAGCACTAAAATGTTTTTTTCAGTTGTGTTTGGCATTTTTTTGTTCCCACGGCATTGTTTATGGAATCACCAAACTCAGCAAAATGTGTATATGCTACAGTGTTTTTCAGTAATAAGTTTTCAGTAAATAAACAGTATCCAAACAGACCTTAGATGTCTTTGCCAATTCATGGAGCTGTGCGGTGAGCATAGAGTGAACTATTCTTTTGCCTTTTACTAAAGATGTCTTTGTCAATTTCAATACTAATGTGTCTTGCACGAGTCGAATCCAAACACTAAGGCAAGGTGGGTGAGACACTCAACCGCTAGACTTACACTCCGTCGTCATATTACATACCATGATAATTACACAAGAATGAACAATCTCTATCTCTGCCCCAGCTCAACCTATCTAATGGTATGAGTGGCCGTAAACTGAGAGAAAGCGTGAGTTTGGATTGGGTGTTTTGCCCAATCCGTGCGTTCTGCGTTTTTTTAGTGGGTCCTATGGGTACTATTCACGTACCACCAAATTCAGCAAAACACAGATTTCTAGGTAAATTTGGATCTCACAGTACTATTTACACCTTTAAAAATTATTTTGCTACAGTATTTTCAGCAAATAAGCGGTATCTAAACACACTCAAAGTTGATGAGATAGATCTCCCATTTCGCTAAAAAAAAGGGGGACATTGAGTATATTCTTTTATTCGATTTACTTGGTCTCCTTTTCTCTCTTAGCCAAAAGATATGCATATTTGTTTGCTTCAGGGTATATGTGTTACACCTAAATCTCCCATTGTTTCTCCATGAGCCTCCTGTAATCAAAGACAACAAGCACATACATATATGCCAACAGAGGAATATATTGAGTTGTTATAAGTAAATTATTAACCAAAGTAAAATCAGTTTCAAGAGTGATATAAATGTAAACGCCATGTCCCATGCCATTTGAATAAGTTTTCTGGTAATCTTTTATTCATGCATAATGTTATTCATAAATGTAAAGACGAAATATTCTTAATTGTCGGATAATTACACGCAATGCATGAGACTCGTTTATGTAAAGCACCTTAGCTAGACCAATAATTAACTTGAAAGTTTTGCGTGCACCACAACTCTACAACACCCATGAATATTTTAAGAAATGAAAAGTCTAGGTACAATTCTCTAGATTTTTCATCTTAAATACTCTAATTAAATTCAATTATACACTACAAAAGGTGTTATCTTCCACTAAGGACAACTAAATCCAACTAATTATCTTGTCTAAATTGCTGATTAGCTAATGCAAATATGCAATCATGCATATGACTAAAAATTGAATTAAGGAATTCATATAAGGTACTACGTACGGGAAATTCTACCTAAATTTTTTTCTTCCAAGAAAATTATCCTAACATTGTTTAAGGTTTTATGAAGTTATATTTGTCTTAAATTTTACTATTTTAGTGATATTTCTTACATCAGTGTTAATTTGATCTTTAAACTTTTGGTTCAAACAAGTAGCCCTTAAATATCAAATTTAAAAATAAATCAAACATTACATTAATATTTTACGCTTAAATTTTAATGAATTTAATCACGTGATGCACACAGAGTTTCTATTACCATCAATGTAACTAAATATGTTAGCCTTTAATAGAGAATACCATAAGAAATTTTGATGCCTCATAAACTTGTTATCCAGTGGGTTAATTTTTAAAATTGTAGGTTTAAGAACCAATTTGACTTTCACAACAAAGTTTGTTAAATTACCGATTGTCCCAAAAGTTTAAACTATTGAGATATGATAAATTTAATCATTTAACCACATATTTCTAACAAAACTCAAGGCAATATTTGTAAAAATAAGTATTACACATGCCAGTTGCTCTCAAAGTAATGATATCCATTAAATGAGCCAAGGGTCTATTTTTGGGAAAATTATTGAATATTCCGGAAGTATCATAAATGCATACTCTCCCCTCTCACATAATTGTGGGTCCCACTAATTATGTGAGAGGGGGAAGTATGCATTTATAGTATTTCGAAAGTATTCTATAATTACCCTGTTTTTGTTATCAAATAACGTTTTGTTTGTTTTTTTTTTTTTTTTTTTTTTTTTTTTGAGGGTGATGTTATCAAATAAGTTAAGTTATCCTAAATCCATACTAAGAAAATATTCTACTATTCTAAAAGTAAAAATATTCATTAGAAATTTGTTCAAAATTGTAAAATATGAGCTATGCCTTTAAAATAGCATTAACTATTGAATTTATATATATAAACATCTCTTAAATTGTAATTCTTGATTTGATAAAAAAAAAATCAATCTTACATATAGAGTTTTTATTCTTTCATTCTTACTATTTGTTTTATTAATTAATTTCAATTATATAATTAAAAAAAATCTCTTAATTTACACATAAATTTTTATTAATCCGTGCATCGGGCATTATTTTACAAATAGTTGGAGCCTTGGAAGTTAAAATATTTTAAAGGTGCTTGTTTTCAAGCAGTTGGAGTCTCTCTCTCAATATGGAATCTTTCGGTTTTCTCTCAATATAATAAGTTTTGAGTTTTTGTTTTTGTTAAAATAAAACTCAAGCTTTTCAAATCATTTCACTTTTTGTGAGGGAAAATATCATTTTAGATATTATGACAAAAATATTTCGAAAGATATAAATCAAGGTACAATAAACATTTTTTATAATTCTTTTTGTTTTAAAGATGTTTTTTTTCCAATTTAAAGAAAATTAAAATTTGTATCAAACAAGGAGTATTGTAATGAAAATTTATGTTCTATAAAAAATATGTAATGAAATTTTATGGGGCTTGAAACGAGGTCAATATAAATTATTTAATGTTTCCATATTCTTAACATGTAACATTAATTAAGCATTTCTAGGACAGTTGCCCATCAACAATTTTGAGAAATTTAAATTAAGTGTAAATCCAATATTAAGTTTCTAATTATTATTTTCAAAAAAATAAAGAATGATAATTTAACTAGCTATTTGATTCTTTTACCTTTAAAAAAAAAAAAAAAGGTGTGTAATATATATAGTAAGTAATAATTAATCTACAATCACGTGGTACGATTTGATATCCAACAAAACTTAGGAGCTAATTAATAAATCCAAGCAACTGTAATCTGGACTATGTTACCAACTAGATTCCATGAAGATGTAATTAAATAGATTATGATTATCACATCAAGGTACTTGTGCTAGCCTGCTAAGGCCTAAGGGCAACTTTAATTTATATGTGTAGGTTAAAAAAAACAAAAAAAAAATTCCAAACGTGAACCACGTGGACGGCTGCTTTCTCAAAAAAAAAAAAAAAACGTGGACGGCGGCACGTTGCCTAATGCTTGTGGTTACGACTGGAGACAAAAAGGACAGGCACATTCAAGCTCGTGGTTGTGGCCTCTTGCAATTTAAAGCAATTCATACCATATCCATGAATGACCTTGCGTTGTGAACTTGTGACATATATCAAACTTGGCTTAATAAGGTTTCGATTGCTATTTAAACAACAGTTTTCGTTGTTTAAACATCAAAATACATATTTTTACAATATTTTTTATCTACACGTATTTTTACAACACTTAAACAACGTTATTAGAAATCTCCTAACAAACGGGTCTTAAATTGCTACAAAGAACTCTTGATTTGTCAAGCAAAAGCTGCACTTGTAGAATTTTTTGTCGTGGAATAAAAAGTTTGGGATTCAATTTCCATCTACATTAAAAAATTAATTAATGTTTTAATTTGATAATGAAGAACAATTTTCAAGAGCGAACACTATAAATTAAAATTCTCTCTTAAATCAAGAAAAATTTGCATGCAAATGATGTTTTCTCCTCTTTTATCTAACAAAACTTCTAAATATCTATCAATTTCTATGCAAATAATTTGATAGACACAAAATTTTTACAATCTTTTCTACAATTGCTTAGATAACATATTGTGATTGATGTCAATGAAAATAATGTTCACTAATGAACTACCACCACGCACCCTTGACACGATGGTTACTCCACAAGTATAAGTACTTGTAGGGTGTGGGAGGTAAAAGTTGGGGTTCAAGTCTCTAGGATAGAGTTTCACACGCATATACACTTAAATTAGATTAGAGTAGAATTTTCATCTTGTATATAAAAAAAATGTTCACTAATGAACTCATGTATATTGATATTTAAATCACTAACTTATCACATTGTAAAAAATTGACATTACTCATTTTGAAATGATGATATATTTTGTTTATGGTCTGGCTAGTTTGTGAATATTAAGAAATTTTGCATATTTTTCTCTTCCCATTCTGTCAATCAGGTGAGATATAGATTTAGTTTAAAAAAATTTCTTACCAAATGCCAAATATATGGGTGTGTTCATGCTTATAATCGGAAGGAAAATTCAAACTCCCATACGCCTAAAAGATAAATATGAGGCTCCAATTGCATGTTGGAATGCCAAATCTTTTTCTTGAGCAATTTAAGCAACTCTTATTAAATCAGTTGCATTTGCATAATATGTGCTAATATACACAATGGTTGCCATTAAACTTCCCAATCATTTTTGTTATCAGCTTAATTTTATGGTGGGAAGATGAAAAAAAAAATGTTTAGCTGATAATAAAAGGCAATCATTATGAAAGGAAACCAATGACAAAGATTTCAAATTCTATTGTAACTATTAAAAAAAAAAAAAAGACCACATAAGTATTCATAGAAAATGTGTTATTTAATTACAAAATGAACTTACTTTTTCAATGATGTAAGGGTCATGATTCTTCGATAGAATCATCCAAACCATCCAAACACTACTTGGTCTCCCCTGGTGGGAACTTGGGCTTTTATGGACTCCTTCGCTATCTTTATAAACCAATTGTGGGCCAATATATGCAGTTATAACTTGGACCCATAATAGCTGAAGTCAGTTGGCACACATAAAAGCTATAGTGTTCAACAGAGTGGTATTATATGTATTCACCATCTCACATGTGGGGACTCTACATCTGTGAAACCCACCCCAATACATAATAGATTTTCTCTCCAAAGAGGGGCTTTGCATTTATGCATAGGCTTGAAATCAAAGTAACTATGCATAGAGCCCGACGCGACAATTAATATATATATATATATTTATTATAAGGTCTCGTTTTGCAGCCTAAACCCAAAAGGTATGGGATATTGGCCCAATGAGTCCAGAACAATAAATTTGTAGAGAGTGGGTTTTGAACTGAGCCTCAATGAGTTAAGCAATGAGCCAATAGATGTTGATGATGAATAGAGGCAAATAATAGGTATTTACTCAAGAAGGAATGTCCTCGGCCAAGTCCGAAGAGACTTGGTTACTTAAATATTGCTCTTAAGGCTTTGTTACAAGTCTGGTTCTAGATTGCTACAGTGTATCTTGCTTAATTTTTCGATCCCTCTTCTTCCAAGGGTCTCTTATATTATATACCCCCTTCTTGGTGATCTTGGCCCTCTATATGTCAATCATCCAAGCCGCTACTTGAGTGGCTGTCCCATTAGACACCCTTTCTGGCTTTCTATGAGTTGCGGTTGCCAAGTAAACACTGTTCAGGGGTCTTTTCCACATAAATGCGGCTAGAAAAGTAGCTACAACGCATTTAATGCGGTGGTAGCAGCTTTTCCTTAGATATTTCTGAACTCCCCCTTACCTTTGTGTGCTTAGGATACGTGTCTTTATTACCGGAGTTTCTTGGAAGGTTTCCTGGATTGCTGGGACACGTGTTTGAGTTGCATTTACGGTGTCCAAGGACCTATTCCTCCTCGGACTGATCTCCCGTTGTTACCTTGCTCATCAAATCTCGAGCCTGAATCATTCAACATCATTTGTTCCTCCTCGAATTGTCCTTGGGTTGACCATATCCTCGAACAGGCCCAAGGCCCAAAATAGGATTTGAGCCCTTGACCCCACAATAGCCCCTCAAAACTCCAGTTTTTCTTTCTCATCCGAGGAGAAAAGGTGGGGTTTTGACTTTTAAAGGATGAGATCATTTATTTCTTTGCTTCGCACGTGTAGAATCTCCGTTTCGCGCACCCCATGATTGCTCCTGACGCTTCGTGGCCCACGAGGCGTCATTAATTACTCTGGGCGGCGTTATGTTCTTAGCATCCAACGGTGAAGCGTAGATCTAATGGTTGAGCTTTTCCTTGGATTTTGAGCGGGAGTATTCCCACCCATTTTCTCCTTCTATATAAAGCCCTGAGGGAAGCCGTTCCTTTCTTTCCTTTACGAAACTTCAAGCGGTCCAGAGAATCTCAAGCATTACAACTCCCTCAATCACTAAATTTCCTTAACTTCGTTCCTTAAAAAATCTCCCAAAGGTTTTCTAAAGGTTCAAAACTTAGCGTATCTGTTTTCGTAAGTATTTATATCTTTAACTTTCTTTTTCTCCTCGGCCAACCTTCTTGGCCTCCTTTCTTTTTACAAATCTTCCCCTGCGTCGTTCGTGTTTGTTGGGATGGGTAGGTTCAAACACCTAGTAGACTCTCCAGCCGGCATGGAGGGTTTTAGAGCCAAATATCATATCCCACAAGGGGTAGACCTTTAGTACTGTACCCTGGATCAAGTGCTTTCAGTTAGAGGGGAGGGTAGAGTTGTCATTCCAATGATCGCCTTTATAGAGGGAGGAATGACACTTCCCATGGGTAGGATCACCACAGACTACCTGCGCAACCACAGGTTGTGCCCCTATCAGTGTGCTCCCAACCTGTTTAGGGTTCTAGGGAGTGTAGATGTTTTGAACGATCAAATGAACCTAGGGCTCACTTGGCACGACGTCGTTCACCTGTACGAGTGCTATTCTCTTGCTAGCGTGGGATATTACCTTAAGTCCTGGTCCGATGTTGTTAGATTGATATCTTGCCTTCCTAAGTCCAACAAAGACTTGAAGGACGACTACCCGGTCGTCTCCGAGGCATGGAACAATGGTCTTCATTGCCCAGTTAGGGCGGGAACACTAGGTGGGGTATCTTAGGACTAGGTCCCTTAGTTTTCAAATTTTCTTCAGTTCATTTTAAGTCTTTTGTCTCCTCGGACAACATTTGCCATTGATCTGACCATATCCTCATTTTCGGATATTTTACAGATAAAAATCACGTAGCTTCGAAGCTTAGTCTAGTCAACGTCCCGGGACTCAACTACTTGCTGAGATCGGAGATATTCGTGAGCGAAGATGGACAACTACAGGCTGCCCACTTGATCTTAGATTACGAGCTCATATCGCGTATATTTCAGGACGTGGGCCAGGCGATTAGAGCAGGTAGCTCCAAGCTTGCTCGAATAGACGTCTCTAAGCCTGGGTTCTTGGCTTGGAGAGAACTTCCCCCTATTGAGCTGCCTCTTCAACGTGTTCCTCAACAAGTGGCTGCTCTAAGAGAAGAGTCAGCCTCATCTCGCCGTTCCCTAGACGTCGAGATCGATCAGTTTCACCTCGAGGAAGAGGAAGGGGCTGCAGAAAGACCAGTAGAGGTCTTGGATTCCGAGTCTGAGTCTGAAAGACTTTCCATAGTCCATCACCCCTGGTTAATAGTCGCTCGGCCAGAGACTAGCTCCGAGGAGGAAAAGGTTATGGATTTAAAACAAATGACTGGTTTAAAGGGCCTGATGGCCAACCGTAACAAAGGGCAAGGCTCGAAAGATGCCCCTAAAACCCAGGCTGCCTCTGACCTTCCTCCTACTCTCCCTGTGATTCCTGTCGACCTCTAATTGAAGGCCAATCCAAACCTAAGGAAGAAGAAGCCCATAGAGGACCTGGAGGAAGGTGAAGTGGCACCCCAAAAGGGTGCCAAGCAGCAGAAGAAGTCCAAGGATCCCAAAGACAAAAGGGCCAAGTCAGTGGAGAGCCGAGATGAAGCCGAAATGCGCCAAGCGCAGCGTATATGGGCTCCTCGGTTGGAGATGGAGGGTGCTCCGATTCCCTGGGATGCCTCAATTTGGGAGTCTCAGAGGGGGCATGCCACCTTCCTCGCCGAGGCTTTGGAGTAACCTCTCCTCCTCTCTCGAGATGTGGAGGGTCTTAGGTGCACCCGTCAACCGGACCTTTTCATGTCGTTAAGGAGGGACCTCGCAATAGTGAGCCGACTAACATTTTTCATAGCCAAATGCTGAGTCGTACGTTTATTAACATGTGTTTATTTCTGTAAATCCTTTGTTGCTTTTGTGTAGGTTACCCAACAAATTTATGTAGCCGAGGAGTGGGTTAGAAACGCCAGTAATGAGTTCACTGCTGAGACCCATGCCCGTCATGAAGCCGAGAAAGCTTTTGGGGCTTTGAAGCAAGAGCAGGCAGGGCTGTCTGAGAAACTCAAGGAGGCTGTCCAGGCTTGCCATAGCGCTGAGGCGGGTCTAAAGACCACGAAAAGGCAGGCCGAGGACATGCGCCAAAAGCTGCATATAACTGAAATAAATCTGGCCACCGAGAAGCAATCCGTTTTGGATCTGAAGGCAGAGCTGCAAAAAACCAAGGATGCAGCTCGGGTGGCCAGGGAAGCAGCTGAGGCCGCCGTGAAAGCGTATTATGAGCGCGGGGTGATTGATACGGAGGCTAGGCTGTCCGAGGAGGTGGCCATAGTGTGCAGGGATTACTGCACCGAATCCTGAGGAGTGGCGATGGACCGGGGGGGAGTTTCTGCAGACTCCGAGCTGAGGAATATCAAGAATATCTTCTTCCCGGAGGATATTCAAGAAATTTCGGAGGCAGTCCCCCTTCCTGAGCAACCCCCTTCCACTCAAGTCCTTCCTCTTGGAGAGATTGAGGGGGGTAATCCTCCGGCAACGGCCAAGCTTTCCAAGGATGCCTTTACGATCAGGGACGTGGTCGCCCAGGCCAAGGATGCAGAGCTTATGTCTCAGGCAGATGTCTCCCACTCCGAAAAGGTTGATACTAAGGAGGACCCCCTACAAGCGAAGGCATAATGGAAAGAGAGAAAAAACCTTATGTTTCTATTTTATAAGGGCGTTTTGCTGTATATTTATTTTGTAAGGGCGCTTAACCATTATTTGTAATGTGTTTTCTTTAGACTAATGAAAAGAGAAAGAACTTTCTTTTCCATTTTATGTTTATATTTTATACGTCTTTAAGGTTATGACTACCGCCAACAGACTTGAACTGTTATAACTATTTGCAATCACACTCAACGATGGCAACCTGTTATTAGCTTGTAGTTAAAAATGAACTTAATAATGATAGGCAGAAACAGGGGATTAGATAGAGAGTAAACATCTTACACTCTGCCAAGCATTTGGACAAATAAATGAGGGCTTTTGGCCCATTTCCTTAATTAGTAAAAGACAGATAAAAGTCCACATTAATTCTTAGCCCTGTACCACCGCAGGGATGACTTGGGACCTGTTTAATCACTTAGAGGAGAGCCATTGTCCGTTAATTTCACCCAAGTATGTGATCCGAGAGACCTGACATGACTTGGGATCTGTTTAATCACTTAGAAAAATGCCATTAAGTGTTAATTTCACCCAAGTATGTGGTCTGAGAGACTTGACATGACTTGAGATCTGTTTAATCACTTAGAAGAATGCCATTGTGCGTTAATTTCACCCAAGTATGTGGTCCGAAAGACCTGACATGACTTGAGATCTATTTAATCACTTAGAAAAATGCCATTAAGTGTTAATTTCACCCAAGTATGTGGTCCAAGAGACCTGACATGACTTGAGATCTGTTTAATCACTTAGAAGAATGCCATTAAGTGTTAAATTTACCAAAGTATGTGGTCCGAGAGACCTGACATGACTTGGGATCTGTTTAATCACTTAGAAGAATACCATTAAGTGTTAAATTCACCAAAGTATGTGGTCTGAAAGACCTGACATGACTTGGGATCTGTTTAATCACTTAGAAGAATGCCATTGTGCGTTAATTTCACCCAAGCATGACCTGGGATTTGTTTAATCACTTAGAAGAATGCTATTGTGCGTTAATTTCACCCAAGTATGTGGTCCGAGAGACCTGACATGACTTGGGATCTGTTTAATCACCTGGAAGAATGCCATTAAGTGTTAATTTTACCCAAGTATGTGGTTCGAGAGACCTGACATAACTTGGGATCTGTTTAATCACTTAGAAGAATGTCATTGTGCAACAAACGAATTTATTGATAAAGGAAATTTTCATTAGTAATAGTACATTTTCAGGTTATTTATATTCCAAGGGCGTGGTATTACATGCTCATCTAAATCTTCTAGAAAAAATGCCTCTATACCAGCCACTGAGGTGATGCGATATGGTCTTTCCCAATTGGGTCATAGTTTTCCCCATGTTGGGTTTTTTGCAGTGCCCAGAACTTTCCTCAACACTAAGTCTCCAGGTGCTAGGGGCCTTAGCTTTACTTTGGCATCGTAACCTTGCTTGAGTTTGTGATGCTAGTACGCCAATTGGACCATTGCACTTTCTCTTCTTTCTTCGACAAGATCTAAGCTCTTTTCTAGCAGCTCATTGTTGCTGCTCGGAATGAACAAGCTGGTCTTTAGCGTTGGAAAGCCTGTTTCCAGAGGAATGACAGCCTCGGCTCCGTAAGTCATTGAAAAGGGGGTCTCTCCCGTTGATCTGCGAGGTGTGGTTCGATACGCCACAGGACATGTGGCAATTCTTCCACCCACCTTTCCTTCGCATCATCCAACATTTTCTTAAGTCCGTTCACTATGGCCTTGTTAATAGCCTCGGCTTGCCCATTCCCTTGGGGATAAGCTGGGGTAGAATATCTATTTGTAATTTTCAATTCACAATAGTATCTCCTGAAGGCCTTACTATCAAACTGAAGACCATTGTCCGAGATGAGAGTGTGAGGGACCCCGAACCGGGTAACGATGTTCTTCCAGACAAACTTCTTAGCGTCCACATCTCGGATGTTCGCTAAAGGTTCAGCTTTAACCCATTTAGTAAAATAGTCGGTATCGACCAACAGATACCTCTTGTTCCCCACTGTTTGGGAAAGGGTCCGACGATATCCAAACCTCACTGAGTGAATGGCCAAGGGCTGGTCAATGGATTGAGGATTCCTCTCGATTGATGTATGTTCGGCACAAACCTTTGGCATTGGTCACACTTCTTCACGTATTCGTGCGTTTCTTTCTGCATGTTCGGCCACTAGTAGCCCTGTGTGATGGACCTGTGAGATAAAGACCTGCCTCCAGTGTGGCTCCCACAAATCCCTTCGTGTAACTCCTCTAGGATTAGTTTTGAGGCCTCAGGGTGTACGCAGAGCAAGTATGGTCTAGAGAAAGAGCGTTTATACAGCTTTTGGTCCTCGGATAGCCAGAACCGAGAGACTTTTCTTCATATTTTGTCGGCCTCGGACTTCTCTCCGGGCAAGATGTCATCTTTTAAAAATAGCACTAGAGGGTCCATCCAGCTAGGCCCTACTCTGACCTGATGGATTCCAATTACATCTCTCTTTATCACTGTGGGTTTGCACAAGTCTTCTACCAGAATGATCCGGGGTAAATTTTGGGCCGAGGTGGTGGCAAGTGTGGCCAAAGAGTCGGCGTGTGTGTTCCCATTTCTAGGGATATGCAGTAGGCTAAAGGAATTGAAATGTGGTTGTAGGCACCTAACTTGGTTTAGGTATCCTTGCATTCTTTCGTCTCTTGCTTCTAATTCCCCGTTCACCTGACCAACAACCAATCTTGAGTTCGAGAACATGTTCACAGTCTTTCCGCCCAGTTTTTGAACCATGGACATCCCCTCCAGTAGGGATTCATACTCAGCTTCATTATTCGTGGCCGAGAATCCCAATCTGAGTGATTTTTCGATGGTAATCCTCTTAGGGGAAATCAGTACTAGCCCTACTCCGGAGCCCCTTTAGTTCGCTGTGCCATCAACATATACTTCCCAGCATGTAGGTCCTTGTAGAGAAATGGTGCTGACCGATTTTTCATCCATGTCTTGTGTCTCAGCTACTTCCCCTAACGATGTTTTAGCAAATTCAGCCACCAAATCTGCGAGGACTTGGCCCTTGACGGAGGTACGAGGCATGTACTTGATGTCAAAAGCCTCCAGAATCGTACCCCACTTAGCAATTCTCCCCGTATAATTAGCACTCCTAAGTACGGATCTGAGCGGAAGTTGGATCAGAACGATAACTGTGTGTGCCTGGAAGTAATGGGGGAGCTTTCGTGTAGCTTGAACCACCGTTAGGATGGCCTTTTCTAGTGGTAAATAACGGACCTCGGCTTCATGCAGTGATTTGCTTACATAATAAACAGGCCGTTGTACGCCGTTGTCCACTCAGATTAGTATTAGGCTTACCGCATGAGGGGCCACAGCAATATAGGCGAACAGGACTTTATCAACCTCAGGGCTGGACATGATCGGTGGCCGAGATAGATATTCTTTGAGTTGTTGAAAGGCCAAAGCACACTCTTCGGTCCATTCAAATCCCTTCCACTTACTCACCAAGAGGAAGAAAGGTCTGCACCTATCCGCTGACCGGGAAATAAAACGGTTCAAGGCTGCGATCATGCCGGTAAGCCTCTGGACCTCTTTAGGATTCCGAGGTGGTTGTAGGCTGCTGATGGCTCTGATTTGATCGGGGCTGACCTCAATTCCCCTGTGAGTTATCACATAGCCCAAGAATTTGCCTGATCCTACCCCAAAGGAACATTTCGAAGCGTTGAGACGTAACTTGTGTTTCCTCAGAGTTTCAAAGATGTCTTCGAAGTCTCTCACGTGCTCGGATACTACTTTACTCTTTACCACCATATCATCTATATAGACCTCAATGCTCTTACCCAACTGTGGTTCGAATATTCTGGTCATCATCCTTTGGTAGGTGGATCCTGCATTCTTCAAACCAAAGGACATTACCTTGTAATGGTAGTTTCCGATAGAAGTGATGAAAGCTGTCTTTTCCTGATCGTCCAAGGCTAGGGGTATCTGATGGTATCCTTGAAAGGCGTCCAAGAAGCTCATCCAAGGATGTCCTACCGTCGCGTCCACCAACTGATCTATTCGAGGCATAGGGAAGGGGTCTTTTGGGCAAGCCTTATTCAGATCCATGAAGTCCACACAAACTCGTCACTTCCCACTCTTCTTATTTACTACCACTGTATTAGCTAGCCATTCTGGGTAGAAAACTTCCTTGATAGCCCCTGCTTGCTTTAGCTTCATCACCTTATTTCTGACAGCGTCTGCATCTTCCTTGGACGAGCGCCGATGAGGCTACTTTCTGGGGGTAACGGATGGATTTACGTTTAAGTGATGGCAGATGAAGTTCGGATCCACCCCCGGGGCCTCGTAAGTGTTCCACGCGAATACATCAACATTTTTTCTAAGAAACTCCACCAGCTCTTCTTTCTTTAGGGAAGACAGCTGAGACCCGATCTGAAAGAACTTCTTCGGATCCTCACCAACGACGACCCTTTCCAAGTCCTTGCATTTTGCCTCATCGGCTGATGCGTCGGCAGGTGACGTCGGAGCTCTTAATTGCTATAACCCCTTTTCAGTAGAGGCCGAAGGTTCGGCTTCGGGCTGACACAAGATAGCGACCACCAGGCACTGCCTAGCCGTTGATTGACTTCCCACGATCTCTCTGACTTGGCTGTTAGACAGATATTTCACCTTCTGATGCAAAGTGGAGGAGACGACTCCTAGGGCATAGAGCCATGGCCTGCCTACAATGGCCGTGTAGGGGGAGTAAGAGTCCACCACGATAAAGTTTACCTCCACTATTTCTGGACCAGCCTGCACGGGCAATCTGATCTGGCCCTTTGGAACGACAACCTGCCTATTGAAGGTGAACAAGGGTGAATCATAGGCCGTCAGGTCCTTGGGCTTTAAGTTCAGCCCCTTGTATAGGTCAAGGTACATGATCTTAACGCCACTGCCATCATCTACCATGACCCTCTTCACGTCATACTCCCCAATTCTGAGCATGATCACCAAAGCGTCATCATGAGGTTGTATGGTTCCAATCTTATCCTCTTCCGAAAAAGTTAGGACCAGTTGGACGTTCAGTCTGGCATTTTTTGATGTCGGACTAGAGTCCTTAGCGGCCGACTGAGCCACAGACATTATTCTGGAGGGACAAGAACCAATCCTCCCTAGGGCAGCAAAAATGACGTTTATCGTGCCTAAGGAGGGTCTCGAAGGAGCATCTCTCCGGGGTTCTGGATTCGTTTAACTCCCTTGGTCGCTGGAGTGGTGTAAGAATTGCTTTAACTTTCATTCTCGGACCAACTGGTCCAAATGGTTCCTCAAATTTCTGCAGTTCTCGGTGGTGTGTCCTTAGTCTTGGTGATAGTGGTAGTAAAGACTCTGGTTACGCTTCATGGGATCTCCCGCCATCTTAATGGGCCATCTGAAGAATGGTTTGTTCTTAATCTTTTCTAGCACTTGGTGCACTGGTTCTCGGAACACGGCATTAACCGCTTGGGCACTGGCAGGTCCAGATTGTCCAGCGAAATCTCTTTGAGGTCGGCCGATATTGAATTGGTCCGACCTGAAATCCCTCCTCTCCTGAGGGATAACCTTCGCTTTACCTTTACCCAATTGCTGGTCCTCTTCAACCCTTTTGTACTTGTCGATTCGATCCATGAGTTGGTGCAGGCTGGTGACAGGTTTTCCTGTTAAGGACTTTCTTAAGGCATGCTCAGTTGGGAGGCCTCTCTTGAAGGTGCTGACGGCGACGTCATCGAAGTCGCCTTCTATC
Source organism: Notholithocarpus densiflorus (assembly GCA_030021035.2). Taxonomy (NCBI): domain Eukaryota; kingdom Viridiplantae; phylum Streptophyta; class Magnoliopsida; order Fagales; family Fagaceae; genus Notholithocarpus; species Notholithocarpus densiflorus. Next base: position 2,309,659 of record JARYZH020000046.1, read on the forward strand.
TCGTTATACATCTCTTAGTATCTGTCCGAATATGCTTTCAAGGTCTCCCCCTCTCTCATGGACAAGGATAGTAGAGAATCCAAAGGCCGAGAAACCTTGCTGCAAGTGATAAAGCGAGAGCCAAAGGCTTGGGTGAGTTGCTTAAAGGAACCTATGGAGTTTGGCTTCAGGCTATCAAACCATCTCATCGCCACCGGTCCCAAGCTGGATGGAAATACTTTGCACATCAAAGCCTCTTCTTTGGAATGGACAGCCATCCTCTGATTAAACTGGCTTACATGTTCTACGGGATCCGTTCGACCATTATACATGGTGAATGTAGGTTAATGGAATCGCCGAGGGAGCTTAGCCCCTTCTATCTTGCACGTGAAGGGTGACTTGGAGATCTGATCCAAGGCTCTGTTCATGACGTCATTTCCTAGACCTTTACGAGATGGGCTTTTGTGTCGGCGTTTATGACGGCGCTCTTCTTCATAAGAAAAAGGTTTCGCTTAGTGGGGTCCTTGACCTTCGCCTATAATTGTCGTCCCCTCCAGCATTGGAGGACGTATTAGAACTGGAAGGGGACTGCTTCTGTTGCGCATGACGTAATTTCCTTTTCAAATCATCGATCTCCCTGCAGAAGGCTTTATTACCATCTTGCCTTTGGGATACATGACTTCCCATCCTAGAGTGGTTTCTGCTTGTATGGATAGTATGGACGCTACTCTCTCGATACTTCTCCCGGTCCCTTTCCCGTTCGAGGTTGAGAAAGTTGTCCAACCGTTGAGAATCTGCAGGACCTGTTTAGTGTGGGCCTGATCCCACCATGTTTAACCGTTGCACTCACTGATGCACAAGTTCTTCCCACAGACGACGCCAATTGTAGGGTCTCGTTTTGCAGCCTAAACCCAAAAGGTACGGGATATTGGCCCAATGAGCCCAGAACAATAAGTTTTTAGAGAGTGGATTGAAGAACTGGGCTTTAGTGAGTTAAGCAATGAACCAATAGATGTTGATGATGAATAGAGGCAAATAATAGGTATTTACTTAAGAAGGAATGTCCTTGGCCAAGTCCGAGGAGACTTGGTTACTTAAATATTGCTCTTAAGGCTTTGTTACAAGTCTGGTTCTAGATTGCTACAGTGTATCTTGCTTAATTTTCCGATCCCTCTTTTTCCAGGGGTCTCTTATATTATATACCCTCTTCCCGGTGATCTTGGCCCTCCATTTGTCAATCATCCAAGCCGCTACTTGAGTGGCTGTCCCATCAGACACCCTTTTTGGCTCTCTATGAGTTGCGGTTGCCAAGGAAACACTGTTCAGGGGTCTTCTCCACATAAATGCAGCTAGAAAAGTAGCTACAACGCATTTAATGCGGTGGTAGCAGCTTTTCCTTAGATATTTCTGAACTCCCCCTCACCCTTATGTGCTTAGGATACGTGTCTTTATTATCGGAGTTTCCTGGAAGGTTTCTTGGATTGTTGGGACACATGTTTGAGTTGCATTTACGGTGTCCGAAGACCTATTCCTCCTCAGACTGATCTCCCGTTGTTACCTTGCTCATCAAATCTCGAGCCTGAATCATTCAACATCATTTGTTCCTCATCGGATTGTCCTTAGGTTGACCATATCCTCGAACAGGCCCAAGGCCCAAAATAGGATTTGGGCCCTTGACCCCACACACACACACACATATATAATATATATATATATATCTTTAGATATATTTTATTTATTAATAAACATATTTTATGCTTATTTTAAGTTTTAAAAAAAAAAATAACAACAATCAAAATTCTTTAAAAACATAACTAAAATAAGAGGATTTTTAAATACTTTTCCCTCCAAACACAATGAGGAACAAATGGGAAAGTTCATTGTCTTTGCTGTTATGTTTGACACAAACATGTGTTGGGAGTTTTGAAGTGTCCATACTTCTTAGTTGATGGCAATAGTTATGAAAACACGGTACTCTAATTTTTGAGGATCAAGTATAATTTTCTGTCCAAATTGAATAATATTATTCTATATAATGTAGAAGAGTAGGAAAAGAATATATATGACATACTCTTACTAATTTTTTAAGGATACATATTCCATAGTTGATTTCAAAAAATTTGAAACTTTTTTTTTTAGAATGAAAAAAAAAATATGGAACTAAGATTTGGTTGTTTGATTGTTATTGTTGTTTTTTTCATACAATTAAGAAGATTCCCATAAACGCTATTTATATGACGCTAGAGCATGTAATTTTTGGACCTCTAAGCATATATGAACGTTGATCCATGATCTAACCAATCATCCTTGCCTCAATAAAAGCAAAGAGCAGTGAGTAATTAAATAATCTTTTAAATGTAACATAACTGGTCAAAAAACAAGAATTACGATAAGTAAGAGACAACGCAACTTTTCTCTATTGAAAATATGGTTGTCATGTCTAAGAATTAATACAACAATACACATTCCGAAATATTATAAGATTATTGTAAAAACTATGACAAAAGCAACCATGTACTTTGTCATGGTAAATAAAAAGAGGTGAACAATTTTAAGTTTTTAACAATTCATCACTACGTACAATCATATACTTTGTCCCAAAATAAAATTGATAACACATAAATTAATCAAATTAACTGTAGGGTTCTCTTAAACTATTTGTTTCTAGTAATGGAAAAATATATATAGAAAACAAAATTAAAAAGAATAAGGGAAAGACTCATAGAGAGAGAGACATAAAATGAGTTTATAAATTAGCACTTGGAATTGCCGTGGTTTGGCTCGGGCCTCGGCAAAAAGAACTTTGCGAGCCTTGATAAAGAATATTGGTCCGGATATAATTTTCTTGTCAGAAACCAAGGTTCCGGTTGACAGAATAAAGAAATATTTGAATTCCCTGAGTTTCTACCTTTTGGAATTTGTGAATCCTAGAGGAAAGAAAGGAGGGCTTGTTGTTGGGAGGAAGATTGGGGTTGACTTGGAGATTACTTCAAAAGGGGTTAATATGATTAATGGCCTAATTTTTTCTGATCCGGTTAATGAACCATGGTTGGTGTCTTTTGTATATGGTCCTCCTAGTAGAAATAATAGAGGGCCTTTTTGGGAAGCAGTGGAGAAAGTGGGAGAAGCCTTTAGTGGAGGTTGGCTTTGTGTTGGTGATTTCAACCATGTCTTTTCCCAAGCAGATAAAAAAGGTGGAAGACCTGTTGCTGGGTCATCTAGTGGGGGTCCTAATGCTGTAATTGATAAGAATGGTCTCATAGACCTTAATTTTTCTGGAAATCCCTATACGTGGTCTAATAGGAGGGAGGGATTAGCAAATGTTAAAGAAAGACTTGATCCTTTGCAAATGAGAGATGGAGATTTATGTTCCCAAGAGCAGCGGTCCAACATGTTCCTGCCTCATCTTCAGATCACTCCCCGATAATTATACATACTGAAGGAGAACAGAGGCTAATTAAAAGGCCCTTTAAATTTGAAGAAGCTTGGACAAGAGATGAAACTAGTTTTTTTGTTGTGGAGAAGGCATGGAAAAAAATTTTAAATGGGACTCCCATGTTCAAAGTCTGTAAGAAGATTAAGGAAACAAAAGATGAATTTCGTAGATGGAACAAAGAATGGTTTGGGAATATTCAGACAAAAATTAGGGAGAAATGGGATCAACTAGAGCAAATCCAGAAGGAAGAACCTACCCAGGAGAATTTGGAAAAGGAAGCTTGTATAAATCTGGAGCTCCAGGAATGGTTGATTAGAGAAGAAACTTTATGGAGACAAAAATCTAGAACTAAATGGCTTCCTGCAGCAGAGTTGAACACCAAATTCTTTCATCTTTCGACAATTGTTAGGAGGAGGAGGAATGCAATTGATTTTTTGAAGAATCAACAAGGGAATTGGGTTTCAGGTAGGGAAGCGATTGGAATGTGCTTTGAGGAGTTCTTCACTACTCTCTTCTCCTCATCCAATCCTTCAATCCCAAACAACTTGGATGACTTAATCTTGCCTAGTTTGTCTCAAGAAGATAAAGAGATGTTATCAAGGTTGCCTTCAGTGGATGAGATTAAAAATGTGGTTTTTAGTTTGGGTTCCAATAAGGCTCCCGGTCCAGATGGAATGTCAGCTCATTTTTTCAAGTTCTATTGGAATATTATAGGAGGAGAGGTCACTGAAGCAATTATAAGTTTTTTTAAAAGGGGATACATGTTAAAAGAAATCAATCACTCCTTTATTGCTCTTATTCCTAAGGGCAACAATGCAGCTTCAGTAAACCAATTTAGGCCGATTAGCCTCTGCAATGTGCTTTACAAAATCATCTCTAAACTCCTTGCAAATAGGCTCAAGCAAGTCCTTAACAAGTTAATTTCTCCATGGCAGACTGCCTTCCCTGGTCGTAAAATCCAAGAAAATACCTTCTTGGCTCAAGAAATTCTCCATGCAATGAAGAAGAAGAAGGGTAAAACATGTTGGATGGCTTTAAAAATAGATATGGAAAAGGCGTATGATCACCTAGAATGGGGATTCATTGAGAAAGTCCTACGCTGTTTTGGGTTCCCTGATACTTGGATACAATGGGTTATGCAATGTGTTTCTACAACATCCTTCTCCATCCTTATAAATGGAAGTCTATTTGGGTTTATTAGACCTCAAAGAGGGGTGAGGTAGGGGGATCCTCTCTCTCCCTTCCTTTTTGTTTTAGCAGGGGAGGTTTTGGCTCGCTTGATTGAGAGGGAAGCCCTGTGTAATGGGATAAGGGGTTTTAAGCTGGCCAGAGATCTAACTCCTATTACTCATCTGCAATTTGCGGATGATCTTTTTATCTTTGCTCAAGCTAATGAGGAAAATTTGGAAAGGATAAAGTTTTGCTTGGATGTTTTTTCAAGCTGGTCGGGGCAGAAGATAAACTTCTTTAAATCTGTTATAATTTATAGCAGAAATACTCCTCACTATTTGAAATCTCGGCTAGCAAACTCTATTGGAATTAATGCTTCAAACAAGAAGGAGAAATATCTTGGTATTCCAATAGCCTCTGGTAGAGACAAAAAAGTAGCAGCTGAAGAGATTATTGAAAAAATTAAGCAAAGGCTGCAAGGGTGGAAAATGAAAACACTCTCTCAAGCAGGTCGAGCGACTCTCATTTCATCTGTGGCTTCTTCCATGCCATCTTACCAAGCTTCATCCCTAATCCTCCCAAATGAAGTTTGTTCAAAACTTGATTCCCTTAACCGAAGATTTTGGTGGGGTACAATGGATGATAGTAAGAAAGGTTGTTGTCTCAAAAGCTGGGATTTAATATGCACTCCTAAAAATGTTGGAGGTCTTGGCATTAAAAAAACAGCAGATATGAATAAAGCTTTGGTGGCCAAAATGACTTGGGATGTGGTCAATAACAGTGATAAAATGTGGGTGTTGGTTTTCAAGAAGAAATATGTTCGAAACAGAAATTTCATGAAAATGCCCAATCCGAAGAGTGCTTCTTGGGCAGCTCAAAGTATCTTTGAGTGCAGGAAGGTTATTAGTAAGGGCTTGTGTCATAGAATTGGCAATGGCCTTAACACTTGGATCTTTGAAGATCCTTGGGTCCTTAACAAGCCAAGGTTCATTCTCCAAACAAGAAGCGGTATTTCTTTTGATGTTCACTTGGTAGCAGATCTGATTAATTAAGATACCAGACAATGGGATAGAGGTAAACTTTCAATATTGTTTGAACCTCCCACAGCAAATAAAATCCTAAGTATCCATCTATCTCATCAAACCATGAATGACCAAGTATTCTGGTGTCTTACTCATTCAGGAGAGTTTTCAGTGAAATCCGCGTATAATGCTATAAGAGGGCTGAATCTTCCAAGCCACCCCCACATGCTCAGTAAAGATTGGAAGGACTTATGGAAGCTGAAAGTAAATGCCAGACTTAAAAACCTTTTATGGAAAATGTGCTGGAATATCCTTCCAACTTGTTCTGTTCTTAACAGTTGTTTTAATATTTCTTCTTTAAATTGCTTTCTGTGTAATAATGCCCCTGAAACTATTGAGCATTTGTTTCTGCAGTGTGATTGGGCTGTTCAGTTTTGGTTACTAGCCCCATGGCCTATATATATGAGTAAGTTATCCTCTCTATCTATCTTGGGTTGGATTAAGGTTATTTTAAATCCAAAATCCATGTTGGGGTTGAATGAAGAATCTGTCAATGACTTCCAGCTTTATGCTTCCATTCTCTGTGATCATTTATGGATGGCTAGGAATAAAGCTAGAGTGGAGGGTTCCAAAAGTGATCCAACTGATCTTTTCAGGCAAATTTTTAGAGTCTTCATGGAGCATAAAGAAGTTTGGAAGGAGCAAAATGTGAGACCATCCAAAGATGTGGTCTGGTCTCCCCCTCCAAAGAGCTGGATCAAGCTAAATTTTGATGCTGCAATCCGTGAAGAGAAAACTACTGTTGCAGTTGTGGGAAGAGATTCAGATGGCAACTTTTTGTTGGCATGGTCAGAGCAATTTGAGAGTGGAAATTCCTTGCTAGGGGAAGCGAGAGCAGCCTGGTATGCCATGAAGTGTGCTGTAAATGAAGGATTTCAGAATATAATATTGGAGGGTGATGCCTGGAATGTCATTGAGCCGCTGAAAAAGTCAGATGTAACCCCGCATTGGAGTATCAGGTCTATTCTAGAAGATATTTTGTTCTTTGTTAATAGTTTTTCCAATGTAGAATTTTCTTTTGTTCATAGAAAGGGTAATGTATCTGCCCATTTGCTCGCCCAATGGGCAGCTCTTGTAAACTGGTCTGGGCCGGTTCCCATCTCCAATTTGCCTTCTCATGTATCTCAGGCCTTTGTTAGAGATGGGTCCAGGCCCGATCTTTTTGTATCTCCCCTGTTTCGGGTTGAGTTTTTTGAGCAATAAAGTTTTTATTCAGCAAAAAAAAAAAAAAAAAAAAAAAAAAAAAAAAAAGAGATCAATGAAGTAAAGGAATTCACCCTATAACAGGCTTATGTGCAAGTTGTGGTTCACTTGACAATTGGTTTATGGTGATATTGTCTTGTGTCTGAGTGTCGTTTCCAAGGTTCTGTTCCTTTTCCAAATCCAACAAGTTAGTGAGTGACTTTATCCTCGTAAGATACTCATTTTGATCAATGATTTGATCTTCTTCATCACTAAGCAATTGTCTCTGAAGGTTATTCAAACTTTGATCATAATCTGAAAGAGGACTCCCAAGAGCTGACACATTATAGTTTTGATTAAACATGTCTGGATCTACTTGGGTTATTGTATTAATAGAATGTGACCCTTGAATTTGATCTCTCATTGGAGCATATGGATAATTGATCATTTCTGTTGTTGTTGTTTTAGGAATAGAATGTGGCCCTTGAATTTGATCTCTCATTGGAGCATATGGATAATTGATCATTCCTGGTGTTGTTGTAGGAATAGAATGTGGCCCTTGGATTTGATCTCTCATTGGAGCATATGGATAATTGACAATTTCTTGATTATGTATTGCCATCATTGGATATTCAGATCCTTGGTTGTTGATGATATGATTTGAATGCACAGAGAAATTCATAATTGATAGTGAAGTACTTGAATCCTCAACAGCAAGGCATGGTCGTTTTGCTTGTTGATGTGCTTGAACTTGTTGCCAATCTGATATTGGTGAAGCCAAATCATTAACACCAAGGTATGGTCGCTTAGCTTGTTGATATGCTTGAACTTGTTCAATATCAACCAATGGTGTGGGGCACCTGAGAAATTGTAGTTGTACTGTGAACTAAGACTTGGGAAAGGTTGTTTGCTCAATTCACACAAGGTGTCGGATTCTAGGAGCTTCTTGTAGTTTTTTTAGGAATGGCAATGGGTCGGGTTCGGGCTGGGTCTTTTCATACCTAGACCCGACCCACGGGCTAGGACCTGTGGCCCGGACCCGGCCCGTTTATTAAACGGATTTTTTTCTGGGGCCCAGACCCGCCCCGCCGGGCCCTGCCCAGCCAGGCCACTTTAGGGCCCAATCTTCAGCACATAATAGTGGCCCAATCCGTGGCCCAATCAAAAAAAAAAAAAATTTATGTTTTCCTGAGAAAAAAAGTCACAGCAGCACAAACAACAAATCCAAGTAAATCTCAAATCAAATCCACCATACCCATTCAAATTTCCTATTCACAGAAACCAAATACATTTGAAATCAAACTATTTTTTTTTTTGGGTTAAAAACGACGATATCATTAAACTAAACAACTACATCCAAATCAGTACAAAGTATGTTGAAATAAACTCCATTACAATCATTCTCTAAGGTCTTAAGCAAGTCCGCAGGCGGACTGGAAAACAAAAGGAAATTTGCCTCTTGATCAGCACCTATTCTAGCTAAAATCAAACTATTCACAAAAACCAAATACATTTGAAATCAAAATCTAAAACAAGCACATGCAAGGAACATCAAATCTTAACAACTAAATCTAAATCCCCAAACCCACAGGTTAAACAAAGAGAATCTAAATCCCCAAACCCACTAATCAAATAAAGAAAAAAATGGAAGAAGAACATCAAAAATCATTGTCGTAATCATCGTGGTTGTGGTCATTGGCTTCAGCTATCATTAAACTCAGTGCAAAGCAAATATAGGGAGCAATATTGAACGAAACTGGGTGAGATCGGAGAGGCTTTGCGGCGAGAATCTTAGATTTTCGTCTTCGTCTTCTTCGGCAAAGAGAGTGAGACCGAGAGGTTGAGAGCATGAGAGAGGGGCGGCTGACATTCAGTGGCCGACGGTGTGAGACATGAGAGGAGACTGAGTGAGAGTGGAAGAGGAGAGTGAGTGAGAGTGTGAGGGGCGGCTAGGGTAGGGCTGAGTGAAATGAGAGAATGAATGAGTTAGAGTTTATAAGTTTATATATATACTAGGGTTTTTTTGGTAATTTTATTTTTAAGCAGGTTGGGCCGGGTTTTTGTAAAAACTCGGACCCACTTCGGTTTTTTTTAAAGCCCATACCCGACCCTATTTTTAATCGGACCGGGTAAAACCCAACCCATTAGGGTCGGGCCGGACTAGGTATCCGCGGGTTGGGTAGAAATTGCCATCCCTAAGTTTTTTTTTCAAAGACTCCTGGATTAAATTCAAGATAATGAAACCTGAGATAGTATATGAACAACAAAATTCATTAGTTTAATTAGCAATAAGATTCTTTACTCGCACTATAATTAATAGAACATAATAAAATATTTGTGACAATAATGTGTAAATAAATGTGACAAGAGTAACAAGTGCAGTAATGAATTAATTACCACATTTTGTTAAGGGCACCAAATATATGAGATATCTAATGTCAATAGAGGAATTTTAAAATTAAAAAATACCTATGTTTTAGTGCTTGACTATCAGTGAAGTCTGAACTGATATTCCACATAGTTTTCTTTTGTGGTTCTGGACTGCTTTCTTCAAAGAATGAAGGTGGATTGTTAAGCTGAAAAAAAATTTCACCACATCAAATTAATGAGACTCAAAAAAGTTTACTAACTCTTAATTTCATTAAAAAAATTATGAAATTAAGATTGAGAAACTAAATTACCTTAATTTCAAGAATTCCAACTGCATTTTTCCCAGTTCTAGCTCTAATTGCTGAAATTATTTCCATCTTTTTCTTCAAAGCTGATTGCTCTTGATGAATTTCCCATGCTAGCTTTTTGGTTGCAAAATAACACTTTACCACCAAATATTTAGCAACTCCCTACACATTTTAAAATTTGTTAGGACATATGTGATTCACTTGTTAGGAACATATGTCATTATTTTATGTAATTGGCTTATCCTTTGACAAAACACACTTTACTTGTATTTGGGTAGATCTAGGATGTGTTTAATACTTCAAGAAACTGTGTTTCAAGATCAAGCGTTAAAGCCATGTGAGTTTGTCCAAGAAACAAGCTGAAGAAGTGCCTGTCATTAAAACTCGACAGCTAGCATCTATCAAGCTTAAGAAGCTGTTCCAGCCCCGTGGCTTGACAGTTGCTCGACAACAGCTCGACAGATAGGCATGTGTCGAGGTTTATGAAAAACAAATTTTCAGTTTTGTTTTGACTCCAATCCGTGATTATGTGTTTGAGCTTTCTTTTCTCACAATCCTAGACATATAAAAGAATTGTTTTAAGGGCCGTCAAAGGAGACACAAGTTGCACAAGTGTTGAGCAAAGTTTGTTCAAGCAAATTGTGACCGGAGACAGAATTTGCCCTAGTTCATCTCTTGTGAAGAAGTTGCTGTGTTTGTACACCGTAGGGTTTTGTGACCAAGCATCTTCTTGATCTTCATCGTCTGGATGAACTGAAGAACTTTGCAGCCAACAACCTTCTCTAGTTGGTGATTGAAGTCGCGTACTGGGATCCGCGTAATTGGTTAGTCACGTACTAAGAGCCGTGCATTGAAAAGGGGAAATTGTCACTACAGAACAAGTCCAATTGAGTATTGGGGTAAGCGTTCAACTGTAGGTTGGTATAAGGTATTGAGATTCCTTTACTTGTAACCGCTTGTTGTGATAATAGTGGTTTCGGGAGTGGTGACCTTAAAATCACCTGGTGGGGTTTTTGCCGTGTAGGTTTTCCCCATTTGTAAACAAATCACCGTATCAATTTATTTTCCGCTGCATACTTAGTTTAATTAGTGATTTGTTTGTGCTATCACGCGTTTGCATGTTAATTTGATTAATTATTAAACTTGGCTAATTAATCAATTAATTCATCACAAGGGGTCAATATGTTTTTAGCCTATCAAAATTTATTGTGAATTTTTTTTCTTATCTCCAATATTTATTATGGTCTATATAAATTATGAATATTGCGTACCTTCCATGTGCCAATTTTGAGTTTGTTGGCATTGAAGTTCAAAGGCTTCAAGTACTTCTTGGCATGCTCACTATCTTTGGCTTGAAACTGACCATGATGTAAACAATGATTATTAGTCTCATCAACATATGTAGTCTTTTCTTCATCAGTGTTTAAAATCTTGTCTATCAAGTTTACGAAAGAGTCACTCTTTGTTAGCTTTAAACCTAAAGGACCCTCGTTGATAACAATTCTACTATCTGAGTCATCCTACAAATTATGAAGATATTGACGAAGAAAGAAAAAGAAAAAGAAAAAGAAAAAGAAAAAGTCAAAATCTAAGATATATATGAAAAATAGAAGAGCAATTCAACGTTAAACCAATGCATGCACCATCATAAACCATAGAAGATCATACACGTGCATAGTCCTTACACAAATACACCAAAAGGCTAAATCAATGTATTGACTATACTCTTAAAAGTTATAACACACACATATGAAACTAAAATTCATTCAATGACATCTAGCACTCTATAATATAGACAAAAAATGGATGACATGATCAAACAATATACAGAGAGAGAGAAGCAATGTTTTACAATCACACCCGAAAAAGGAGAACCAAGAATGAATAATATTAAACCCTATGGCTATGAGTTATATACTTAAACCCCATGACAAACATCAAAAATCAAGAATGCAAGCAGTGTTATGTTATATTAGAAAGACATATATAAAATAGTTGACACAGTAGATACCTCCAAATCAATAATCTCTACCAGTTGTGGCATCTGTTTATCACTACATACCTCCAAATCAATCATCTCTACCAGTTGTGGCATCTGTTTATCACTGTAATTGACAGCTTCTGAGATATGAAGCCCATGATTATAGGAATAGGCATAGCCTCCCTGAAATTGCAGCTGAGAATTAGAGAAACCACTACCACCACCACTGAAAAACTGTTTCTTCTCCATGTTGCAATTGTTTCTGTTTTCTATTTTTTGTTTAGTTTGTCTGATGTTTACAAATCCTTAACACTTGGGTCAAGTTATATATTAATACAGTGCCGACTTAATTATTGAAAGGTCAGATTTGTGCTAAAACACAAGAGCTTATTTAGACCCCCAATTAAAAAATTATGGTTAGATTGTTTTTACTCTAACTTAAACAAAGTACGGAACAAGAGTAAATATGCGCAATGAACCAATAACACTACTCTAAGCCATATTCATCCACAATCAACAATAAAATGAAAGCTTAAAGAGTAAGGAAGAGAGATGCGAACACACGATAACACCAAGACATGTTATCAAAGAGGAAACCGAAAAACTCGGCGAAAAACCTCTCCACGACTCTCCAAGCCGAAATCAATCCACTAGAGAATAAAGTTGGAGTATACGAATAATAAAAGACCCTCCAAGCCTAGTCTACCCCATGTACTTGAGCCCTCCAAGCTCCTGCTACTAACGGACTTCTTGGAGTCTTGTCTTCTCTAGCTTTCTGGATCCTGCAATTTAGCCCGATTGCATCCGCCACTAAATGGCTCCTTTCAATGCTTCCTAGCAGCACCAAAATCTCACTTAATACTCAAAATGGGTGTGGTAAGTGTTCGGGCTAACAACCTCTCAAGGATCTAGAGATGGAGAGGTAGGAGTTGAGAAAAACCACAAGAAAATGTGTAGATGATTGTGGGTATGACAATCTCTAACTCTCAAGTGTATTTGTAACACCCCAGTTATTAAGCGTAATTTGGAAGAAGCTTGAGGGGCAAATTGGTAATTTACTCATAAGATATTTTTGGGGCAAATTGGTAATTAAGCTTTTCAACTTAAGTTATCCCCCTCCCCTTTTCTTCCTCATTTTCATGTTGATCTCTCTCTCCCTCTCTCGTTTTTCTTGTGCTGCCATCCTCTCCCTTCCTCTCACCCAAATCTTACTCCCTCTTAATCTGTCATGGACAGCCACCGCTTGATTGTCCCTCTAGTCACCATGTACTCCTTTAATTGTGCATTTTTCCAACAAGAATTTAAGGTAAAAATCTAAGGCTTTATCTTAATTTCTTCTATGAAATTCTTTGAGTTTTGCTATTTAATGATTATTATAGTGAATACTTGATGGGTTTTGGTGAATAATGGAAGATTAGAGGGTTAAGATGATTTGGGTAGCAATGGTTTTGTTAAAATCAGAAAATTTCATATCATTTGAAGAGTTTTTGCTTTGATAAAAGGTTTTGGTTGATTAGTTTCCTAATGGGTATTTGAGGGTTGGTTTGCTAGATCAACTATGGGTCTTGTTGTTGCATATGTTGATGTGAGTTGATTTTTGGAAGTGTATTTTTTGCATTTTAAATGACTTTGGCAAATGTGGGTGTGAGTGAAGTGATAACTACGAATTTATGCAAGTGAAGTGTAAGTATGTGCTTTTTGCATACCAAGTGTTTGATATGTTGTTTATATGAGATTTTGGGTTTGATTCCTTGTTTTTAATATGCTTTAAATCTTGTGGTTTTAATGGGAGTGATTCTCAAATAATTTGGGCTAGTCTTAAAACTATAACAATTTTCTAAAGCTGTTAGGGACAAATTTGAGTCAGCTGCAATACATGATTTTTAATAAATTATAGAAACATTGTTTTGGGCTGAACTTTCTGTGGTACATTGTATACATATAGGGGAATGTTCCCTTAAAGTCTTGAATTAATCGGATAACTTTTCATTGACCAAACAATTTTTACAAAATGGCTGCCCTGCTATGTACTGAATCTGAAGGTAAGACTAAAACGTTTGAGAAATTGTGAAATTAATCCCAAACCCTGGTTAATCTTATCTTGGCTTATATATATTATTTAGTACTCAAAGAGATTCACGAGTATGTTATATTACTTTATGATGCACTTTATTGCGGTAGTGAATTTAAAATGTTTTGGTTGTGTCAGCACTATTGAGTTTTTTGGATGCTTGTGTGGTTCCCGTTTGGGAAGGGTACTTGTCTTGGGGTGGTCAAGCTAGGCTTTAGAGCCTTAGATTTGATTTTTGAGGGAATCCTTTTCGATATATGGAGACAAATTTGATAGTGTAATTTTGTAGTAGACCTTGTTATTAATAGGCTTGATACTTGTGTTTCTGGGTTCCAAGGTACTTGATGATGGAACTAGTAACTTGATTGGTTGAATGTGGTGCTAGGTTGAGGTAAATTTGGATTGGATTGCTGAGGTAAGTAGCTTTTTAATGGGATTTTTGAAAAATAACCATGTTGCATAAATGTTGTTTTTGGGTTAGACACGCTTTTGGAAACTATATTTTCCTAAAAACTATTGTGTCGTAACCTTTATATATATATATATATATATATATATATATATATATATATATGAAAATGCATCATATTTGGTATTTCATTTGGGGAAATGCATGAATTGTTGATATGGAAAAATGAGCATCTTTTATTTAATCTTTGATAAGGAAATCATGGATTTTATGGTATATTGTAAAATTCAAAGATGCTTATCTTGTCTTGTTACGTGGGAAATTGATAGAAAGTCTTTTGATAAGACTGAAGTTGAATACTTTACAAACTTTGTGAAAGTTAGATTATTTAAGGTTTTCCTGAAATTACCTAGATATAAACTATGTATTTGAAAGTAATGTAATATGTGAGCTTTATGTGGTTTTAACACCATGCCATGTGTGATTTTTCGGTGATCACCCAATTTGGTTTCCGTAGTCTTTGTGACAATGGAATCAGATCCAGGTCAGTGCCCTTTCACTTTGGATGACACGTTCTTTCCCTGCTGCCCATAGGGGAAAGAGGTTCCTTGATTGTGTGTGGGTGAGGTTGCTGCCCATGGGGCCAAAAGACCACATGCAAAAGAGGTCCTATTTGATGCGCTCTCCCTGCTGCCCATAGGGGGAGAGAAAAACCTTGAGGGTATGGGTGAGGCTGCTGTCCATAGAGCCAAGAGACTGCATACCAGAGAGGACAATATCATGCCAGTTATGAATGGGTGGATCCCCTGACCGGACTATGTGGTAGTGTGGTATATTTGTGATAATTTACCTTATGTTAGATATTATGGCTTTGGAAATTATATTGTTGGTGCTCACAGATTATAGTATATAGTTTCAAGGTGTCTACTTTGAGAAACTTTGTGTTTCAATATTCAATCATTCTTGTCATATCATATTATTATTATTGAAAATGAAACTTGCATTTCCCCCACTCCCATTAATTATGCTACTTACTGGGCTTTAGCTCATCCCACTCTCCAACAGTTTTTCAGATAAATTTGCTATACCCCGAGCATGGAGCTTGTTTAATTGGTGGTGATTGGAGCATTATGCTAATTAAGAGAGTTATGCAATGATTGGTTGGTGACTCAAATTACTAAATTTATCAAGGCCATAGCTAATTCTATCGGAGGTTGGGCTCTTGAGATTTGTTAGCCTTGGGCATGGTAGGCTTAGATTCTATCGTTGAGGTTGCTTATCCTAGGAAGAATTGTGATTTTACGTCGATCCATTTGGAGCTTTGGAATTTCATGTATATTTGGAGACATGATTCATAATTTGTATTGTTTGTAAATGTCTCTTAGAGTTTTGACTTATATTGTGGAGAGATCAATATGTTTATTTATTTTATCATTTGGAAAGAAAAAAAAAATCCCCTACAATTTCTTTTGAAGGTTTGGTTTTGCATGCTTTGAACCCTTTGGGGTTTGGGGCATGACAGTTGTGGTATCAGAGCTTAGGTTATGATTCTGTAGACTTTTGAATTAGGAAATGATAATGATCTAAGTCAGAGCATTAGGTTTTGTTGTAGTAATCCATTCGAGGTGGTTCCGTTGGGGTAGTTTGGGTGAGAAAGTACCTTGTGTGTTATTTTGGTTGATTGTAATGGCTTGGAGTTTGTTTAGTCCTTGTTATTTCGTGATGCTATTAGTAAGTTCTTAAATCTTCATGTCTGAGGTAAATTGTTGTACTTCTTATGCAATGTTCGTGTAAACTGTTGTGCTTGTTATGCATTGTTCCCAAAATTCTTGAAAGTTTTGAGTTAAATTCCTAAAATTGTTTTGAGCAAACATAAATGAATCAAGTTTTCATATTTTATGTTTATAAATTTTGAGAACTTGTTTAAAGACATTTTGCCGTTAGCAAATATTGTTGGTTATGCTGACTTTAGGTGGTGCAATCTGGTCGAACCTCGCTGGCCACGAGTGGCACGACTGGTTGTTTACCAACTATCTTTAGCATACTTTGACAAGTTTTATTCATGATAGATGGTTGGAGGAATTGTTTGATCCCGTTGAGCTCACGTGGTGTCTAACAAATCACTAATCATCAAGTATGGTGCTATCATGTTAATTATTTTTTCTCTAAAAGTAGTTTTAAAGAAAAATGCGTTTTAAACAACCTCTTTGAAATTCCTATTTGTTGAGTTTCAAGATTTTGAGTGTCCTCTTGGGATGTTTTTGCTCTTATATGATAAACGTACATGGATTGATCTTCCTCTGATAATGCTATGATTTTTGTCACCTCAAAGAATGATGTATTTTTTTATTTGATGTTAGTCGGGGTTTTTCCCAAACCTATTTCAAATGCATGTTCCCTCCAATACGTTAAACCTCACATGAACAGTTTTATGGATTTTTTTTGGGAGCTTTTTATATTAAAAAATGAGGGGGGGGGGGGGGGGGTTCTTTGGACTTTTGTCCTTATTTATTAAACTGGCATATCATTGTTTGGTTGGTCTTAAGGTTCCCATGCTCATTCTGATTGTTGGTTAGTTTGAACATATATTCATAGTCTTTGTGTGTGATTGCCTTATAATATTATAAAGTGAATTTTCCAACTTAGATTCAGAAACTTGTCTGTGCATAACTTGTGTATAAGATTTTTTTTTTCTAACAAAATTTTGTAATTGTTGTAAGATAGAAAAACTTTATTAGATGTTTTGCAAACCTCGGGTAAAGGGAAGACTTTTGAATGCGAAATTGTATATTTTTATGGATTCCGAAAGTCATTTTAAAGTATTCCTTGCAAACAGTTTGTTCAAAATGGACATAATTTTGTCTTCGTGATAGATGTTAAATTTACAAATCCAAGACTTCTTCGGTTTTAACTAATGGTATTTTCTTACTACTTTGAAAAGCCTATAAGTTTAGTGGAGCGTATGTGACTTATATTTATAAAATAAAATTTAAATCCTAGTTTCAAATTTTGGACCTTGTGAAATGGAAGGTTTCATGTGACTATTCTGGTTTGAAAATCATTAGCTAGCTTTCCGGCCTTATGGCTATTATTCAACACTTGCGTTTGAAACTAGTCGAAGACAAAATTATATTTTCAAAGATTAAGTGGAATACTCCTATACTCTTGGTTTCAAGAATGGTTACCCTTAAACCCCTCTATGAATTTGATCTTTACGATTTGAACTCCATATTTTGGTTTGAAACTTAAGCCTTTGGTTGAAGTAATCCTTGACCCTTTCAGTTGAAAGGTTTATGTCAAAAATGTTAATGCCAATGATTGCTCAGTCTTGTTTTGAGACACATAACTATGTTTATAATTTCGGGGACGAAATTTTTTTAAAGGGGGAAGAATATAACACCCCAGTTATTAAGCGTAGTTTGGAAGAAACTTGAGGGGAAAATTGGTAATTTACTCACAAGATATTTTTGGGGCAAATTAGTAATCAAGCTTTTCAACTTAAGTCAACCCCCCCCCCCCTTTTCTTCCTCATTTTCACGTTGATCTCTCTCTCTCTCTCTCTCGTTTTTCTTGTGCTGCTAGACTCTCCCTTCCTCTCACCCAAATCTTACTCCCTCTTCATTTGTCATGGACAGCCACCGCTTGATCGTCCCTCTAGCCACCATGTACTCCTTTAATTGTGCATTTTTCCAATAAGAATTTAAGGTAAAAATCTAAGCTTTTATCTCAATTTCTTCTATGAAATCCTTTGGGTTTTGCTATTTATTGATTATTATAGTGAATACTTGATGGGTTTTGGTGAATAATGGAAGATTAGAGGGTTAAGATGATTTGGATAGTAATGGTTTTGTTAAAATCCGAAAATTTCATATCATTTGAAGAGTTTTTGCTTTGATAAAAGGTTTTGGTTGATTAGTTTCCTAAGGGGTATTTGAGGGTTGGTTTGCTAGATCAACTATGGGTTTTGTTGTTGCATATGTTGATGTGAGTTGATTTTTGGAAGTGTGTTCTTTGCATTTTAAATGACTTTGGCAAATGTGGGTGTGAGTGAAGTGATAACTACAAATTTATGCAAGTGAAGTGTGAGCATGTGCTTTTTGCATACCAAGTGTTTGATATGTTGTTTATATGAGATTTTGGGTTTGATTCCTTGTTTTTAATATGCTTTAAATCTTGTGGTTTTAATGGGAGTGATTCTCAAATAATTTGGGCTAGTCTTAAAACTATAACAATTATCTAAAGCTGTCAGGGACAGATTTGAGTCAGCTGCAATACATGATTTTTAATAAATTATAGAAACATTGTTTTGGGTTGAACTTTCTGTGGTACATTGTATACATATAGGGGAATGTTCCCTTAAAGTCTTGAATTAATCGGATAACTTTTCATTGACCAAACAAGTTTTACAAAATGGCTGCCCTGTTATGTACTGAATCTGAAGGTAAGACTAAAACGTTTGAGAAATTGTGAAATTAATCCCAAACCCCAGTTGATCTTATCTTGGCTTATATATATTATTTAGTGCTCAAAGAGATTCAAGAGTATGCTACATTACATTATGATGCACTTTATTGCGGTAGTGAATTTAAAATGTTTTGGTTGTGTCAGCAATATTGAGTTTCTTGGATGCTTGTTCGGTTCCCGTTTGGGAAGGATACTTGTCTTGGGATGGTCAAGCTAGGCTTTAGGGCCTTAGGTTTGATTTTTGAGGGAATCCTTTCCGATATATGGAGACAAATTTGATAGTGTAATTTTGTAGTAAGCCTTGTTATTAATAGATTTGATATTTGTGTTTCTAGGTTCCAAGGTACTTGGTGATGGAATTAGTAACTTGATTGGTTGAATGCGGTGCCTGGTTGAGGTAAATTTGGATTGGACTGCTGAGGTAAGTAGCTTTTGAATGGGATTTTTGAAAAATAATCATGTTGCATAAATGTTGTTTTTTGGGTTAGACATGCTTTTGGAAACTACCTATGGAAACTATATATTCCTAAAAACTATTGTGTCGTAACCTTTATATATATATATATTTATTTATTTATAGGAAAATGCATCATATTTGGTATTGCATTTGGGGAAATGCATGAATTGTTTATATGGAAAAATGAGCATCTTTTATTTAATCTTTGATAAGGAAATCATAGATTTTATGGTATATTATAAAATTCAAAGATGCTTATCTTGTCTTGTTACGTGGGAAATTGATAGAAAGTCTTTTGACAAGACTGAAGTTGAAAACCTCACAAACTTTGTGCAAGTTAGATTATTTAAGGTTTTCCTAAAATTACCTAGATATAAACTATGTATTTGAAATTAATGTAACCTGTGAGCTTTATGTGGTTTTAACACCATGCCATGTGTGATTTCCCAGTGATCACCCGATTTGGTTTCCATAGTCTTTGTGACAACGGAATCAGATCCAGGTCAGTGCCCTTTCACTTTGGATGACGCGTTCTTCCCTGCTGCCTGTGGGGGGAAGAGGTTCCTTGATTGTGTGTGGGTGAGGCTGCTGCCCATGGGGCCAAAAGACCACATGCAAAAGAAGTCCTATTTGATGCGTTCTCCCTGCTGCCCATAGGAGGAGAGAAAAACCTTGAGGGTATGGGTGAGGCTGCTGTCCATAGGGCCAAGAGACTGCATACCAGAGAGGATAATATCATGCCAATTGTGAATGGGTGGATCCCCTGACCGGACTATGTAATAGTGTGGTATATTTGTGATAATTTATCTTATGTTAGATATTATGGCTTTGAAAATTATATTGTTGGTGCTCACAAATTATAGTATATAGTTTCAAGGTATCTACTTTGAGAAACTTTGTGTTTCAATATTCAATCATTCTTGTCATATCATATTATTATTATTGAAAATGAAACTTGCATTTCCCCCACTCCCATTAATTATGCTACTTACTGGGTTTTAGCTTATCCCACTCTCCAACAGTTTTTCAGATAAATTTGCTATACCTCGGGCATGGAGCTTGTTTAATTGGTGGTGATTGGAGCATTATGCTTATTGAGAGAGTTATGCTATGATTGGTTGGTGACTCAACTTACTAAATTTATCAAGGCCATAGCTAATTCTATCGAAGGTTGGGCTCTTGAGGTTTGTTAGCCTTGGGCATGATAGGCTTAGATTCTATTGTTGAGGTTGCCTATCCTAGGAAGAATTGTGATTTTACGTTGATTCATTTGGAGCTTTGGAATTTCATGTATATTTGGAGACATGATTCGTAATTTGTGTTGTTTGTAAATGTTTCTTAGAGTTCTGACTTATATTGTGAAGAGATCAATATGTTTATTTATTTTATCATTTGGAAAGAAAAAAAAATCCCCTACAATTTCTTTTGAAGGTTTGGTTTCGCATGCTTTGAACCCTTTTGGGTTTGGGGCGTGGCAGTATTTGCTAGGGTTTTCTCTCTGAAAAGCACTCCTTATATGTACAATTCGTGGGTAATGAGGGTATATATAGTGTGGGTAAAGAATTTGTAAAGCAACTTAACTTTTTTCGAAACAGAATGTTCTGTTGGTACTTCGCGGGATGGCCCTTCTCGCGAACTTGATAGCTTGGCATGACTCTTCAACTTCCAGTCATGTGCTTCACACGTGGCCTTTTCACGGGTTGCTTCTTGCGAGCTAGTCACGAATTGCACTGATTCATCTTTTGAAGCTTGATTCTTCACTGATCTCTCACGCTCATCCCTTACAAATAAATCCACGTATATATAGGGAAAATGATTGAAGAAATTACAATCAAATTTGGCACGGAATTGAAGCCAACACAAGCTAATTGTAAATCACAACTTTACAATCTCCCATTTTGGCTATTCTGTGACAAAACCCCTAAACATACTCTAGACTTAAATGTGAGTTTGGAAACATATGCAAAACTCACTCACACCTAAATCTAAAAGCTGTGAAGCACTTGAACCATATACACCTATATCCTGAAACATTTACACATAACACATAGAATTCATTAAGCGCTAGATATGTAGAACACAAGGCATGTATAAAGAACAAGTAAAATGCGATCAAGATACCAAAAGAGATATAAGATATAAAGCATAACTTGATCAAACATGAATAGTCATTAGGAAATGACCACAATGAGCATTTAACTAGTAAATGATCACCCGGACATGCAATGCAATTAAGAGCAATGCTAAAATCAATTGCATGTCCAACATATCACATGATGCATTAAAGAAACTAAGGCAATAAGCAATAGATAACTATAAGCATCAAGAAATGGCTATAAAAACCAAGATACATAAAAGTACTAAAGAAAACTATGTTTTAAATTAAATTACTTGAAAGCTTTAAATAAAGCACTGTAAATAACAAAAGTTATAAAAGCATAAAACATAAACTAGACTAGCATATCAAAAACCACCAAAATGAACCAATGGTGTCACTACTCCCCCTTAGGCTGTACGCCCCCTCAAGTTAATCTACTCCCCCTTTTTTATCAGAATGGCCAAAGGTCTAGAATGCATCAGACTCCAAATCTGATTCTCCAAATCTTGGATCTGAGAGGAGAGGGCAGTGATTTGACCTTGAAGGTATGTGAACTGCCTCGTGGAGTAGTTGATATGTGAAGTCAGCATGGCATGCATTACTTCTACTCTTCCAAGCATGTAATCAAGGCGGTTGGGTGCTCTGGCTTGTACTTGAGAAGAAGGCTGTAGAGGATCCTCCAATACGGAAGTAAATTAGTTAATTTCCTCATCGATGTTGCCTCCTTCTTCTGCATCCTCATCTCCTGGAATTTGAGATGCACCGGTGCTTGTATCGGGAATGTGAGCCTTATTTCGAATAATGGTTTTTCTCACTGATGGCTCTTCCCTTTGCATGACTGGAAGACCACTTGGAATCTTCACCCTTGCCCTCGATAGTAGAGACATGACAAGGCATGGGAATGGTAAAGTTAGCCTTGACTTTCTCTTCTTGATGCACTTGACGAAGAGATGGTAGATGTGACCATAAATATCAATCTCTTTGTGAGTAAAGAGATCATGTAGGAAGACAGTCCTTGGCGCCAACAAAGTTGTTAGATTCTCTACTGGATAGAGGTTGAATATCATAATGTAGGCCAAAGCTCGCATCTCCGGAGAGAACTCAATCGTGTGCAAGGCCTTCTTCTTGAGTTGACTTCCAAGAACTTGCACAAGAGGCTCAAGTTTTCTTTCCTTTCATCATAGTGTAGAAAGGTGTGCGGAGTCGTCGGTCGAATCTCCAAGAGCTCTTGGATTGACTCCCTTGAAACTATGAACTCTCTCCCCTTTACCTAACAGTTGATGTGGTCGCCTTCCACAAATGCATTAGCAAAGAACTCCTTTATGATGCAATCATAGACATCACCCATGGGATTCAGTAATTTGGTCCATGTCCTTTCCTTGAACACTTCTGGATTGAATGTGTCCTTTAAGGACTCAATGTACACCCTCCTTTCCAAGACAATCGAAGTGTTCTTGTAATGATCGATGTATGCCATGTTAGCATCATTGTTTCTAAACGAATCCGGGGAGTAGCGAGGACGCTTTGCTGTTTTCTTTGCTGCTGACTTATAAGGAGACATCTACAAAATAAACAAACACACAAGCAAACAAAACACAAACATGGTAACAAACTTGATTAGATACAAGTTAATCCATAAATATGAACAAATTGTCCAAAAATGGAAATGGACAAGTAAACATAGTCACAAGAACATGTTATAAGTGCTAAGGGTCTAAAAAGACTTACATAGCATGAGTTAATGCAAAAACATGTCAAGTGATAGAGTGTGTGCATCAAGTTTGCTTGTGGTGTGCATGTGAGATGCATGAGCAATGCATGACAAAGCACTCATGGCGCAAAGTGTGTAAAGCACACAACCAATGATCAAAACATGTCAAGCATGCATAATCATGGTAATCCCCAAAAATTGGTACTCATCGGAGTCCAAAAGAGTGAAAAAAAAAAATACCATAGAGGCGTTTTATCAAACACTTAAAGTGCACACACTACACAACTAGCACAAAGTCAAGTGACCTATCTCACTAGTAGAAATGAACATATATGACCCCCTACCAAAGTGTTTACAATTGATTGAAAGCTTTTTATTTGGCTTCCATTTTTCACACTTTTGATCAATACAACTCAATTTTCTGAGTAACGATGCCATGAATATTTTGATATTTCTTTAATGAAGAAGCCTTTGGCTTTGGCATCATATATTTTTGAATAAATTTTTGCTCCACCTTTTCCTAGTCAAACTAGTTTTCGAAACAAGACTTTTTCAGTTCTTTCTCTTTTAGAGAATGACATTTGTAGAGCTTTTGACATAAAAAATGTGAGGAGATATATAGGCACAAGTCTACGCATGTATCAAGATCAAACAAGACTATTGACTAATAATTCATGACAAGTTTGAAGATCTATTTACAACAATCAAACGTAGATTTCTAAATTTCACTCACACTTAAAAATGTGCATACATAACAAGCTAAGCTCGTAAATGCACTACGCCATTAGTACAGAGGTACTAGGCCAAACTCAACATGTGATATATACAACACAAATGATCAAACTTTTTGAGATTTTTACTTTTTATGGGTTTTTGAATTTTTCAACACACTAAAAAACAAAGCAATAAAGTAAGATCAACAAAAATAAGGTAAACTAGAAATAAAGACCTATAAAAGAAACATGCTGGAACAAAGCAATAACTCTAGAAGAATGTGTATGTCGTGATGCATGAAATTATGACCCTAAAACATTGGAAGTATTAATGCATAGGCATAGTGAGTGATCATGCATGCGTATTCTTCTTCACCCACACTGTACGAATGTTTTGGGTGAGGTCCTTAGAAGGAGGGGTACGACTGACATAACTCTTAAACCTTGGGGTGAAGCTAGCTAGGCATAATAAAATGTTTTTCAATATCTCTATAACGTCTCCAATAAGTTGTCCCTCATTTTCTCCTTTAGCTTGATTTCCCTTTGGCATTCATCTTGAGTTGTCTTGACCACGCAAAGAGTCAGCTCTCTTGAGTGTCTGAAGCTTGAAGTAATTTAGCCTTATATGTCCTCGTACACCACAATGATGACAGAAATGCTTCACATGAGGTCCCCTTTGATTTTTGGGCAATGACTTCCCTTTTTCTTTTGGTCTTGGACCAATAACTTTCTTCTCAACAGTGGGGATCTCAACCTTGGGCTTCTCTACATTTTTTTCTGACACAAACTTCATCTCCTTCTTAGGTCCACTACTTGAGCTTCCTTCACCGGTGTAGCCCAAACTGGTCTTGTCATTTGAAAGCTTTTGAGACGAGAGCACGTTGTTAAGTTTCTTAGTGGAAATGCGCTCCACTTTGACATTTGCTTGAATTATTTCAAGTTCAAGAAACTTGATTTTAGAGTAGGCATTCAACAACTCTTCCTTCAGCTCTTTAACTTCACATTTAGCATTCTTAAGTTGCACAAGAGTGGATTTGTGCTCTTCTTCAATTTTCTTCATTTTTTTAACAGCACTCTTTGCAACTTTGGCATATTTGCCACAATCTTCAAGCAACGCATTGTACACTTCTTGAAGATTCTTTTCACCCTCGTTGAGATACACATTCTCATCATCCGAAACATCAACTTCTTCTCCTTCAGAATGTACACCAATATCATCAACCAACTCTCTCAATTCATCTCTAGAATCAATAGTGGTAATCGCCATGAAAGCTGAATAGTTTCCGTCACTATCACATTCTCTTTCTGCATCAGAATTTGAGCTCTTTGAGTTACTAAGGGTAGTAGCAAACACTTTACCTTTTCCTCTCAAGTAGTTTGGACATTCTTTCTTTAGATGCCCATGCCCATTACATTCATAGCACACAATTCCTTGGGTTGATGATGATTCTTTTCCATCCTTCTTCTTGAATTCTCTTTTATAATTTTTGGATGATGAGAATCTCCCTTTGCCAAACGACTTTCCATTATTCTTCATCTTAAGAAATTTCCAGAAGTTCTTTGCAAGATACGCCACCTCCTTTTCAACATCATCTTCATCGGAGGAATCACCGGTTCTTTCATTTATGGTTTTAAGAGCTAGTGATTTGCTTGACTTGTGGGAGGGCAGTCTGAGCTCATAGGTTTGAAGAGAGTCAACAAGTTCTTGAATCTTGATTTCGTCCAAATCCTTGCTCTCCTCAATGGCGGTTACCTTAGCCTGGAAACTCTCGGGTAAGGATCTCAAAACTTTCCTTACCACTTTGGTGTCTTCAATCTTCTCTTCGAGATTTAGCTTGGCAATAACAATCTCGTTGAGTCTCCCATAAAAGGAATTAAATGATTCATCGTCACTCATCTTCACTTCCTCAAATCGAGTAGTGAGCATTTGAAGCTTGGTGTCCTTTACCTTCTTGGTACCTTCATAAGTTGTCTCAAGAATGGTCCTTGCCTCTTTGGCGGTCTTCACATGCGAAATCTTGTGGAACTCATCAGTAGAAACACCACAGAAAATAACATTAATAGCTTTGCTATTGGCATTTGCCAAAGCAAGAGTAGCCTTATCCCATTGAGATTTGGCTATTGTGGGTCTTACCCAACTATTTTCAATAGAATCCCACACTGTCTCATCAATAGCACAAAGAAAAGCGCGCATACGTACTTTCCAAAAAGTATAGTTACTCCCATCAAAGTAGGGAGGTGCATTAAGGGATTGAGATCTATCCATCTCACACGGGGTCTTGGATCACACAAGGATATTGAAATCCGACAAGTGTACCCGCTCTGATACCAATTGAAAGCTTAGATTTGTGCTTGTTTAGACCCCCAATTAAAAAATTACGGTTATATTGCTTTTACTCTAACTTAAACAAAGTGCATAACAAGATTAAATATGCGCAATAAACCGATAACACTACTCTAAGCCATATTCATCCATAATCAACAATAAAATGAAAGCTTAAAGAGTAGGGAAGAGAGATGTGAACACACGATAACACCAAGACGTGTTATCGAAGAGGAAATCGAAAAACTCGGCGAAAAACCTCTCCGCGACCCTCCAAGTCGAAATCGATCAACTAGAGAATAAAGTTGGAGTACACGAATAACAAAAGACCCTCCAAGCCTAGTCTACCCCATGTACTCGAGCCCTTCAAGTTCCTACTACCAACGGACTTCTCAGAGTCTTGTCTTCTCTAGCTTTCCGGATCCTGCAATTCAGCTCGATTGCATCTGCCACTAAATGGCTCCTTCCAATGCTTCCCAGCAGCACCAAAATCTCATTTAACACTCAGAATGGGTGTGGTAAGTGTTTGGGCTAACAACCTCTCAAGGATCCAGAGATGGAGAGGTAGAAGTTGAGGAAAACCACAAGAAAATGTGTAGATGATTGTGGGTATGACAATCTTTAACTCTCAAGTGTATTTGCTAGGGTTTTCTCTTTGAAAAGCACTCCTTACATGTACAATTCGTGGGTAATGAGGGTATATACATGGTTTTAAAAACCGGACTGGACCAGTTGATCCGACCGGTTAAACCGAGAACTGGAGGCCAGTTCGGTCCCCAAAAAAGGCCAAAAATCGGGAAAAAACTGGTCAAACCCGAGAAAAACCGGTCAAAAACCAGTAAAAATCGGGAACCAGAGGCAAATTCGGTTTTGCCCCCAGTTTGTTTTTAAAACCATAGGTATATATAGTGTGGGTAAAGAATTTGGTAAAGCAACTTAACTTTTTGCCAAACAGAATGTTTCGCGGGATGGCCCTTCTTGCGAAACACTCGTGAACTTGACAGCCTGATATGACTCTTCAGCTTCCAGTCATGTGCTTCACACGTGGCCTTTTCGCGGGTTGCTTCTCACGAATTGCACTGATTCATCTTTTGAAGTTTGATTCTTCACCGATCTCTCACACTCATCCCTTACAAATAAACCCACATACATACAGGGAAAATGATTGAAGAAATTACAATCAAATTTGGCACAGAATTGAAGCCAACACAAGCTAGTTAGAAATCACAACTTTACAATTATTAAGGATGGAAAGGCGGTAAAGTTTAGTAATTCCGAGTAGAAAAGGGAAGCCAAAACAAATAGAGGCAAAGCTGAGTATTTCCGAGAGTGTAAAGGAAAACATTGACAACTTAGAGATTGGAACGACTACATTACAATTTACACATACCAATTGATAGGCCAAGAATGTATTGACTCCTTGTGATGAATTAACCAATTAATTAGTCAAGTTAATTAATTAATTCAATTTGCATGCAATAAGCATGGTAGCACAAACAAATCACCAAATAACTAAATGCAGCAGAAATTAAATTGACACGGTGATTTATTTACGAATGGGGAAAACCTACACGACAAAAACCCCACTGGGTGATTTTAAGGTCATCACTCTCGAGAATTCACTATTATCACAACAAGCGGTTACAAGTAAAGGAATCCCAGTACCTTATACCAACCTACAGTTGAACCCTTACCCCAATACCCAATTGGACTTATTCTGTAGTGACAATCTCTCCTTGTAATGCACGGCTCCCAGTACGTGACTAACCAATTCGATGTGCGGATTGTAGTACGCGGCTTACTCATTAACTTGAGAAAGATGTTAGCTGCAAAGTTCTTCAATTTATCCACACAATGAAGATCACGAAGTTCATTGGTTACAAAACCCTACGGTGTACAAACACAACAGTTTCTTGAATAGTAAGATGAACTAAGGCATATGTCTCCGGTTCACAATATACTTATGAAAAACTTTTGCATTGAGTTGCATCAGCTGTGACGGCCCTTAAAACAATCCTTATATATGTTTAGAGTTATGAGAAAAGAAAGCTCAAACATCTATTCACGGACTGGATTGAAATCAGCTCTTGAAAAACTGATTTTCATAAACCTCGATAGATAGCTTATCTGTCGAGCTAGCTGTCGAGCATTGAACTTCAGCAGCTTTTTAAACCTCGATAGATACTAGCTGTCGAGCTTTAAAATCCAGTACTTTTTCACTTGTTTCTTGGACAGACTTGTATGGGTTTAACACTTGATCTTGAAACCTTGTTCCTCGAAGCATTAAACACATCCTAGATCTACCCAATTACAAGTAAAATGTGTTTTGTCAAAGGATTAGTCAATTCTATATTGACATATGTTCCTAACATTGAATCACATATGTCCTAACACCAATGATGTAACCAACATTAATTGGAATAGGTAGGATAAAATATGTGATTTATTTTTTAAAAATATTATTGGAAAAGAAAGATAGAAGTAGGTGATCGTTAATGTATAGCTTGTAGTTATTATTGAAGAAAAAATTTCCTTATATTGGAATAACATGTTTAATTACAATCGGTTGCTGCCTAGGTTTTCATGCCCTACATTCAAACCTATAAAAGGCACCTTATAAGCACAACATTAGCCGATTGAAAGAAAACATGTTAGATTGAACTTTCATGATTTCAATTGATCGATCAAAAGGCTGTTGAAACCTTATGTTCTATCAATCGAATGACAATTGAAATCTTGAATAAAGGCTTCTTTGAGCTACATTTTGGACCATTTGAACTTGGATATTTGAAAATGCATTTCAAACTCAGTATTTATTACAGTATCATGGAATTTGTCAATCTAAAACCTAACACACCTTAAGACTCAAATTGTATTGAGTTGGCCTCTTAATGAAGTAATGTGGTCCAGTGAGGTGTTCAATAAGCAAACATGTCATGTGATAAAGAATTCTCATTTGTTTTGATGCCTAAACTGATGGTGTTCATTTTTATTATTATAGTTTCGATATAGATTTTACTCTTATAGAAGATCTTTTATTCTGAAGATTTACAGAATTGGATAAACAACCAAAGCTGCTGGTCTTTTATTTGCATTATATACATGGGACAGATAAGTATTATCCTCCTTAGGAATACGTGAGCATACATAGTTGTTGTTCATGTATCTGCAAAAGAACAAAAGAAAACTTAGATAAATACTATAGAGATAAGATCGTCTTTTTTGAATGGATTTGTGGAGAATTGAGATCTTATATTAATTAAGTTGAAGATCTACAAAGAACCCAAAATGCCCACAGATCTAGCTAGCTTTTTTTTTTTTTTTTTTTCTCCTCGTCACATAAATGCCACTTCAAGTTGCTTTAGATTTTGGATAATTATAGCAAACATCAGTTAAACCGAGAGAGATTCCACTTCAAGTAATTCATATGTTTTGTAGGGTGCAATGATGTCAGAAATCGCTCATATATTTTGGAAGGAGAAGACAGTAGCTAAGCAGTGAAATTAAGACCTTCAGTTGAAGACTTGAACAAATAGCAGATTCTTTTTGGTGCCTCAGAAACCTGTGTAGATGGCCTTAAGAACTGCTTCTTAATCCAAGTCACCCTGAACCATTAAAACACATACATGTACACGCAGGGGCTTTGATATTAGAAAGTTTTTTTATATCCATAATTCATGCAAATAGATAGTTAGCAAAGAGTAAAAATTATCTCTCTTACTTTTTAATGTTTCACTTTATGCTTCTTTAATTATGGTAAACAGTGGCAAATCTAAAAAAATTTATTTGGTCATGGCCACCCTAAGTTACTAACCTTAATCTTATAGGTATGTGTTTGTGTGTATCCCTTATAAATTGTATGTAATTACTCCTACTCTAAAAAAATATATAACTACAATCTTAAGAAAAAAACTTACATCATTAGAATAATTTGAAGACTTATTTTTACAATTTTATGTTTTTATTACAAAATTTTTAGATGTATAATAATACACACATATATATTCTCAAATCACATGATTTTGCACTTTGTGATTTATAAACCACATGAATATTA
The DNA here is from genome assembly GCA_030021035.2 of Notholithocarpus densiflorus. Classification (NCBI taxonomy): domain Eukaryota; kingdom Viridiplantae; phylum Streptophyta; class Magnoliopsida; order Fagales; family Fagaceae; genus Notholithocarpus; species Notholithocarpus densiflorus. The sequence continues at coordinate 2,339,470 of JARYZH020000046.1, forward strand.
TATTACAATTTGCTTACAATATATATTGGACCAAAATTGTGAGTAGATCTATTACAACTTGTAGACACATGGTCAAAAAACAATTAAAAACTAAATGGCTTATTAAGAAATTGATCATAGTTAGAGGGATATTATTACATTTTATACAAACAAAAACAACACTTCTGCTAATTTTATAAACTATGTATATTTGGGAGAATGATAACTTACACTAGAGTTTAAAGTTGAAAAAAAATAATTGAGGGGGCCAAGTAGTATTTTTTGTTAAAGTATACATGTAAAAGTGTAAAACTATTATACCAATATGGGGAGAGAGGGATTTTAAAAAGTTTGGGAATGTATCATATTATTGCTATTTTAAGCTTGGGTTATCTTTACTGAAGAAAAAAAACATGTGACATGTTGCGATCAGTAAAAAATAAAGTGAAACATTTAGAATAAGATAGAAGGTTTTATTTGCAAAAATAGTTGTAAAAGAGCTTCCCAAACCAGTGTACTGTTTGTTATTTACTACAAATTACAACTTACAAGAGTTTGTAATATAGTCATAAATAATTCCAAGAGAGTCGTTGCCTATCTAAAACCAGAAAGTCTAAGCAAGATGAGTAAAAACATATATACAGTGCAGATGCAATCAGAAATTTAAGAGACAAGGCCAAAACAGTTCCATGGAAAATTGGTAGTAGCACCTGTGCATCCTGATCCAGTACAACGAGTTCATCTTCGAGAACGTTTGGGTTGTCGAAATCTGAAGTAGTGTCTCCCACACATTTTTCTATCTTCTTGAGTTGAACACCTTCCCAAGTACATCACAGGAAATACATTGATAACGTTAATTTAGAGTCTTTTGATCTGGAAGATATTTTTGCTTTAAACTACATGTAAATACTGAGTACTTTTAGAGATTCATCAAAAACTAAATCCTCAATAACAAGCAAACTGCGGTTTTAAGTTCCGTACAACATCAAATAACTTCTTTGGCCTTTTCAGGAAGAGAAATGCTATGTCTATAACATTTTTACAACAAATCCTAAGCAGCAGGTTGTTACTGGTTGTTATTGTCGGGGCAAAAATGTAATCTTATTGTTAGGTTCAAATTTGAACCAATAACAACTAACCACTTATAATTTGTTGTAAAAATGTTGTAGACGTAGCACCTTTCAGGAATGGACAAAATCAAAATTTAGGCATGTATCTTAGGTTTCTCACATAAACAATGTTATCTTTCCTAAAACACAATTAAATTTAAAATAGCCATGTGTATAAGCATTTTATTGGAGAACTTAAGTTGTAACATCCTAAGAATTGTATCTTTTTATGCTTGAGGAATTTTACTCAATCATAAACTATCCAAATTCATATAATACACAGCCAAGGAGACAAAGGATCAAGAAGTTATGAATAAGAGAAATAATATTAAATTTAAATATAAAGCATAAACAATTAATATTATCTTTTTCAAAAACATTAATTAACTATACCAAATAGCTTTCAAGTATAGTTTTCAATGTAGATTAAGCGATTTTGTTTAATCAGCTTTATCTCGAAACTAAACTAACACTCTTAAGAAGGGAAAAAATTTACCTTCACAATGAGTATAACCGTCACCAACATACTTTTCACCTTGCACAACAGGGCATTCACATACTCTTCCCCGGAAAGTATCCTATGAAAAAGCAGAAAGCCTCATAAGAAGCAAGGAAAAAGTGAAACAAATAAAAAAAAAGGTTTTTAAAAAATTTCTCACAAAACACACCCACAAAACGTTAAGACAAAGAACATACCTTGCATGCGTAGTTACGTTAGCAGTCTTGTCTTGCCAGCAGCCACCATTGTTGTGCAAACACTCATTTGTTTTTATATCTGCAAGGAACAATCCATAGGAGGACAATATACAAATCAGATAAACAAGTGTAATTGAGATCATAAAATAAAGATCATGTGAACTAGAGTCCCTTTACAATTCACATGTCCTGCTTAGGGTAAAGTGATGCCAGAACAAATTGTTCTTTCGTTATTGGGTAACACACACACAAAAAACACAACAAGGCTAGTTGAAGACCTTCCCTAGAACAAATGGCTAGCTTCATGGTCTCTTGGAATCCTGCACAGATGGCCTTGAGAACTAATGCCTTGTTCAACTTACCTGAAACTATTCATATAATCTGTTAGGCCCATAGGTATAGCTTGGCAAACTATGAATAAAAGTTAAGTCTAGAATGGGTTTTGAGGCATGTTTTGAAGTTCAAGACTAATGCGTAGAACAATTTAAGAAGAAACATGTTTCTAGAATCTCGATACATGTCAATCAATCGAGAGAAGTATATCTAGATACTTGTTGATTGATCGAGAATTGCTAATCCGGAATTCAATTAAGGCCCATTAAGTTGTCCAATATCTAGAATTTCGTGACCTAATTGCTATAGTATATAAGGATGACCATACTGAGTTTTTGAGAGTTACTTATTGTGCACTTAGGATTTCTATAGTTGAGTTCTTACTCATCATCAATGGAAGAAGATTTCAAGATCAGTAATCAAAGTGAAGTTGTTGCACACAAATCATAGAGAGTTGTTGCTATGAGAATCTTCAAGAAAGTTCATGTAGTCACGAAACTGGTGTTCTTGTTGAACATAATCTGCTATAGAAGAGTCCGAGGATATTTGGAGTTGGGTGTAGTTACGTTAGTAAATAATACTTGGCGTAGCTGTAGAATTAGGGTTAATTCTACTATAAAACTTCAATTCAATACAGTAGATTTACTTCATTGATGGTTAGTGGTAAATAATAGTAAGAGAATTTTTCCCATCTAGGGTTTTCTCTTCATAACCATATTGTATTACTGAGTTATTTATTTTCTTCGTAACCATATCCCTGAGTTATTTAGTTATTTATTTTTTGCACTTGTTTAATTTAGCGATATTGGTGTGTGTTTTGATTAACCACAAACTGATCTTGCTGCAAGCATGATTGGTTAAGTTAATCAACTTGGCTTAAAATTGGTTAATTGATATCAAGTCTAAATTTCCCAACATAATCAAACAAAGATTAAAGAAGATTCATGCACTTAAATAGATAATAAGATCTGTAAAGAGCTTCCTCATACCTTCATACGGTTTGTCGTCTATAACAAGAGTTGGCAATATAGTAATATCTCCACCGGTGCCCCTGTCAAGCTGAAATTAGAGTTTTAAAAAGCAAGATGAGCAAAACATTAGCACAGAATCAGTTAGAAATTGAAGAGACAGGCTATAAGAGCACTATGAACAGTTTAGACTTCTAGGAGTATATATTTACATGTGCATACTGTTCGGCTTTAAGAACTGGGTTGTCAATATCCGCATTAGGGTCTCCCAACACAATTTTCTATTTTCTTGAGATCACTACCTGTTAAAGTACATCACAAGTACATAAAAACATTAGTTTAAAATCCTTAGGCCTACAAGAAAGGTTGCCCTCATCTGGTAATACCTAGTAAACGATATAATCAAAAACCAATGACTGAATTACAAAGTAATTCTGTTTCCAAGTACCCTATAGAATTAAATAACTTAGATGACATTCTGTGGCATTGCTTCAAGCAGACATATCCAAAATCATGGTTTTCCAATCATGGACAAAAACTTAAAAGATCAGATAAGACAAATAACGTTGTAGCTAAAACATAGACCAACAAACCGATATCGATAACTTGTTGGCTAATTTAAAATTAAAATAGAGGGAAAGAAATAAAATAATAAGTACTAGTAATGCTATAATAGGCACTAGAATGATGGCAATATTGCGAATGACACCAATTCATAAAAGATATGTCACTAAAAAAACATTCCAACTCTGATTAAAAATGACACATTGAGGCAATAAGCCCTGAAAAAAATAGGTAAAAATTGACAAATTTCATAGATAAATCAGCACATGTAAAGAGTGTGTTACATATACACATACTGTAAAAGGGCCGGGCACATATAAGGATCTTCTTTATATGACACAATGTCACAGCCATTTATCCATAGAAAACCAAGGAAATATGCGTCCCTTTATTGAAATGCAAACATTCATGAGTCTTCAACCTACCAATTAGGGATTTAATAACTTGATTTAAGCAGTGTAGATTGTACTTCTCTTCCATTGGGCAACGGATTGCCAAATCTGTCATATAGTCCCACCAAAGCCAAGGCCTTCCACTTTCATTGGCCACCTTAAAAAAGCAAGCATCGTGTAGAATTTGCAACACAACATCCCTCCTTTCATACCGTCTCATAAAATCCGGATCGCGGTTTGGAGCACAGTACCTCCCATGATTGATGCACTGAGACCTGCACTGTATGCTCGAAGCAAAATTTCTTGGGCAATACCAAGTCATATAATGTGGGGTGAATTGAGTGTACCCTTTCTGCTCCAGTATCTGGGCTGCTCCTTTAAAATTCTTGAAAAAATCAATCTGGCTGTCACATTGTGGTCCACATTCGTCATTGACATTTGTCCAAAACTCATCCTCGACCTTCTCAGCGGGATGTGGAAGAGTTTCAGGCCAATAAAGATTTATGTTAGCCATCTCTCCATTAGATAGAGCTTTCTTAATGATATCGCCCAAAGATTTGCTAATAAGGACTCTAGGAGTAATAATGTTATTCAATGGCTCAATCAAGTCGCTTGCAATAAGAAGAATAGTTGTTGGTCCACCATTCTGTGTGTTCCATGGCTCCAAGGCAAAGTAACAATCTGCCAGAACATTATTACTTATGGATGACAACTTAACAACTTAATTACATTAATTGAAAGAACACAAAAACAAAACATACACATATGTGTGTGTCTATATAAATATATATATATATATATAATTATGTTAGTTTTTGTTAGAATTCATACATGTATTAAACTTCATCAATGGAGTGATTTGATTAGAGATGAAGAAGAGAGAAATTTCTATATATGCGTTGAATTCTCATTGAATGAAATAAAACAAGCTCTGTTTCTTATATAGAAAACAAAACCAATTGACTAACTAACCAATGAACAAGTGCCATCTGTCAACTACTCCTAACTAACTCTTCTATATAATAAAACTATATGTAGCCTAACTACTAATACATAAAACGTCATGTAGTTTATTTTATGTACAAACTTTAGACTACTATCTTTACACATTACAGAGTTAAAGTAAGCCTATATTGATGAATAACAATCTAACATCTAATACTCCCCCTCAAGATGAACTGTAGATGTTGATTAGGTTCATCTTGGATAAAAGAAACATAAATTGCTTTTGGTGGAGAGGTTTAGTAAACAAATCAGCTAGCTGATGTCTTGTAGGCACATGGAAGGTTTTGATCACTCCATCTTCAATCTTTTCCCTAATGAAGTGACAATCAATCTCTATATGTTTGGTTCTTTCATGGAATACAGGATTTGCAGCAATGTAGAGTGCTGCCTTGCTATCACAGTAGATAGGGGTGTGCAAAAAACCCACTGACCCGCCAAACCCGACCCGACCCGACTCGACCCGACGGGTTGGGTCGGTTTTTAAGGCTTGGTGGGTTGGGTTGGGTTACAAAAAATTTTTTTATAACGGGTCGGGTTGGGTTTGGGTCAAAAAATTACAAACCCGACCCGACCCACCGACCCACCCATATTTAATATATATTTAAAATATATTATATATTTAATAATTTTTTTTTAAAATCAGCTGTAGGGCACTTATATATATATATTTAATAATTTTTTTTTAAAAAACTAGCTATAGAGCAGCACTTCCTCGGTTCCTCCTACTAATACTAATTTAATATATATATATATATTATATAATTAATAAATTTTTTAAAATAACCAGTTATTCATATCCTATATAAAAGCCAATTAGTTCACACAAACTCTAATAAATTACTATTATTGTTTAGTCATTAGTGTTGTTTGCCTTTAAGGAATTACATTGATACTAATCTTTGGGTTTTTTTAATATATTAATATTTATATTTTTTTCTACTCAATTTAATAATAATAAATAAAAAAATTTGTTAAACCCATGGGTTCAACCCGACCCATGTGGGTTGGGTTGGGTTGGGTTGGATTTATGTGGTGGGTTGGGTTGGGTTGGATTTTTTTTGACCCACCATGGTGGGTTGGGTCAAAAAATCCCCTCAACCCGACCCAACCCGACCCATACACACCCCTAACAGTAGAGATAAGCTGGTCCTTTGTGTGCATGACCAAAAGTATCAAGCAAAGCAATTAGCCAAACTATCTCACTAGTCACACAAGCCATAGCTCTATATTCTGATTCTGCTGAAGATCTTGAAACTACCTGCTGCTTCTTACATTTCCATGAAATCAAGGATTCACCTAAGAAGATACAAAAACCAGAGATTGACCTTCTGGTGTCAATACAAGCAGCCCAATCTGCATCACAGTAACACTTCAGCTTCAGTTCAGATTGTGCAGATAGGAAAAGACCTTGTCCTGGTGTCTTCTTCAAGTACTTCAATATCTTGTAGGCTGCTTGAAGATGTGGCATTTTAGGAGCACTCATGAATTTACTTAACTTGTGAACAGAATAACTAATGTCTGGTCTTGTAAGTGTCAAATAGAGAAGTTTGCCTATCAACCTTCTATACAGGGAAGGATCAGGTACACTATCTCCACTTGAACAGCTCAGCTTGAGTGATTGATCCGTAGGAACATTTGAGGGTTTGCAAGCCAACAACCCTGTGTCTGATAGTAACTCAAGGGTGAACTTTCTCTGGCACAAAGATATTCCTCTAGTAGTTCTAGCCACTTCAAGCCCCAAGAAGAACTTCAAGGTACCAAGATCTTTAAGCTTAAACTTATTGTCCAAAAACTGTTTGAAAGTACTCACAACATCCACATCATTGCTTGCTATCAATATATCATCAACATAGACCAGCAATATGATAATGGAACCCTTTTGAACTCTAGTAAACACAGAATAATCTGACTTTGATTGAACAAAACCATGATCAATGATGGTTGAAGATAGTTTAGCAAACCATTGCCTACTAGCCTGTTTAAGACCATACAAGGACTTGATAAGCTTGCACACCTCCCCCTTGCTGCCAAAACCAGGTGGAGGAACCATGTAAACCTCCTCATGCAAGTCACCATGGAGGAAAGCATTGTTGACATCTAATTGAGTAAGATGCCAACCTTGAATGGCAGCAAGAGCAAGTAGGGTCCTGACTGTGGTAAACTTCACAACAGGAGAAAAAGTCTCATAGAAATCAACCCCTTCAGTCTGAGTATACCCTTTGGCAACTAATCTTGCCTTATACCTTTCAATAAACCCATCTGATTTGAGTTTAATCTTAAAAACCCATTTACACCCTATGGGAACCTTGCCAGGAGGAAGAGGAGTCATAACCCAGGTATTATTAGCTTGCAAAGCATCAATCTCTGCCTGCATTGCCTCTTGCCATTTAGGATCTAAAGTGGCCTGAGCATAGGTATCAGGTTCCTTGTGAACAGTGAGTGCAATGGAGAAATTTCTTTGAGAGGATGACAGTTTAGTGTAAGAAAGAGTAGATGAAAGGGGATACAAAATACTTGAACTAGGAGCAATGGAATCATCTGATTGACTGAGAGCAACTGAGGCCAACAGAGGAGCAGCAACAAGATTACAATGATAATCTCTTAGGTAAATGGGAGGCTTGTGAGTTCTTGAAGACTGCCTAATAGGAACAACATCAGGAACTTGTGGTTCAAGAGGAATAAGACCAATAGAATCAGATTGAGTAGAAGCATCAGTAGGATGAATCAAATCAGGGAAATCAGCCTGATTTGAAACATCATTGGGATGAACCAAATCAGGGAAGTCATCAGGTGGTACAGCCATATCAAAAAGTGAAATTTGAGGGGAAAACTCAGCAGAAGCAGTAGGAAAGTTAGAGGAATGGTCAGGTATAGAATGTTGAGGAGGAAAAACAGAATGAGAAGAAGTAGAAGGAGCATTGACATACTTGGAAATCCAAGATTTGAAAGGGAAAATAGACTCCTTAAAAACAACATCTCTAGACAAGAAACAAGACTTGGTTCTGAGATCATACAATTTATACCCCTTAACACCTTGTGGATAACCAAGAAAAATGCAGGACTTTGCTCTAGGATCAAACTTAGTTCTATCTCTAGCTAAGGTAGATGCATAACAAAGACAGCCAAACACCCTAAGGTGAGAATAAGTGGGTGGATGTCCTAGCAACTTTTCATAGGGAGTAATGTCTTGTAATAAGGGACTAGGGATCCTATTGATAAGGTAAGTAGCAGTATGAATACAATCTCCCCAAAATTTTAATGGTAAACAAGCATGAAACCTTAAAGCTCTAGCTACACTCAGAAGATGTTGGTGCTTTCTCTCAACAATGGAATTCTGTTGAGGTGTCTCAACACAAGATAATTGGTGAATGATACCTTTAGAAGCATAGAAAGAACGCAAGGCAAATTCTGGACCATTATCAGATCTAATAATCTTGATAGTTTTGTGAAACTGATTAACTACCAAATTGTAAAAGGACTGAATTAAATGGGAAACATTAGACTTATGTGACATGAGAAAAGTCCAAGTGCATCTACTAAAGTCATCCATAATAGTAAGGAAGTATTTAGAACCATTCAATGAAGGAGTGGAATAAGGTCCCCAAATGTCAACATGTATCAAATCAAAACAAGAATTAGAAACATGAACAGAAGACTGAAATGGTAACCTTTTTAGCTTAGCAATTGGACAAATAGGACAATCAAAAGACTTATTATTGCTGCAATTGATAACATCAGGTACAAGATTTTGTAAAATGGCTAATCTTTGAAAGGAAGGATGCCCTAACCTACTATGCCAAAGGCTAGTACTATCAATGACAGAAGCAGAATTACAAGAGTTTACTGAATTTATAGAGTTGAAAGAAGAAAGCTTGGACAGCATAGAAGAAACAGATTTTGGAAGAACAATGTCAGCAAGCTCCAATGTATAAAGGCCTCCTTGCTTTCTACCCAACCCAATCATCCTCCAAGGCTGTAAGTCCTGGATAAAACAATAGTGAGAAAGAAATATACAGCAACAAGAAGAAGATTGTGTTAGTTTGCTGATAGACACAAGATTAAAGGAAAAAGATGGAATGCAAAGCACATTTTTTAGTGTCAACGTAGAAGTTAACTTGACAGTCCCTATATGAGTGACCTTAGCCATGTCCCCATTAGGAAGTTTAACAGAAAAATGGACAATGGAAGTGATTGAAGTAAAGAATTGAAGTGAATGAATCATGTGATCTGTTGCTCCACTATCAAGAATCCAATCAGTGGAACAAAGATAAGTAGTGTCAACTTGAGAAGAAAAAATTGAATAATTCAAAGAAAGTGAAACCAACCTAGAAAGGTGAGATAAAAGAGGAATGGAAGAACTGATACCTGACATTTCATGCCCTTGAAGATCCAAAAAAGTCTATGAAGGAGGTTGAGTGATAATGGTGGCTACTTGATGAACACTAGAAGTGGATTCTTGTAAAGCTTGAGTACCAAAATGGTTCTGAGAGTTGATCAAGCCAAGGAGCTGTTGATATTCTGATTTAGTGAGACTGAAACTTTCTTCATTGTTGCATTCAATGGAAACAACATTGCTGGCAAAAGAAGAATGTCCACCTTGCTGCCCCTTGTTCTCGAACTTGTACCCAGGTGGGTAGCCATGTAATTTGTAACATTTGTCAACAACATGGCCCAAAGCTCCATAATGAGTGCACTGAGGTCTACTAGACTTACCCTTATTAGATCCTTTAACAAAAGAACCATTGTTCTTGACTGCTAAGGCAAAAGCTTCAGTGGTGAGATTCTTTCTTACTTTCCTTTGTTTCTCATCTTGAACTAAGAGAGAAAATACCTTGCTTAGAGAAGGAATAGGATCCATTAGCAAGATCTGCCCTCTCACAGCTGTGTAAGTGTCATTAAGACCCATCAAGAAGGACATCACACATTCTTCAGCCTGATGACCACAAGAACAAGTCCTGTATTCTGATAGCTCATCCCACAATCCTTTAAACTTTGTATAATAAGCATTGATGGTTAGATCCTCTTGACTCAAAGAAAAAACTTCCCTTCTTAGCTCAAAAATCCGAGGACCATTACCTTGAGAAAACCTATGTTGCAGATCAAGCCATACCTCTCTTGCTGTCTTGAAATACACTATGCTAGGCTGTAAATCTTTAGAAACTGAGTTAAACAACCAGGCTAAGACAGTACTATTGCATTTACACCAAGCTGTGTAACAAGGGTGATCAACAGAAAGAGGCTTTGGTATGGAGCCATCAATAAAACCCAACTTGGTTTTTGCATCCAAGGCAATAAAAACAGCTCTACTCCAAGTGCTGTAATTTTCCTCAGTCAAATGTTGGACAACAAGGGAAACCCCAGGATTATCACTACTGGACAGGTAGTAAGGGTTAGAAAAATTCTCCCATGGCTGAACTGTTGGGACAGAAGTACTTGAAGTACTATCTGCCATATCCTCAAACTCAAATGTAAAATCAAGAACGTCAAAGTTGCAATCAAGAATTACACAATCCTATCACACAAACTTCCAAGAACTGTCACTTCTGAACTAGAATCGATCAATCAACAAAACAAGATTCTCAGACACAAAGAATCAAGTCACAATCTTGGTTGATCAAGGGATTTGAATGAACGACAACCCAATTGTAATTATCAAAACAATCCAATTGCAAATATCTCAATCAACAAGATAAACCCTAAATCAAGGGATTTGAATGAACAACAATCCAATTGCAATTATCAAAACAATCCGATTGCAACTATCACAATCAACAAGATAAAACCTAAATCGAGAAATTCAATTTGCCAATTACCGCAAAGAAATCAAGATCTAGAGCAAAGAAACTAGTGCACGAATCAAGTAAAGAATGAACAACTTGATTGGAAGAAGAACCACTAGAAACGAAAAGAAAACAGGAGAGATTGAACGAAGAATTTCAGAGGATACCAAAATTGAAGACTCTGAATCTTAGTTCAACTCTGATACCATGTTAGAATTCATACATGTATTAAACTTCATCAATGGAGTGATCTGATCAGAGATGAAGAAGAGAGAAATTTCTATATATGCGTTGAATTCTCATTGAATGAAATAAAACAAGCTCTGTTTCTTATATAGAAAACAAAACCAATTGACTAACTAACCAATGAACAAGTGTCATCTGTCAACTACTCCTAACTAACTCTTCTATATAGTAAAACTATATGTAGCCTAACTACTAATACATAAAACGTCATGTAGTTTATTTTATGTACAAACTTTAGACTACTATCTTTACACATTACAGAGTTAAAGTAAGCCTATATTGATGAATAACAATCTAACATCTAATAGTTTTCATCATAAGATCTAGGGTGACATATTACACTAGATATATGGGAGGGATCAACATGGTCTTAAATTTGCAGGATTGTAAGTTATCAATTTAGTTACAGCTCTAATAACAATAAAATTGGGGGAAAAAAGAAAAGAAAAGAAAAAAGAAGTTGTGATAGATCTTTGTTTTGGGGTTACTTACAACTGATACATAACATTTTTCATGATTGTTAACATGGCTCGCTGTGACTAGCACATAAGACAAAAATGATATTCTCCAATCACAATAAATCATGTTTATTATTATAAAAATAAAATAAAATAAGCGAAATTATGAGAAATATTGTATCATTATGAATTATATATATACTACCTCCTTGATCGGCAAGGAGAAAGATGCGTTGCCCTCTGGGCTTAGACTTGAAGAAGACGCCTGCTACTTCATCTAAATTCCTACATGCTTTTTGATTGGCTCCTACATAAACCACAGTGCCAACCATGCTTCCTCTTCCTCCGTTTCCAAACAATCTAAAATCCTTGAGTGCACATTCGTACACACCTTTCAACCAGTCCGGGGAAGTCACTTTAAAGCTGTTCTTCTTTCCCACAACAAGATTTCCCATGCAAGACCCACATACCATAAACCAAACGCACACCAAAAATCCTAGCTTTTCTCTCATCGTTAAACCACGCTATTCTCTCAAACAGAACAAACTCTTCTTTTCTGATTAAGTTTCGAGCTTTTTAAAAAAAATTTTTTTTTTTTAGGAACCCAGATCGGAAGTTTATTCTTAGATGCATTTAACTTCCTACGTCGATCAAACCAAGAGACTGAGAGAGAAGTCTTGTTTGTCAATGATGGATGAAAATGAATGCAAGGCGAATTAAAACATAGTGAAGACTGCTATATATTATCAAATTCAATAAATAAATCTTACAAACAAAAATAGAGCACCGAAAATACATATGCATTTTCTCTTTTCACTAAACAATTGTTGAGATTTTAAGATGTCCATGTCATATAGTGCGTATTTTTGTCCGCAGTGCACATATACTTAGGTAAAGTCCGAAGTCCATAGTCATAGTAGTAACCGATATATAATGGTCGGCCTAGCTGAATGGATTATATAAATATAAATATATATATATATTTATATAATTTTAAGAAAGCTTCTATGGGCAAAATAAAAAACAGTTGATAGATACAGAATTTTTACAGTCTTAGAGAGAGAGAGAGAGAGAGAGAGAGAGACATAAATGAGTTTATAAATTAGCACTTGTAACTAGGTCCCCAAGAGATCAATGAACTAAAGGAATTCACCCTTATAATAGGCTTATGTGCAAGTTGTCGTTCACTTGACAATTGGTTTATGGTGATATTGCCTTGTATCTGAGTATTGTTTCCAGGGTTCTGTTCCTTTTCCAAATCCAACAAGTTAGTGAGTGACTCTATCCTCGCAAGATACTCGTTTTGATCAACGATTTGAACTTCTTCATCATCATCACTAAGCAATTGTCTGTGAAGGTTATTCAAACTTTGATCATAATCTGAAAGAGGACTCCCAAGAGCTGATAAATTATAGTTTTGATTAAACATGTCTGGATTTACTTGGGTTATTGTATTAATAGAATGTGACCCTCGAATTTGATCTCTCATTGGAGCATATGGATAATTGATCATTTCTGGTGTTGTTGTAGGAATAGAATGTGGCCCTTGAATTTGATCTCTCATAGGAACATATGGGTAATTGATCATTCCTCGTGTTGTTGTAGGAATAGAATGTGGCCCTTGAATTTGATCTCTCATTGGAGCATATGGATAATTGACAATTTCTAGATTATGTATTGCCATCATTGGATATTCAGATCCTTGGTTGTTGATGATATGATTTGAATGCAAAGAGAAATTCGTAACTGATGGTGAAGTACTTGAATCCTTAACAGCAATGCATGGTCGTTTTACTTGTTGATATGCTTGAACTTGTTGCCAATCTGATATTGGTGAAGCCAAATCATTAACACCAAGGCATGGTCGCTTAGCTTGTTGATATGCTTGAACTTGTTCAATATCAACCAATGGTGTGGTGGCACCTGAGAAATTGTAGTTAAAGTACTGTGAACTAAGACTTGGGAAAGGTTGTTTGCTCAACTCACACAAGGTGTCGGATTCTAGGAGCTTCTTGTAGTTTTTTTCAAGTACTCCTGGACTAAATTCAAGATAATGAATCCTGAGATAGTAAATGAACAACAAAATTTATTAGTTTACTTAGCAATAATATTCTTTACTCGCACTATAATTATTAAAACATGATGAAATTAATATTTGTGATAATAATATGTGTAAATAAATGTGACAAGAGTAACAAGTACAGTAATGAATTAGTTACCACATTTTGTTAAGAGCCATATATATGAGATATCTAATGTCAATAGAGGAATTTAAAAAATTAAAAATGATTAAAAAAATACCTATGTTTTAGTGCTTGACTATTAGTGAAGTCTGAACTGATATTCCACATAGTTTTCTTTCGTGTTTCTGGACTGCTTTCTTCAAAGAATGAAGGTGGATTGTTAAGCTGAAAAAAATTTCACCACATCAAATTAATGAGACTCAAAGAAATTTTCTAACTCTCAATTTCATTAAAAAAAATTATGAAATTAAGATTGAGAAACTAACCTCAATTTCAAGAATTCCAGCTGCATTTTTCCCAATTCTAGCTCTAATTGCTGAAATACTAGACCACTTTATTTCCATCTTTTTCTTCAAAGCTGATTGCTCTTGACGAATTTCCCATGCTAGCTTTTTGGTTGCAAAATAACACTTTACCAACAAATATTTAGCAACTCCCTACACATTTTAAAATTTATTGTGAATTTTTTTTTTTTCTCATCTCCAATATTTATTATGGTCTATTTAAATTATGAGTATTGCGTACCTTCCATGTGCCAATTTTGAGTTTCTTTGCATTGAAGTTCAAAGGCTTCAAGTACTTCTTGGCATGCTCACTATCTTTGGCTTGAAACTGACCATGATGTGAACTATGATTAGTCGTCTCATCAACATATGCAATCTTTTCTTCATCAGTGTTTAAAATCTTGTTTATCAAGTTTACGAAAGAGTCACTCTTTGTAAGCTTTAAACCCAAAGGACCCTTGTTGATAACAATTTCACTGTCCAAGTCATCCTACAAATTATGAAGATATTGGCGAAGAAAGAAAAAGTCAAAATCTAAGATATATATAAAAAATAGAAGAAAAATTTAACGTAAACCAATGCATGCAACATCATAAACCATAGAAGATCATACACGTACATAGTCCAACAGATGCACCAAAAGGCTAAATCAATGTATTAACTATACTCTTAAAAGTTAACTTTTAAGAGTATAGTTATAACACACACATATGAAACAAAAATTCATTCAATGACATCTAGCACTCTATAATATAGACAAAAAAGGGCTGCCATAATCAAACAGTAGTATAGAGAGAGAGAAGCATTGTTCAACAATCACACCCGAAAAAGGAGAACCAAGAATGAATAATATTAAACTCTATGGCTATGAGTTATATACTTAAACCCCATGACAAAAATAAAAAATCAACAATGCAAGCAGTGTTATGTTATATTAGAAAGACATATATAAAATAGTTGACACAGTACATACCTCCAAATCAATTATCTCTACCAGTTGTGGCATCTGTTTATCACTGTAATTGACAGCTTCTGAGATTTGAAGCCCATGATTATAGGCATAGGCATAGCCTCCCTGAAACTGCTGCTGATAATTAGAGAAACCACCACCACCACCACTGAAAAACTGCTTCTTCTCCATGTTGCAATCGTTTCTGTATTCTATTTTAATTTCTGTTTAGTTTGTCTGATGTTTACAAATCTTTAACACTTGGGTCAAGTTATATATTAAATCAGCGCCGACTTAATTATTAAGGAGGGAAAGGCGGTAAAGTTTAGTAATTCCGAGTAGAAAAGGGAAAAGCCAAAACAAATAGAGGCAAAGAATCACAATCTACACATATGACATACCAATGATGTCACCAACATTAATTGGAATAGATAGGATAAAATATGTGATTTTTTTTTTTTTTGGAAAAGAAAGATAGAAGTAGGTGATCGTTAATATATAGCTTGTAGTTATTATTGAAGAAAAAATTTCCTTATATTGGAATAAAAAGTAAAATAATCCCTAAACATGCAACATGGATTTTTCTTTTTAAAAAATCACAAATTGGGGATCCTTACATTACCTCCACTTGCAAGAATAATCCACACAGAAAATCCTTTATGGTCCGTTTGGATGGAGGAGAGAAGGAGGGGGAGTAGAGTAGAATAGGCTAAAAATTAGAGAGCCATCTTTTTCTTGGTTTAAAAGAAAAAACAACAAAATCTAAAAGGCTTAAGTAAACTAGTTAAGAAACTAATGGAATATGAAGCTTCATGTGGTCTTTTAAATATATGCAGGGCAGGAAAAGTGGAAAAAAATAACACTAAATTCACAACATAATTTATAACAAATCTCATAGTTGTTTGAGGTGGCAAATTGTTAATTGTAGATAATAAAATAGTGTTAGTAATGAGCACATATTGTGAATTTACTAACTCAGTAATTGTGAATTTTTTTTTTAATGAAAATTGTTGTGTTTGTAGCATTACTTATATGAAAAATATCTTCTTTCTTCTATCCTCCATAGAAAAACATTAGCGCACAAGCTATAGTTCCAACTCAACCATCATGATTTGGAATTTGATGTTTCTGAGGCTTCAGCTCTTCATCACCAAAGTAGCACCATCGTTGTGAATATTTGTTTCTAAACTCATGGCTTGATCAAACTTTAAATTTAGGTTTTCTCTTTAGATCAAAGTTGATTTTTGATAGTGGCTTATCAGTTGAAAATCATAAAAGTTCAATCTAATATGTTTACTTACAATCGGTTGCTGCCTAGGTTTTCATGCCCTACATTCAAACCTGTAAAAGGCATCTTATAAGCACGATTCATGATTTCAATTGATTAAGCCACAGTCAAAAATCAATATTCAATTGATTGATCAAAAGGCTGTTGAAACCTTATGTTCGATCAATTGAATG
This sequence comes from Notholithocarpus densiflorus, assembly GCA_030021035.2. Classification (NCBI taxonomy): domain Eukaryota; kingdom Viridiplantae; phylum Streptophyta; class Magnoliopsida; order Fagales; family Fagaceae; genus Notholithocarpus; species Notholithocarpus densiflorus. The sequence goes on from JARYZH020000046.1 coordinate 2,355,937, forward strand.
ACAATTGAAATCTTGAATAAAGGTCTTCTTTGAGCTACATTTTGGACCTTTTGAACTTGGACATTTGACAATGCATTACAAACTCTATTTTTTACAGTATCGTGGAATTTGTCAATCTAAAACCTAACACACCTTAAGACTCAAATTGTATTAAGTCGGCCTCTTAATGAAGCAAATCTGGTCTAGTGAGGTGTTCAATAAGCAAACATGTAACGTGATAGAGAATTCTCATTTGTTTTGATGTCTAAATTGAAGGTGTTCATTTCATTATTATAGTTTCAACATAGATTTTACTCTTATTAAAAGATCTTTTATTCTGAAGTTCTTTTATATATATATATATATATATATATATATATATACACACATACATACAATACGGATTGTATAATACAAAGATTTACAGAATTGGATAGACAACCAAAGCTGCTGGTCTTTTATTTGCATTATATACATGGGACAGATTAGTATATCCTCCTCAGGAATACGCGAACATAGATAGTTGTTGTTCATGTATCTGCAAAAGAATAAAAGAAAAATTAGATAAATACATTCGAATGGATTTGTGGAGAATTGAGATCTTATATTAAGTTGAAGATCCACAAAGAACTCAAAATGCCCACAGATCTAGCTATTTGTTTTTTTTCTCCCCGTCACGTATATGCCACTTCAAGTGGCTTTAAATTTTGGATAATTGTAGCAAACATAATTTAAACTGAGAGAATTTCAAGATTCTGATGTCTAAAGTAATTCATATGTTTTGTAGGGTGCAATGATGCCACATAAATCGCTCTATTTTGGAAGGAGAAGACAGTAGCTAGCAGTGAAATTAAGACCTTCAGTTGAAGACTTGAACAAATTGCAGGTTCTTTGGTGCCTTGGAAACCTACACAGATAGCCTTAAGAACTGCTTCTTAATCCAAGTCACCTGAACCATTAAAACACATGCACATGAAGACGCATTGATATTAGAAAGTTTTTTAATATCCATAATCCATGCAAATAGATAGTTACTAAAGAATAGAAATCCTCTATATTACTTTTAATATTTCACTTTATACTCCTTTTAATTATGGCAAATATAATGTTTCACTTTATACTCTTTTAATTATGGTAAATAGTGGCGGCGCAAAAATAGTTTTCTTGGGGGGAGTACTAAAAAAAGAACATATGACATGTTGTGAATGGTAGAAAATAAAGTGAAACACTTAGAATGAGATAGAAGATTTTTATTTGCAATTATATTTGTAAAGAGCTTCCCAAAGAAGTGTACTGTTAATTTGTTATTAATTAAAAATTACAACTTACAAGAGTTTGTAATATAGTTGTAATTCCAAAAAAGTCGTTGCTTATCTGAAACCAGAAGTATAAAAGCAGCAAGATGAGTAAAAACGAGACAACGCCAAAACAGTGCATTGGAAAATTGGTAGTCTAAGATCTGCGTGGGAACTTTTCGGTTGTAAAAAGTAGGGTTTGCCACCCTTTTTTCTATCTTCATGATCGGTGAACACCTTCCCAAGTACATCACAGGAAACACATTGATAACGTTAGCTAGAAAGTCTTTCGATCTGGAAGATAAGTTTAGTCTGAAGACTCTGAACTACATGCTAATAGTATTGCAGTACTTTAAGAGATTTATCAAAAACCAATTCCTCAATAACAAACAAACTGCGCTTTTAAGTTCCGTACAAGATCAAATAACTTCTTTGGCCTTTTCAGGAATGGAAAATATTTAGGTATGTTCTTAGGTTTCTCACATAAACAATGTTATCTTTCTAATCACAATTAAATGTAGCATAGTCATATCTTTGTATTCTATTGGAAGCTTAAGTTACAACATCTCAAGAATTGTATCTAAATTTTATCCTTGAGGAATTTTATTCAAACATATATAAGCTGTCCAAATTCATATATTTAGCCAACGACAAGGTCCAAAGTCCAAACATTAAGAATAAGAGAAATAATACTAAACATAAACCAAGCCAAAAGGCTAATATTAAAAATTGCTAGATGATGAGTAGGGAAAATTTTAGGTAAAATTCCTTACATGCTGTATATTAGGGTTTTCATTAAATTCAAGTGCATAGTTGTATCAATCAAGGAAGTAAAAAAAATAATGTTATCTTTTCCACAAGTATTAGCTACCAAATAGCTTTGAACATATATTATGTGATTTTGTTTGATCAACTTTATCTAGAAAGTAAACCAACACTCTATGTAAGGAAATTTTTTACCTTCACAATGAGTATAACCGTCACCAACATACTTTACTCCTTACACAGTAGGGCATTCACATACTCTTCCCCAGAAAGTATCCTATGAAAAAGCAGAAAGCCTCATAAGAAGCAAGGAAACAGTGAAACAAATAAAATAAAAAGTTTTTCAAAAATTTCTCACAAAAACACACCCGCAAAGCATTAAGACAATGAACATATATACCTTGCATGCAGTTACGTTAGCAGTCTTGTCTTGCCAACAACCACCATTGTTGTGCAAACACTCATTTGTTTCTATATCTGCAAGGAACAATCCATAGGAGGACAATATATAAATCAGATAAACAAGTGTAATTGAGATCATAAAATTAAGATCATATGGACTAGAGTCCCTTTACAATTCACATGTCTCCAGAACAAATTGTTCTTTCGTTATTAGGTAACACACACACACAGAGAAAACACAACAAGGCTAGTTGAAGACCTTCCCTCAAACAAATGGCTGGCTTCATGGTCTCTTGGAATCCTGCACAGATGGCCTTGAGAACTAATGCCTTGTCCAACTTACCTGAAACCATTCATATAATCTGTTAGGTCCATAGTTATAGCTTGGCAAACTGTGAACAAATGTTGAGTCTAGAATGTGTTTTGAGGCATATTTAAAGCTCAAGACTAATGCGTAGAACAATTCAAGAAGAAAGAAGTTTCTAGAATCTTGATAAGTGTCAATTAATAGAGAGAAGTTCGATACATATCTAGATACTTGTTGATCGATTGAGAATTGCTGGTCTAGAATTCAATTAAGGCCCATTAAGTTGTCAAATATCTAGAATTTCGTGACCTAAAGTATATAAGGACTCATAATGGACGACCATACTAAGTTTTTGAGAGTTGCGTATTGTGTGCTTAGGATTTCTATAGTTGAGTTCTCACTCACCATTAACGAAAGAAGATTTCAAGATCATAATTAAGGTGAAGTTGTTGCACACACAAATCACAGAGAATTGTTGTTATGAGAATCTTCAAGAAAGTTCATGAAGTCAGGAACTGGTATTCGTGTTGAACTTAATCCGCTATGGAAGAGTTTAAGGATATTCGGAGTTGTGTAGTTACGTTAGTAAATAATACTTGGTGTAGCTGTAGAATTAGAGTTAATTCTACAGTAAAACTTCAATAGTTAATTCCACAGTAAAACTTCAATTCGATAGCTGTAGAATTAGAGTTAATTCTAATGTAAAACTTCAATTTGATATGGTGGATTTGCTTCATTGATGGTTAGTGGTAAATAACGGTGGGAGAATTTTTCCCATCTAGGGTTTTCTCTTATAACCATATCATATTTCTGAGTTATTTATTTTATTCATAACCATATCCCTGAGTTATTTATTTTCTGCACTTGTTTAATTTAGTGACATTGGTGTGTGTTTTGATTAACCACAAACTGATCTTGCTGCAAGTATGATTGGTTAAGTTAATCAACTTGGCTTAAAATTGGTTAATTGATATCAACCTGGTCTAAATTTCCCAACATAATCAAATAAAGATTAAAGAAGATTCATGCACTAACATATATAATAAGATCTGTAAAGAGCTTCCTCATACCTATATACCGTCTGTTGTTTATAACAAGAGTTGGCAATATAGTAATATCTCCACGGGTGCCCTTGCCAACCTGAAGTTAGAATTGTAAAAGAGCAAGATGAGCAAAACATTAGCACGGAATCAGCGAGAAATTGAAGAGACGGGCTGTAAGAGCACCATGAACAGTTTAGACTTTTAGGAGTATATATTTACTTGTGCATCCTGTTCAGCTTTAAGAACTGGGTTTTCAATATCTGCATTGGGGTCTCCAACACAAGTTTCTATTTTTCTGAGATCAATACCTGTTAAAGTACATCACAAGTACATAAAAACATTAGTTTGAAATCCTTAGATCTACAAGAAAGGTTGCCCTCATCTGCTAATACCTAGCTAGTAAATTAAGATATAATAGGAAACCAATGACTGTTTAAGTATAACAAAGTAAATGTGTTTCCAAGCACCCTACAAAATTAAATAACTTAGATGACACTCTGAGGCATTGCTTTCAAGTAAAAATATATATCCAAAACCATGGAGTTTTCGGTCATGGACAAAAGCTTAAAAAATCAGATAAGACAAATAACGTTGTAGCTACAACATAGACCAAAAAGTTGATATCAATATAAGTTGTTGGTTAAATTAAAATTAAATTAGAAGGAAAGAAATAAAATAATAAGTAGCGCTATAATTGGCACTAGAATGATGGCAATATATATTGCAGATTACACCAAATTCACAGAATAGCACATAAATCGTTAATTCAAGATGTGTCATTGGAAACGTTCCAACTCAATTAAAATGACACAATGAGACAATAGACCCTAAAAAAAATTGGTAAAAATTGGTAAAAATTGACAAATTTCATAGATAAATCAGAACTTATAAAGGGTGTGCTTGAGGTGATGTAACAATATTTATATATATATATATATATATTTATATAAACAATATACTCACATGAACAGCCTTTTATGCATAGAATACCAAGGAAATATATTCACATGAAGTCTTTAACCTACCAAGGGATTTAATAACTTGATCTGAGCAGTCTTTATTGTACTTCTTCTCTTTCATTGAGCAACGGATTGCAAAATCTGTCACATAATCCCACCAAAGCCACGGCTTTCCATTTTCATTGGCCACCTTAAAAAAGCAAGCTTGGCGTAGATTTTGAAACACAACATCCTTTCCGTTATACCCTTTACTAAAATTCTGCTCAGGATCTTGAGCACAGTACCTCCCATAATTGATACTGAGACCTGCACTGTTTGCTCCGATAAAAAGCGAATGGGCAATACCAAGTCGTATAACGTGGAGTGAACTTAGTGTACCCTTTCTGCTCCAGTATCTGAGCCGCTCCTTTAAAATTTTTGACAAAGTCATCAATCTGGTTGTTACACTTTGATCCGCATTCACCATTGCTAGTTGTCCAAAACTCATACTCAACCCGCTCATCAGGATGTGGAAGAGCCTCAGTCCAATCAAGATTTAAGTTAACCATCTCTCCACTGAATAGAGCTTTCTTAATTCTATCCCCCAAAGATTTGCTTATGAGGGTTGAAGGAATGGTAATGTTCTCTACGTACTCATCATATTCTTCAGGTGTGTCCATGGTGATCAATGGGTCCACGTTGTTATCTGCAACAAGAATAGCTGCTGCCCCACCATTCTGTGCATTCCATGCCTTTAAGGTGAAGTAACAATCTGGCAGCACATCAAAGTCATAGATGAAAACTTACATTCAAAAGAAGACAAGAACAAATTACAAAAATTATGTAAGTTGACATTCATTTTGGCACAGTCCTTGGAAAATCAAAATAACAGACAAGGTAAGATTTAGAGAGTTCAAATCATAAAAAATCAATAAAGTCAGGAATAGTATTTATTTGCACGAAAATAAAATGAAAATTTAGTCATACAGTCTCACCAAAAAAACAGAAGGAAAACCTTATGCAATCTATTAGAAACTTCCCTAAATTGAATCCAGTCAAAGAACAATAAAATATTGATTAAGAGAGACTAAGCTCCAATTGGCAACTAAACTGTAAACATATTAACATCATAATCGTGTCAAAGACTTTAGATTGTAACAAAAATTATTCAATACATACACACCATATGCTCTTTCATGCCATAAATATATTACACAATAGGTAGAAACCATATCTGCTTTGTCATCATGCCATAAATAACACAATCACAACCATAAACTGTCACCAAAAACTAAACCAATCTTCAAAACTTATAATTAAAAGGGTAATCAATGATGAAATTGAAATAAAAATTGAAACTTTGAAGTGCATGATCAATTATGAAACACTTTTTTAACAAAAGCTGACCTCCTCGATCGGCAAGAAGAAAGACTGGTAAGCGTCCAGGCCTGGACTTGAAGAAGATATCTAAATCAGCGAAGCTATTGCATGCCTTCTGATTGGCTTCTGGGTAAACCACAGTGCCAAACATGGTTCCTCCATAATGAGGAACCCCAACAATTGCACATTCATACGCACCTCCCAAAGAGCTCAGTGAATTCACTTTCAAGCAGTTCTTCTCAACCACAAACTTTGACCCATATTTGCCATTGCAATTTGTCCAAAACTCATACGTAATACTATTATTATCAGGATGTGGAAGAGCCTCAGCCCAATTAAGGCCCATTTTAACTGTCTCTCCACAGGATATAGCTTTCTTAATGGTATCCCCGAAAGATTTGCTAATAAGGGCTGAAGGAATAAGAATGTCCTGTACATATTCAGAATCAGGATCGTCTTCTTCATCAGAGCCCAGGGTATTCAATGGCTCAATCCTGTCGTCTGCAATAAGAATAGCTGCTGCTCCACCATTCTGTGCATTCCATGCCTTCAAGGCGAAGTAACAATCTGCCACAACATTATTACTTATGGATGACAACTTATATTCATTGAAGGAACACAAAAACAAAATATACATACATATATAGGGTGACATGTTACACCAAGTAAGTTTTCATCCTATGATCTAGGGTGACATGTTACACTTAAGTAAGAAATATTTGTGATGAACTTAGATGAAATTGATGTTCTCTAATCACAACGAATCATGTCAATCATATGAATATTGTAAGGGTAAACTAGAAGAAATGTTTGTGAAGAAGCCTACTACCTCCTCGATCGACAAGGAGAAAGATGCGTTGCCCTCCAGGCTTGGACTTGAAGAAGACACCTACATCATCGAAATTCCTACATGCTTTTTGATTGGCTTTTGGATAAACCACAGTGCCAACCATGCATGCTTCCTCCTCCATACTGAAGAGTTCTAAAATCCTCGTTTACATATTCGTACACACCTTTCAACGAGTCCGGGGAAATCACTTCCAAGCCAACAAACCTTCCCATACAACAAGACCCACATACCATGAGCCAAACACACACCAAAAATCCTAACTTGTCTCTCATCGTTAAACCACGCTTCCTTCGAACAGAATCAAAGCTCTTCTTTTCTGATAAAGTTTCTAGTTATTTTTTAAGAACCCAGATCAGAAATTTATTCATAGATGTCCAGTGGCGACTCCAGGAATTTTGTCCAGGGTGTTCCTATTTCACTTTGAAAAAATTTTGAGTCATTTCGGTCTATTTCGGGTATTTCGGGACGTTTCAGTAAATACCGGCCGAAATTCAAAATTTGGCCTTAAAAAAAAAATTCTTAAAACCAAAACAAATTTGCATTCTGTACACCGAAAAACCTCAAAAGGAAAAAAAAAAAAAAAAAAAAGAAATGAACAAAGGTACCTGTACTATAAACTATAAGTTCATTTGAAATATTAATAAAATTATTAATTATTATTGTTTAGTTGTTTCATAAATTTGTTTGTCTTTTATAAACTATAATTTGTTGTATTGTTGTTTCATTAATTATTAAATTATTAATTATTGTTTAGCCTAACATAATTTAATTTGTTTGTTTTTTATAATGTATTAGTTAATTAAATTATTAATTATTGGTGTTTAGTTGCTTCGTTAATTTTTTTTTTACTAACTACTAGCAGTCTAGCTAGCACACACTCCACTGTGCATTAACACACACTAGCGCACACATTATTGTTGTTTCATTAATTATAAAATTATTAATTGTTGTTTAGCCTAACATAATTTAATTTGTTTGTCTTTTATAATGTATTGTTGGTTTATTATACTGCTTTGATTATTGTTGTTTATCTTAACAATAAACTATATTGCTTTAATTTGTTTGTCATTAATTATACTGTTTTAATTTGTTATATTGTTTAGCCCCATGTGCTAATGTGCACATTACACTAAAAGAGCCATTGATGACTGCACATTATTTATATGTAGCACAATAATTAAAGCAGTGTGTAACCTGGCCCCATGTGCCCATCCCACCCCACCTCATTCATCAAACAAGCACGCCTAATGATGCCTGATGCTCCTGCCAATCAGAAAATTTCACAATCACACATTACACTAGTCTAAAAGATAATTAATATCAACACCAACACACTACACACACTAACCAAAGGATAAGATATTAAGATAAACTGACAAACACACTACACATGAAAAGCAAAACATTCAAAAAGACAAAAGTCAAAAACAGACAAAAAATTAATAAATGTGAAGTTTAGTTCGGCCAATGAGAGACACAGTTCAAATTTCAAAAGACTAAAAGGGAGAGTTAGTCTTATTAAAGAATAAAGAGAGAGAGTTTCATTCATTTTATTTTCATTTCATGAGAGAGAGAGAGAGAGAGAGAGAGAGAGAAACTGAGAGACTTAGAGAGAAAAACAGAGAAAAAGAGAGGAAAATGAAATACCTTGAGGGAGGGAGCACCGGAGCAGGGAGGCCTGAAGGCTGGGCTGAGGCCGCTGAGGCAGACTCGGTGACGAGGCGACGTCACGACGACCGACGAGCGATCAGCGATCTCCGACGGCGATGAGGGCGAGCGACGAGCAACGACAATCTGGACTACCAATCTCCGACGACGATCTGGACTGGATCCAATCTCCGGCGGCGTTGCTCTTGCTCTGAGGGATTGAGGCGTAAGTGACGGCGTTGCTGTCTTTAGGTTTGCTTTAGGCCTTAAGAAGTTTAGTGATTTCTTTCTCTTTGATAAAGCCTTGTGATTTCTGATTTAGAAGTGACTTGCTCTGTTACCTGTATTGGGGTTTGGTTTTTTTTTTTTTTTTTTTTTTGGAGAATCCGTGGGTAAGGTTTGCTACCTCTGTAATCTATTGGGCTTGCTGTGGGCTTGGCTTTGTTACAATTTTTTTTTTTTTTTTTTTTTTTTTTTTTTGGCTTGAAAGTAGAGCAATTGAGCAAATAATTTTTTTTTTTTTTTTTTAATTTGAGGGTGTTCCTAATTTTGTGATTGAGGGTGTTCCTAATACAGTGCAAATATAAAAAAAAAAAAATTTAATTATTATATAAATTTTTTTTTTTCAGGTTTTTTTCAGATCAGGGTGTTCTGGGAACAGCCTGACTTGCACGTGGCGCCGCCACTGTAGATGTCGTATCACTCTTCCTATGTAGTCTGTCGATCAAACCAAGAGAGAAGTCTTGTTTGTCAATTCATGTCGGATGAAAATGAATGCAAGCTGAATTAAAAAATAGTGCAGACTGCTATATTATCAAATTTAATACATAAATCTTACAAACACTGAAAATGCATATGCATTTTCTTTTTTTACTAAACAATTGTTGAGATTTTAAGGTGTTGCATGTCATGTAGTGCGTACGTTTGTCCGTAGTGCTCATACTTGTAGTAGTAGCCAATGGGTAAAAGCCATAGTCATAGTAGTAACTAGTAACCGATACAATGGCCGGTCTAGCCGAATGGATTATATGTATATAAACTATTTTTAAAAAGTTTTTATAAGAAGAAAAAAAAAAATGATTTTTTTTTTACAGTTTTTTCTATTTTGATTTTATATGGTTTGGATAGATCGGTTCTGTATGATTTCAACTTTTGAGAGAGTTCCATGGCCAAAATGGCCAAATAGCTATAAAATCCTAACTATATAGTTAGTAGTTCCGGTTTCCAAACTATATTTTTAACTAGCAACTCGAGTTTCATAGGCTCGATTTTGGCCTATAAATCGAGTCTTTGAGACTCGATTTCCATGGTCTGATGTGGCATTTTTTTCCTACTTGGAAATCGAGTCTTTAAGGCTCGATTTATAAACCAAAAAAATTTAAAAAAAATTTAACTCTCAAGTCTCTCGTACAAGCCAAAATACACAAATTTTTTTTTAAGAAATCTAGAAACACAATAATCAGATCAAAGGGAGAAAGAATCAGATCTGATAGGCGACCTGCCCAGAACATATCAGAGAAGAACCCAGAGAAAAAAAAAAAAAAAAAAAAAAAAAAAAAAAAAAAAAAAAAAAAAAACCAGAAACAGAAAGAGAGAAGAGCCCAGAACATCAGAGAAGGACCTGGATCAGTCGGCCTGGGTCGCGCACGGCGCGCGCTGCCTGGCCTGGGTCTGGGTCGCGCACGGCGCGCGGTGCCTGGCCTGGGTCTGGGTCGCGCAAGGCGCGCGGTGCCTGGCCTGGGTCTGGGTCGCGCACGGCGCGCGGCGCGGCCTGGGTTCTTCTCTCTCTGTTTCTGGTTTTTTTTTTTTTTTTTTTTTTCTGGGTTCTTCTGGGTCTAGGTTCTTCTTTGAGCTTTATAAGGTTTATAAATCGAGTCTCTAAGACTCGATTTTCATATGGTCACCACGTGGAAAAATATGCCACATCGGAAATGATTAGACCATGAAAATCGAGTCTCAAATACTCGATTTATAGGCCAAAATCGACTCTCTAAAACTCGAGTTGCTAGTTAAAAATATAGTTTGAAAACCGGAACTACTAACTATATAGTTAGGATTTTATGGCCATTTGGCCATTTTGGTCGAGTTCCATCAGGTTGGTTGGATCAGAGGTGGTATAAGCCCCATTAAGAACACTAATTTTGGGTCTGGGCCTGGGTATTTGTTCAACTAGTTTGGGACCGTGTGCATCATCAATCACAATAGTTGCAATGATAGGCTATAACGCATACAAACAAAAAAGTCATTTGACCTTACCATAAGGTTTTTAAATATTTATTACTAATTAACTTCTTTTTTGGGTAAAATGGAACTTATATAAAAACTAAAGAGCAGAGACTGAAGCCAATGAATTATAAAGTCTGTTACAAAACAAACCCAAATGACTTAATCATGTTGAGAAATGATATGTTTACAACATTTTTATAACAAATCCTAAATGGCAGGTTGTTACTGGTTGTTATTATTGGGGCAAAAAAGTAATCTTAGTGTTTGATGTTTATGCCAATATTTATTACTAATTAACTTCAAACCATTAAGAATACTATTTTTATTGAGTTTGACTTATCTCAAATACTTTTTTAATTGGACATTTTCTGTTGTTTTAAATATACATTAGCTTCTATCTTTGACATCAAAAAATATATATATACATTAGCAAGTAGTTGTGAGTTTTAATCTCCACATTTTATTTAGTTGGTGGGTGATTACTAATTAACTTCAAACCATTAAGAATATTATTTTTTAATTGGGTTTGGCTTACTTTCAATACTTTTTTAACTGGACATTTCCTGTTGTTTTAAATATACATCGGTAAGTGGTTGTGAGTTTTAATCTCCACCTTTTTATTTAGTTGGTGAGTAATGTGTCAGTTTCCCATTAAAACAAAAGGAAATGTCTAGTTAAAGAAGTACTAGAAGTAAGTCAAACCCATTTTTATTTGATGATGTTTGTGCCATAATAACTTGGGTTAAAGCTTAAATAGAAAAGCACAAAACCTTACGAGAGTGGAAAGGAAAGGAAATTGTTGACAACCTACCCCCCCCCCCCCCCACCCACATAATAACAATAATATTGGAGGGCCTACATTTGACACATTTGACTAATGACATCACCAAGATTAATCTAGGGCATGACATAAACTCGGAGGTTTTAGGTTTAATCCGCTACACTATTGGTTCATAGAGTTTTCAGATTGTCTCATGGATAAAAGCCAAATACTAAGACACCAATTCCTTTTATATAGATGAAGGTCTACATTTGACCCATATGACTAATGACATCATCAAAAATTAATCTTTCTTAAAAAAAAAAAAAAAAAAAAAAAAAAGAAGAAAATAAATAAATAAAACCTTATACAGTAATATATCCCTACACAGAGAATCGTATATTTACAAGCAATTAGATTTTTATTTTCCTTTTTTTTGGGAAAAAAAAGGATTAAAAGATGTATCCCTACACCAAAAAGCGTACATATAAGGTTGAGGATGATAATAAATATGTATGTGAAAGCAATTAGATTTTTTACCAGGAAATATTTTAATTGTAAATGTTTGATTTGGGCACTCATATAATATTTTCATTTTATAATTTTATAATTTTTTGTTTTTTGAATTTTGGGTTCAGGATATATAGTTTATATGGTTTTCAGAGAGGCTTAAGGCCTGCAGGCTTGTTCAACTAGTTTGGAACTTCCGCATTATATCAATCCCAATGGTTGCAATGGTATTCTATACACGTACAAACAAAAAGGTCTTGCCGTTAAGGTTTCAAATATTTATTACCAATTATCTTCAAACTTTTTTTTTTTATTTTTTTATTAAAAAAAAGAATTTCTACTCTAGCCTAATCTAAGTGTATATGTGTGCGAAGCTCCCTCCTGAAGACTTAGACCCCAGCCCTTGCCCCCCACACCCCACAAGCATTTATACATGTAGAGTAACCACCACACCAAAGGTGCGCGGTGGTAATTATCTTCAAACTTTTAAGAACACTAAGTTGTAACTATTTGATGATGTTTATTCTTCATTATTAATGCCATATTAATTTCACATTCCCAACAAAATTGTGGTACAATTTCCATTTCTTTGAGTGGCAGCATGGTTTAATCAAAACATTAAATTAAATTGGATGAAGTACGCTATTATTAATACATACATAAACTCATTTTAGTATGTAGTTATTGCAGTAAAACATTAGTCCTTATTTGATGAGAAAACAAACAAATCCATAATTATAATATTATACAACATATATTTTTAGTTTGTTTTATAAATCACAAATTTTCTCCTTAATCAAAGTGTCTTCACATTACCTCGCTATAAATACAAAACCAGCATGGTTCAAATGGTTGCACGAAGAATCCACAACATATAATGCTGTTGGACCCAAATCTTTTGGTTTAATAGGTAAACCAATAAATATAAAAAATCATAAAATATCTTAATAATAAAATAATTAAGAAACCATAGCTTCATATAAATATATATATATATATTTTTTTTTTTTTATGAGAAGAAACTGTAGTTACTAGATAAAAGTAATTGTGCATCATACCTTCGAAATGAAGGTAAAATCCAAAGGAGTGGCGCTTTTATGGACCAAGTAATGGCCTGTTGTCCCTTCTCTTGAGCTTTACTAAAATTCTCTTTTTGTTTCGTTCCACAAGTTAATGTTGGTCAGACCCTTACAGTTTCGACAATTAGATTTTACCAGTATTGCAATTTTTTGGTCTTTTTTACAAGCCCTTTCTACGGACAGATTGTATATTGAGATTTACAGGGATTCCTAGATAGCAAACGAAGAGCTCCATTGTACAGGGGCAGGGAAACATCTATTCTCGCTTATCTTCCTCAAGATCTTCTCCAAGCCCAGCACTCAGGCCCTTCCTTTCCAGCTTACCCACCACATCCCCGCTCACCATTGCACCACTTGTCAATGAGATACCCTCCTCATCAAAGTCATCTCCTGTCTCCTCTAAATACGCATATCTACAAGTCCACCAAATTAAGAGTAATATATTAATGTGATTGTTTTCAAAAATATAAGAAAAGCAAAGATACTAATATGGTGACTACCATTTATATTCTCAAACCATCCACCAAAAGAACTAAAGAAGAGAAAGGAAAAACGAACACTTTGGAAAGTTAGGTCCATAAAATGACACTTGACCTAGAGAACTCCCATCTTTCTTGGTATTGTAGCACAATTGACAGTTGCTTGAAACCAGATTTGTCTTAATTCTCCAAAGTGAAGTTAAAATTCCTAGCATTACCTATTTAATTAGGTGAATTCACACTTCAGATGATATTTACAAAAGGAAGTCATTCCATTACCTTTTATACAACTATAATTTATCCATAGAAATCATGAAACTTAAACAAGGAAATGTCAGGAGAATGTTAGTTACTATTTAGGAAAATTTAATTTTTTCTTTTACTATTCTCTCTTAATCACTTAAGCCTGCACACATATGATCCTGTATAAACCATTAGAGGCAAAACAAACCATCACCGCCCAGGAAGCATGCGCAGCAAGTAAAAAAACATAAAAGAAGAATCAAGTGGTATGTCAGAGCAAGTACCTAGTTGGGTTACGTGAAGGAGCCCAGAGGATACATATTACCACCAAGAGAAAGTACGCAAGTAGAATCCAGAACGCTGGAATGATCCAGGCAATTTGCCACAGCTCACTTAAAGGGTCAGTTGCATTGAAGTATAGCTGAGTCAACACAAGTCAAAGGAACCTAGTTATCAGTATTCTTCAAGATCAATATGTAAATGAGAATACGAAACAATCCACCAAATTTCATCTATTGATGTAACTTGTGGAATTGCATATTATTTGGCCAACACAAGAATTACCTCAAAGCCAATCCAAGCAATAGAGAGCAGCACAGACGCTGCAAGAGAATTAGTAAATTTGCGATAGAGTTCCAGTTTAGCCGTGTTTCTCCTTACCTGCATCCACAATAACCAAAGTAGAGCACGCAAAAATTTCATATCAAACATTGCACCAAGATAGACAGAATGTTCAGGATTTAAGCTGATAAAATTATATATTGCTTAAGATTACAAAAATGATATATAACTAACCACTTCAATATTCTTAAAGATACTGGGATATTTGTTAGGGACAAGCCACATCCATAGACACGTAAATACATCCACACACATCATTATACACAGATATTTTCATCATAACATTTTATTGTTGGTGTGCTCCTAAGAACTAAGCAAAAAAAAAAAAAAAAAATTGGGAAACATAAATAATTCAAATTGTGGCAAGAGGATGGGACAGTTAGCCAGGTTTGCATTCAGAGAGCTAGCCTCAAATAAACTTTAATGGGATTTATCTAGAATACAACCATGAAACAATGTCGCAACTTTTGTACTACGATATAATAATTTTTTTATACCAAGATATGCTCTACTCAATAAAAACTAGCATTCTTCACAAATTCATATCAATGCACAGAATTATTTTAATTTTGAGCTAAAAGGTTTACAGCTAGAGTTAACAATATGGATAATATATCCAGTCAATTCCTTGTTGACTGAAAGGAAATCCTGAGGCCCAATAAACAAATAAATGTGCCTAAAACAAGCTTAGGAAATAGGCATAAGGAAAGAGCAATAGACTGGACCAACCAACAAAAATGATACACCAAAGCTATGCTGCTATGGAACTTCATATTGATATGGGTCTTTTATCAAAATGCAATTGCTTACCAAATCTACGAAACTTTGGCATGAGTCTTTTGTTGAAATGTAATGGCCTAAATTTTTTTCTTTTTTTCCCAATAATTTAATGGTGGATAAATCAAATAAAGTATGTCTACCCAACATCAAAAAATAAAAAGAACCATTGCCCATGGATAAAGATTAACCATTACAACAACAACAACTAAATTTTAGCCATGCGTCATCCATTGGTTCCTTTTAAGATTTATACTGAAGCATTGGTAGCGTGGAAATAGGAACAGATGAAATAGAAAGTTACCTGAAGTTTTTCTAGAGTTCTTGATAATGATGAGAAAATCCATAGAATAAAGCAGGAATCCAGGAAAGCAACGGGTAGGACCCAAAATAACTTTGTCTTTCCAGAAAAATCATTAATGTTCCCCAAGTGTTCAACTAGCTCAAGTGCCTCTGTTGCAAAAAAATATACTGCACCAAGAAGAAGTACTCTAGAGGTTAAACCACCGAGAGTTGGCTTCACCACACCGTAGCCCATTGATACGACCAAAAGCAGAAGGCGAGACAAAGTCTTCTTTACAGAGCTAAAAGTTACAGCCCACAAAGTAATGCCCATAGGTCGATGTCCAGTTGAATTGAAATTGACATATTCAAAGTACCAGACGGCCATTTCACACATTCCTAGAGCAATTACAGCTGTAATGTGGTAGTGCAATTGTGTGATATCCCTCCAGAATTGAACAAACCTTAGAAACCAGAGTAGACCAAGTACAAGGTAAGCTAAAGACATGAAACCATAGAATGTCATCAAAGGAGCCATCTTCCCAGGTAAATAACCATCTGGGTTCCTCCACACAGTCCTTCCTTTGATTAATGTGCCCTTAAGATTCGGATCACAAAACATAAAATAAAGGTAGTACATTCCAGTACTATTTATTTCAACATCTAGGGTATCTGCTTTAGTTTCTTTATTATTTCCTGCAAAGAAGGTTTTAATTCGTTTAGGCCACTCGGGATTATCCTTATTTTTTTGTATAATAACCTCTCCTAATTTGCAGGATCCAGCATCTGCAAGCCTCGGGTTGCAGCATATCAAATTGGAGTTTAGGAAAGAACCTCCAATCCTTTTCCTGTCTTTTACCTCAAGTATGATAGCTTCCACCAACCCCGTGTTCTGTTGCATCTCATGCTGCTTAATAGCAGACTCTTCTGTCCTCACAAAAGTAACAGTTTCAAACCTGAAATTTGACAACAACAGTTCCATCCCCAACAAATAAAACTCCCAGCATTGCAAGTTTCAGCACATATGATAAAACATGGATGTCAAAACCGAATTTTTTAAGTCTATTTATATGTATAGCTTAATAAAAATACATTTTATATAGACTTGATATCAAATTATAATTTGTAATTTATAGATAACATAAATAGTCCATTTTTGTAGCAAAAACTATATATAATATTTAACAATACAACATTGTTTAATCAAATTTTATAAGTTCATAAGAGAGAATCATTCTATCTAATTAACTCCAATAAAATCATTTCACCTATTAATAGATTATTAATCATTATAATAAATTTGTGAAGTGGTATAAATTCTAGCCATAGTTCAATCAAGTAGCTCGTGATCAAGCATGAACATCTGGGCTTGTGTTTTAATACTTGGCTCGGATCGTTTACTGCCCTAGACAGATCAAATTCTTTAAAAAATCTAAGATCATATAGGATCTATTTGGTTAGGCATTTCGGGAGCATTTTTAAAACCCAAAACTCTGCTTTGCTTTTGCAACAACAATTTCTCATAGTTTTTTTACAAACGCATTTTAAACTCAAAACACCGTTTTCAAACCGCTTATACAAACGCACTTATGCACCCTATAATTTCATAAGCACAATCTGATACACAAAATTACTTTCAGTTCACAAGCTAAGCTGGATTACTAAAGTAGAGCATGAAATTAAGGCTGTACACAGAAAATTAAGTGATAATCTAGTTTGATTATGAAGCAATTAAGTTAAAAATTAAAGAGAGAGAGAGAGAGTAACCTGATGAAGGACTTGCCCTTGAGGCTAGGGTTATTGTTGTTGCCAGTATCTTGGGAAATGGAGGAGGAGTGGAGGAGCTTAGAAGCGTAAAGGCCTTCACTGCCGCCATGGAAGAAGAAAGCATTTGAGTCATTTGACTGTGGAATAAACCCTTCGTTTCTGTACTCGTGGATCGAACCCCTCACTCCATTTACGCACATCAACAACGCTACAATCAAAAACCCTAAATCCATGCCTCTCTCTAAATTCTCTCTCTCTCTCTCTCTCTCTAGAGAGCGACCTTTGAAGAAGAAGAAGAAGGAACCAACTGTGAATTTGGGACGACGACTGTGACGTGGCTGTTTGGTATAATAGTAAGACTTTGTTTTCTCAGATATTTAAAACGATGCCGTTTTTGCTTTTAGTGTGTGGGTGTGCCGGCCAGATCTGGGTCCAATGGGTCTGGGCTTGGTGGTGGTGGTGGTGGTGTGATCAATATGATTGGGCTGTCAAAATTTTAAGGTTTTATTAGATAAATTTTTTTTTAAATAAATGTTATAGTATGCATTTGGATTGGATTGGAAAATTAAAATTATTTTACTATTCAGATTATTTTTGCTATTATACATGGGCCCTTACTGTACTTTTTGGTACTATTCATGAGCTCCGTTGTACTATTTCAACTAATTTTTACCTTTATCTACAGTACTTTCAGCAATAAGTTTTCAGTTTCAGCAAAATAAGCGGTATTCAAATACACCCCTAGTGTTAGTTTGGATACAAAACGCGTTTGTGTTTGTGAATGGGCTATGTTTTTTGTGTGGGTCCCGTGCACTGTTCACAGAACCCGCAAGTACTAATTTCAGCAATTTTAAAAAAAAACTGGGTCCCACGGCACTATTCACACATTTAAAAATTATTTTGCTACAGTGTTTTCAGGTTTTAGCAATAAGCGGTATCCAAACAAACCCCTAATTGCAATTGATAAGGATGAAATTTTATGTAAATTTGAATGTGATTGTTATCTAATAAAGTTTTATACTTAATGGATTAGTTATATAAGAAGGAATGTTGGGAGAGAATTTGATCAAGCTGGATTAGAAGATGTGTGTTCAACTAGTTTGGGACTTCTTGCATTATCAATCCCAATTGTTGCTTCTATCAAAAAATAAAATTAATAAAAAAAAATGGTCATTTGAGGTTACCATAAAATTTTCAAATATTTATTACTAATTAACTTCAAAGTTTTTTTCTAAAAAAACAGTTCAAAGTATTAAGAACACTAAGTTGTGACTATTTGATGATTTTATGCTTCATCAATAATGCCATAATAACTTGGTCAAAGCCTAAACAGAGAAAGGCAGAGCTTTCCTTGTCGGATTTGAGAAAATTTTCATTTATAATTCATCTATATTGTTTGTTTATTTTTTTCCCTTTCTTTTTAGGTTCAAGATAGATCAGTTTATATAATTTTGAGAGAGAATTCGGTTCAGTTGGGTTAAAAGTGGCATAAGTCTACTTAAGGCCTGCATGTTTGTTCAACTAGTTTGGGACTTTGGAAAAAATTATTAGGTCTACCAAGAAGATTACTGAAGTGGTCCTCCCAACCAATGAAACGATATCACATATGCAAATGTGTAAGTCAATTTCCTAATCAGCACAATAAATAAAAGATAAAAATAAAAATAAAAATTACCAATGCCACATTTGCATATATTGTAGTGTTTTATTAGTTGGGACCGATCAACCTAATTATTACTCAAACTTTGTAACTTTTGCATTATATCAATGATCAATCCCAATAGTTGCACCCTAAAAAAATCCCAATAGTTGCAAATTTGCAATCAATACCCATACAAACAAAAAGGTCGTACCATAATACTTTCAAACATTTATTACCAATTAACAAAAAAGAATCTGGTTCATCGAATTGTTATTTGAAAATCCCATGTGTGATCGTTGTAAATCAGCGCCTGAAGACCAGCTGCATGCCCTTTGGTCATGTCCAGAGCTTGATGTCATTTGGTCTGATGCTTCTGCCTGGAATTTTTGCATGACCTCCTCTTTTGATTTTTTTAAAGAATTGGTTCGGTGGATTTTCCAAAATCAGAAGCAACCGAAGCTTTTTGCAGTTATGGTTTGGTCGATTTGGTCCCAACGAAATCAAATTCAGCTTCATCAACCTAGTTGTAGCTCTCATCGTTTAGACCAGAATTCTAAAGATTGCCTTGAGGAGTTTCAAGCTGTGAAGCACCAACGCGGCGATGTGGCCCGACACGGGGTGCGGCGTCCGATGCGGCTGCCCATGCGTCGGTGCCGCGTCTGAGTTTTTTTTTTTTTTTTTTTCTCGGATTCACGCCAACTCAGCTTCAATTCACGCCGAACTGGGCCGATTCGGCCAGAATCGGGTTGTATTGGCCGGCGACCGAAACGGCCGAAATTGGCCTTGAATCATGTCGGAAAAGCCGAAATCAACTTTGAATGAGGCCCAAACATCCTAAATCTGTCATTCCTCAATTTTATTCTGAATATTTATTGATTCTTTTGTGTTTTCTTTTGTGTTTCTTGCCTTCTTCTTTCTTTGTTTTGTGAATCAAGGCCATAGTAATGTGTTTTTTAAGAATATTTTAATAGTAAAAATATATAAATAATAATTTTTTAATCATCGCACCTGCACCCTACTTTGTCAAAAATTGCCGAGTCCCGCACCCGCACCCGTGCTTCATAGGTTTCAAGTGGTTCATCCTAGGCTGAAGCCACGTAATCAACCCCCTTGTGTTCAATGGGATCCCCCACCTATTAAGTTGCTAAAAATTAATTTCAACGATGCTGTTTTCTCTAAGTCCAATTGTTCCGGTGCTGGAGTGGTGATTCGTTACCATCAAGATCTTGTTATTGCCTCTCTCTCGCTAAACTTTTCCCAAGCCTTTGCCCCCTGGAGGTCGAGGCCTTAGCTGCTACACGGGCTTTGGAGTTTGCTACTGAGTTAGGAATTACACATGCTGTTTTGGGAGGTGATTCCCTAATGTTGATTCAAGCTCTAAAAAATGGTTGTGTTGATCTATCTCCTTGTGGTTTGCTTTTGGATGATGTTCGGTATAGGTCTAATTTTTTTACTCAATTGCATTCTCTCATATTAAGAGAGAAGGCAATAAGGTAGCTCATTGTCTGGCTCGATTCACTGTTAATGTGCCAAGTTTTTTAGTTTTGATGGAGGATATTCCACCACAATCTTTTTCTGTACTCCAGGCTGATTCAGCCGGTGTTTCTTAATTTTTTAGTACACTATCTTTTTCCTCAAAAAAAAAAAAAAAAAAAAAAAAACTTCAAACTTTCTTCTCCAAAAAAAAAAACTTCAAACTTCAACAAGCAAATTTCCTCCTTAATCAGCGCGTCTTCACATTACCTCCATATAAATATAAGTATCCTATAAATATTATAAAGGGTAAATTACAAGTTTGGTCCCTAACTTTTACATTGTTTTTCAATTTAGTCCCTAACGTTTCAAATGTTTCAATTTAGTCCCAACATTTTTTTTATATTATGTCAAAATAGTCCATGTCGTTAAGTAGTGGATGGAAAAACTGACGTGACTATCAGTGAGATTAAAATATTATTTTTATGCCACATAAGATGCCATGTGTCCTTAATTTAAAAATAAAATATTTAGAATTTTATTTTCATATTTGAAATTTTTTCTCTTCTTTTCCTTTGCTTTCTTGGTAACCAAACAGGTTAAAAACCCAGAATTCAAAACCCAATTTCCATCCTTTTCCCACATTTTCCCAAGGTTTTCATAATTTCTCTGGCCATAAAAACCTCCGGTAGAGGAACACTAAACAATAAATGAATTTCTCTAATTTTTTTTTCTCTCACCTCTTCTTCCTCTCACATGGATTTGGTGATGCCAAAGCTAAAGCGTGTAATGGGAATGGGAAGACATGCCTAGTGGGAAGCCACAGTGAAGTACGCAGATGACATGATTGGTTTGGCTTTCGTGCAATTTAGCTCTAAGAATAAGTGTAAGGAAAGTATTGGTGGCAGTGAGGGTGTGAATTTGGGAGAGATTGCTTGGAATATGAGGGGTGTTGAGGGCAAATGGGTCATTGTCAAAGTTCATGAAGGAGGAGATTCAGGAGGTTACGTCGTTGATGGTGTATGTGGTGATGATGTTTCTTTGATTTGCTTGGCATTTGGAGGATCATGATTTGCATCATTAGGCAACTTGAATTACTTGCATATTATGGGGAGATCAATCCTCTTGGTGAGTTTTTGATGAGTGAGTGTTGGTCCTGCTTAATTGGGTTTCCTCTATTTTTTTTCTAAGTTTATAATGTGTGTTTGTGTTTGGTTACCAAGAAATCAAAGGAAAATTTTCAAATCTGAAAATAAACTATTTCTAAATATTTTATTTTATAAATTAAGGAATTGTGGCATCCTATGTGGCAGCTTGTATCAAAAAAAAAAAAAAAAGGCTTTTGAAACTCACACAATTTTCCACGTTAGCACAATATTTAAAAAATTAAAAACTCTATTTCACTCAAAAACAAAACCGGATACTTATCTTTAAAACAAAAAAACAAAAAACAAAACCGAGCTTAAGAGAGACTCACGTTTAGGGATGGCAATTTAGATCCGACCCGCGAATACCCGGCCCGGCCCGATCCTAATGGGCCGAATTTTACCCGGCTCAGTAAAGAATAGGGTTAGGTATGGGTTTTAAAAAAAAACCCGAAGCGGGTCCGAGTTTTATCAAAAAACCCGAAACCCGACTCGGTTAAGACCCAGTTATATTATATATAAAAATTACTAAATTACCCTCATATATATATATATAGTTAAAACCCTAAACTTTCAATTCCTCTCCTCATTTCAGCCTCTCACGCCTCTCATCTCTTCAGCTCTCTCACTCACTGCCTCTCATCTCTTCATCTCTCAGAGATCTCACACGCACGGCCACAAGCCATATGTATAGCGTGATGAATATCATGAACTCATCAGACAAGAGCTAGCGGGACTCCCGTTTACGACAAATGGAAGTACCAATACCAGAAGAGCTAACCGTCCTCGCCGTTCCGACTGATTTAAGAAGGGAAGAAGGCAGTTTCGTCCTCGCCATTCCCGTTTCTCTCTAGTCTCAACTCCGTTTCGTCCTCGCCATCGCCGATCTCGCACTGTCTCCATTTCTTTTCTTTTTTTCTTTTTTTTTTTTCTGGGTTCAGTTCGCCTCAATCAGGTGAATTTATGTTTGTGTTTATGATTTTTGAAAGGGAAAAATGAAAATCATAGATCTGAAATTTGTGTTTGGATTGTGATTTTGAAAGGGAAAATGTAGATCTGAAATCTGTGTTTGTGATTTCTGTGTTTGTGTTTATGTTTATGTTTGTGATTGTGATTGTGATTGTGATTGTGTTTGTGTTTGTGTTTGGATCTGAAATTTTTTTTTTTTTTTTGGTTGGGCCACGAATTGGGCCCAATCCTTTAACGGGGCCCAGCTGGGGCGGGTCCGGGGCCCGGGAAAAAAACCCACTTAGTTAACGGGCCAGGTCCGGGCCATGGGTCTTGGCCCGCAGGTCGGGTCCGAGTATAGAAAAACCCGGCCCGAACCCGACCCGCTGCCATTCCTACTCACGTTTAGGACTCTACAATAACACTTTCCCACCGTCTCTACTCTCTCCTATTTAAGAACTGCTCTCCCTCTTTTCTCAGTCTCTTCAAACGTAGCATATCATCGCTCCAAAACGATCCTGCCATCATTAACAAAAATACGAAGACCAAAGGCAGGGTGTTGCATGCCAAGCTGACTATTGAAGATCTTGCTACAGCATATCATGATAACATGACAGACTCTCTAAAACCAACCATTCTCTCTACCTCTCTAAGCTCTTCTTCTCTTTATATCCCCGATAGTTTCTGAAAATACATTCGAAACGCAAAAGTCTACTCAAAGGCACAAAGAGAGGACAGACACCCATGACAGAGCCATAGCTGCCGTTACCCATCAAAGCCATCACAAGATCTCCATTGTCATAACAAGCAGGCCCAGTTACCAATGCTTCAAACTCTAGCCCCAGTTTGCACTAGTGAGATGCTCTGTATCCAATTTCTATCAGTTCTTTTATTGGTGTTGTTGGCATATAATTGGTATTGGTAGTGCTACTGTTGTTATGTTTTTTTTTTTTTTTTGGCTTTAATTTTGTGGACTTTTATCTGGATTCATGTGGCTACCTCTTAGAAACTTGATTTTTTGGCCTATTAGGAAGTTTTTTATTGGAAATTGGGGATTTATAGGTAGTGCTACTGTTGTTAGTGTTTTTGAATGTATATTGAAAAGAATTGTGGATGCGTGAATATGGGGTCATATGTCAAGCAAGGCACCACAAAATTATGGTGGAGCGATTCAACATCTAAGAGACTATTAATAAAATAAAACCAACCAAATTTGGCCTGGTAGTGGCGAAGGAGATGATTTGTACTCCTGTTTATTTCAAAAAATAGTTGGTTGAATCAAAATCCAAATAATTGGTGTTAGCTAAATTACCAACCCATGAGTTGTATTGAAATTATATATAAACAAACAAAAGAAAACAATTAGATTATTAGATAGAAGCTAAGGATAAAACATAATGATGAGACATTTGAATTTAAATAAAATACAATAGTTGGAACCAAATCCACTGCAAGTTTATCTGAAAGTTGTAGAAGCATTTGAATTGGAATTTTGATTTGCAACATGATCTGTAGAGGCAACGTGAGCTGTAGATCAAAGGCATTTATCTTAACAGGGTCTAGAGCTTACAAGTAAATAAGTAATCAAATTCAAATAGCACTTTATGCATTTCTGTATAAACAGAGAAATTGTATCCTTGAATCATGTACCTATATAAAAATTAGTACACTGATCACACTCCACACAGATTGAGTAATGAATTTTGCTTTTGATTTTGGTGAGTGAGTGATTCTACTCTAGGTTCTGATTTTTAGTTTTTTGAAATTTAGCCGCTGTTAATTATTAAACAAAGAGTTAGAGATGGAATTTGAGAAGTTGCTTAATTAATGCTTTGTTAGTGCTCTTTGATTCATCATCTTTTCTTTTTCTGCTCACAAATTGTACATGGTTTTTTTCCTTAATGAATTTGTATAGCTATTTAATTGATTGGTTTAGAATTGTTATGGTTTCAATGATGTCCAGTGGTTATTTGACTTATTTCTAACTATGATGTTGCTAACTAATTGTCATGTAAGCCAAATCTAAATTTAATGTTATAATTTTCCTCTACCATTCAAAGATGTTGCATAATAAATATATTCAAGCCTAATTCGTAGACTGTCCAATCCTCTAACATAATCTCAACATGTTCTATTGATAGGCTTATATCGATGATAATTGAGATGTTATGGATTGGAATCCTATTTTAATTTTAATTTAATTTGATTGATATTTTCCATTCACTAATTTAATGTTTCCTATGAAGGATAAGAATTTCTGAGATTGAAATCCTAATGTACAATTAAAGAGCAAGAAACAAAGAATTGTTTAAACCTTCATACACAATAGTTTTTCCATGCATCGCACGGATTTCCGACTAGTATTTTAATATTACCGTTAGCTATGTTAGCTTTTTCTATCCACTACTCAATGGCATTGATTGTTTTAACACTATATCAAAATGTTAGAAATTAAATTGACACATTTAAAATAATAGGGACCAAATTGAAAAACAATGTAAATGCTAGGGACCAAACTTATACTTTACCCTATTATAAAACTAATTGGTTCAAATGGCTGTTGGACTCAAATCTTTTGGTAATAAAATAATTAAGAAACTACAGTTACTAGAAAAAAAAATTGTGTATCAAAGGTTAGATATGAAGGTAAAATTGTATAAAGGGGCATTTTATGGACTAACTAATGGCTTATGTCCCTTCTCTTGAGAAGTGCTAGAATTTGTATGACACCCCATCAAAACATGGATCATCATTATAATTATGAATGTTTCTATTGATAGATCGGTGATAAGAAAAATCTCTGACACGATTACTTTCATGGTCTTCATGTATTTGTTTGATATTCAAACTCAAATTATTAAGTATGTCACAAATCGCATAGATACGTTGCTATTGAGCCTCATGTGCATCCTATATGGCTTACCTCTTGCTCTCCAACGCCGTGATTATTACACAGCCTAGTTTCCATACCATATCACTGAAAAGATTTGACATGTGAATAAAAAATCTGATATATGCCTAGATCTCTTTCTAGCATAATAAAACCCTTAAATCCATAAGGGTTTCTTGAATCAACAAAGAAGACACCTTAATTTTATTGAATGTTGTTCTAAATTTGTAATTGTGGAGACGAAGGTCCAAAATCATATATCTTAGGCTTTGGGCTTGGTCCGAGGGCATCTATGATCCGAGTAGTGGTGCATTTATTAGGTGTTCTATTTTAAAGTTTCATAAGTAGGAAATGTAAAGAAAGTTAGTCCGAGGAGGACTTTATCCTCAGACGTAAAGAGTACAACACAAATAGATATCCTCACAGGTGGAGTGACCTTCCAAGAACGTGTCTCGTGAACAATTGGGAAGGAAAGAGATCTAAAAATATCTGAGGAAAAGTTACTACCACCGCATTAAATGCACTGCAACTACTTTCCTGGCTGCATTTATGTGGAGAGGACCTCTGAACAGTGCCACTGAAGCTATCACAACTCACAGAAGGGAGAAAGAAGGTGTTTGATGGGACAAGTACTCAAGTAATGTCCTAGATGATCAACAAGTGTAAGGTCAAGATGACCAAAGGGGAGCTATATAATGTAAAAGATCTTCCATGAAAAGGGAGAGAGATTTTTGTAATTGAAAAACTTTATTTATACTGAATTGAACCTCTTCGGATAGGGCCGAGAGCGAATTTATCCAAAGCTGTTTCCTTTTGTCTTCTTTTTTCTAACTCTTAACCTGGTTCTAAGGCCAAATTTAAGCGTTTTCCATTTCATTAAAACACGATTCTTTAACCCACTCTTTACAAATTTATTGTATTGAGCTTATTGGGCCAAGTTCCTATATACGTTGGGCTTGGGCTGTAAATCGTGACCCTACAGTAATATATATCTATTTAAAGTGATCTAGAAAATTTATTTTACAAGTAATAATATTCTTAAACGGATACTAATTGATACCGGCTCTAATTTGATTAGGAAAGCTTAAAAATATATCTTATCACCTAAAATAATGAAAAATACAAATAATATCAAAAATCAACAAACAATAAAAATAACCCCATACTTTGTTCTACAACAGTTCCTTATTGTTTAGATATATGATATTTCCAAACAAAAACTATTAAAAGGGAATAAAGAGTATAAGACAGTGATTAAGCTTTTTTTTAAAAATGAAAGATTGGGCTTGCAATTGTTCCATCAATTTTCTAATGTATCTTCTTTTTTGTTGCTCTGAGAATGGTTTTGGAATAGGAATCTATATTTGGATTAAGCTGTACAAAATTATTAATTTCTTCCAATATCCTAACAGTGTAATAGTGGTTCTTGTTGAATACTTCTTTGTAAAGCCATCAATTTGATATTTGTGTATTTTTAACAATTTTAACACCAATTGAATTGATTTCTTTGTACTAATACCATGATGATCATGACAAAATCATGAAACATGTTAAATGTCTTTCATGCAAAATATGGCCACATTGCTATGAGGATTTTTCATATGGATAGAGTATTTTAAATATAAAATAAAAATTTTCAAATAAAAAAACTTTTAAATTCTAAATTGCGTCATTTTTGTCAAATACCTCAATTCAACTTTAAATAAATTCATTTCAAACTTTGCTCAAATTCATATTCCACAATAATAGGGCCCAGTTTAGAATCAGCTCAACACATTTTAGAGTCTAAGATGACAATTTTTAGTGTGACTTCTCTTATTTTAAATATTAATTGAATTATATTTATGTTTTAATATTTTTTATTTAAAAGTCTATTTTTCTTGCTTTTTGCTGCAAGATAGCTACTAATCATGTGTTTGTGTTCAACTTCCGCTAAACTTTTCTTTCCAATTGGTAATATCCTTAATTCATTCAATCTTTTTTGTGATATATTTTATCTAAATAGGATTTTAACATTTTTAATGTTGGATAACTTCTTTCTTCATACGAAAAAGTAAGATGTATTGTTAGTTATTATTTTATAATTAAGCTATACATGCATTAGAAAAATAATATAGCATTTTTACATAACTTAATATGTTAATTGAACTATTTTCATCTATTTATAAAACATATTTTAAAATTTTTAATTCTAAAAATAAATCTAAATAATTAGTATCATAATAAATATCATGTTTAAGATGGTCATTGTGTATTGAACAATGAATTTCAATAATGGATTTGTTCGAAAAACTATTAATTATTGTAAGGACGCAATTTGGATCCTAAGCCCAAATGATAAAAGGATTTAGGCCCAAAGAGCTTAGTACAATAAATTTGTAAAGAGTAGGTTGGAAAACTAGGTTCTAATGAGTTGGGTCACGGTTATAGTGGATCCAGTAGACAATAAAGCAAAAATAGACTGGATTTATCTAAGGAAAATCGTACTCGGCACAGTCCGAGAAGATCAGTTCTTGTATATATTTCTTGAAGTTGGTTTCAAATACAGTTTTGATTGCTACAGTGATTTTTTCTCAATTCTCAGATCCTCATCTCTCAGGGTCTCCCCTCTATTTTATACTATCTTCCCCTTTCATCTCTACCCTCCACGTGCAGATCAGATTGCTGGTGTGGATCCTTGTCCCATTAGCACCTTCCTGAAGTCTTTGGATAGTAGCTATAAGGTTGAAAACTACTGTTCAGGTATGACTTCCTCATTAATGCGGTCAGATGATTAGCTGCAGAGCATTCAATGTGGTGGTAGCAGCTTTCCCTTAGATATTTCATAGCTTTCCTTTGTCTAGTTTCTTCTTGATACTTATCCTTATCCATGGAATAGTCCAGAACGTTACTCTTGATGGCAGACCACATCCTCTAACCTCGGCTTTGCCCAGCCTAAGAAGCATTCCTCCTCGGATCGCCCTTTTGGATGATCATGATCACACTTCACCTCTTCACTTACTAACATGGATTCTCATGAAAGTGTTTACTCGTCCTCGGACTACTTAATGTCCTCAGATTGGGCCCCTAGCCCAATATGTACATAGATATGTTATACTGGGCCTATTACCCCTACAATAGCCCATCGAGATTCTTCTTTCTGGCTTCTCGGGAAGAAAGGAGGATTTCGATGTCCCCATAGTTACTCCGTGCTCACCACACATCATTTCTAACTGTGCAGATGCCTTTTTAACTGCCCAAGGCAGGCTCCTGACACTTCGGCATCCGAGGCGCGCCTTCATTAAATTTTTACGGCTCCATGTTCCCCACGTTCTATGGCGTGATGCGAATCCAACGGCTGAGAATTTTACTGGAATTCGGGCGGGAATTTTCCCGCTTGTAATTTTCTTCTCAATATAAATACTGCTCAAATCTATCATTCCTCTCACTTTAGCAATCATACACTAAACCTGTAGACTTACCCAACTTACTCGTGCCCTCACAAATACCAAGAGCCTGTCCGAGGAGAGTTTTCTTCTTTTTGTAAGTCTTCATAAACCTTTTCACTTTATTTTTCCATATACTTTTCTGTTCTTTGTGTCTTTTTCTCCTCGGCTCCTCTTAATTCTCTCAATCTTCTTAGTACCTCCAAACCTTTTGTAGGAATGGGTAGATTCGCCTATTTGGTAGACTCCGAGGAAGGTTTAGAAAGCTTTAGAGCTCAGTATAGGATCCCTCCAGGAGTAGCCATTAAGTACTGTAAGGAAGGGCAATGACATGAGGAGAGGCAAGAGGGAGAGGTGGTAATCCCAATGATTGCTTTTATAGAAAGAGAGATGAGGATCCCTATGGGCACGGTCACTAGGGACTACCTTAGGGCCCATGGATTAGCTCTCACCCAATGTGCCCCCAATATGTTTAGGATCTTAGCTAGTGTCGATGCCCTAAACGAAAAAATGGGCTTAGGTCTTACCCATCATGACGTTAATTGGATTTACAACCTCTACCACCTAACGGGGCAGGGGTACTACCTAAAATCTAGGTACCCCGAGGTTAGGCTCATCCAATGCCTCTTTGATTTCAACAAAGGCCTAAACAAGGACATCTTGATCGTATCGGGGGAGTGGCACGATAGCCTCCCTTGCCCGACGAGAGAGGGGACACTAGGTAGGGCTCTAGGTCTAGGTTCATTATTTCAAAATCATCCTCTTTTCTTTTTCTTTTGTTCGTGTCTGTACATGAGTTTTCCTTTGATCCACGCTATCTTTTGTTGACAATGTTTTTTGTTTTTCTTAATGGTTTTGCAGATAAGTGCGCTGCTGTTCCCAACTTTATTCTTGTCAACCAGCTGAGCTTAGACAAGATATTGAAGGTTGAGGTGTTCGTCCACACAGACGGTCAGCTCAGAGCAGCACATTTAATCCTCGGCTACACCCCCATCTCCAAAAGCTACCAGGCACCAAAATGCGTCATCAAAGCAAAGGACCCTTGCCTACATCAGATCAGTGTTGCCACTCCGGGCTTTCTCACCACCGGTCCTATCCCAGAAGGCACTTTCACTACCGATCCTATCCCCGAAGGCATACCAAAGGTAGCACTGCCCTTTCAACGTGCTACCGAGGAGGAGGCAACCTCGTCCCAACCTTCAACTAAGGAAGAGGAAGGGATCGTTGAAGTCTCTGATTCTGAAAACTCTGAAGACGACTTCGAAATCTTTAACCAGCCTTTATCCCCAAAAGCCCCAACTGGTGACCTCGGCCATACTCTCTCGACCTCAGCTAGTCATAACCAAGAATTTATTAACGTGCCTGACGATATGGGGATACAACGCAAGCTGAGGTCCACCCTCTAAGAGCTGCTGGAGTCCTAGCCTGGGGGAAATGCACCTGGGAAGGCAGCCACAACCAGGCTTCCCACCCCTCCACCCACCCAGCCCCTCCGATCTGACCCAACCGATCACAAGAGGAATAGGGAGCAAAAAGGTAAGGAGGTGGTGGAAATAGGAAGAACCCACCCCTCTCAGGAGGATGAGCCCTAGAGGGGGGCCAAACAGGCCAGAGGCATGCAAACGAGATCATCTAGTGAAGGTGAGAGAAGGGGTGACCATCAAGTTGTAATACCAGCCTGGGCCCCATCCTTGGTGCTAGACGAAACTCCTCTGCCAAGTGATGCCTCTATAAAAGACTTCTAGGGGGGCAAGGCGGGCTATGTGGCCAACGTAGTGAAGCAGGCCCTATTGCTGCCCAAGGATCTGGCTGATCTTAGATCTATGAGGAAACATGAGGTGTTCCTCAGCTTAAAAATGAACCTCGCCATGGTAAGTCCTTTAACCCCCTCTTTTTTTTTTTTTACTTATTATATATATATATATATATATATTTACTTCTTTTTCTTCTTTTGTTACATGCTTCTCTTCTTGGCAGGCTGTTCAAACCACATACAGGGCCGAGAAGATGGTAAAATCCTCTCATCGACAAATGAAAGAAGAAGAAGGGAGACGTATAGCGACCGTGGAGGCCTTCCATGTGGCCAAAAAAAGTAACCAAGAGCTCAAGAGTAAATTGACAGAGGCGGAGAAGGACAGAAAAAGTGCTGAAGGTCAATGAGTGCTCCTTCGCCAGGCCGAGGATCAACTGGCCGCCTCCAAAGAGAAAATCGTTGCATTAAAGAAGAAATTGGAGGAGGCCGAGAAGGCCAGAGATAAAGCCAAGCAGGATGGCTACGACATAGGGGTGACAGAGACCGAGAAGGCCCTAAAGGCTGAAGTCTTGGGGGTATGTAGAAACTATTGCCTCCAAGTATGGAATGAGGCCTTCAACCAAGCCGGGGTTGAGGCCTCTTCTATACTCAGGAGGGCAGAGAGTGTATACTACCCCCCC
This sequence comes from Notholithocarpus densiflorus, assembly GCA_030021035.2. NCBI lineage: Eukaryota > Viridiplantae > Streptophyta > Magnoliopsida > Fagales > Fagaceae > Notholithocarpus > Notholithocarpus densiflorus. The sequence goes on from JARYZH020000046.1 coordinate 2,387,243, forward strand.
GTCATCCGTGCCTCCTCCTCTATCAGCTCCAAGGCAGACACCCCTTCCGAGGTGGCAGAGCTTGAGAAGAACAGCCCAGACAAGGTCCTTCCCTCCTCTGGCAGCTCTCCAAAAGAGGCCAAGCAGCCTGGGGTGATTGAAAAAGAGGTTGAGATGACTAAGGGAGTAGCCCCTGATGCCACCAAGCCCCTAGCTGCTCCCCAGGATCCCATTAAAGACAATGAGGCACCCAAGATGGAGATTGTTCTTGCAACACTTTCATTACTTGCCAAAGGTGACCCCAAAGGCCAAGACCAAGGATCCTTAGAGGCTGTAGTCTCCCAGTCCAAGGCCCCGCCCAAAGAAAAAATTGTAATAAAAAATAAGTAGTTTAGAGTAGTTTCTTTTTTTATCTATTGTTTTTATTGGCAAAACTTGTAATCCAATTTGACCTTTTGTAAGCAATTTGCCTTTTTCTAAGGCTCAGATCAATGATAATTTACAAGTTTTTCCTTCATATTTATGATATTGATGTTGATTCTAACATAGTTTCTGTTTTATCTAACACTTAACTAACATGGAGATGAGATAAAGCTCCATTTAGTTTTCTGCATAAGTGGCAGCATAGTTATCCCACCTTATATGATCAGCAGCAAGATAAGTTAAATCTGCTAAGTTCCCTGTCTCGGTAAAGTACATTTTTAACTTTAAGAACATACACATTGATGTAGTATACATACAGGTTTAACTCTACTCAATCATCCACTCATTAGTAAGTTTAAAACTCTAGAGGAGCAATCAATTCTCAAACAAATATAGGTATTCCTGCAATTGCTTTAAGTGATGCTCATGAGCATTTTTTTTTTTTTAACATGTTAATGTTACCACAATGAAGACCTTTGCCATGTAGAGTGGCTGACCCCATTTGACATTCAAATATTTAATAAGTAGTACTAACTTACCTCAGGCATGTGGTCCGAGGAGCCAGGTATGGCTAAGGCTTTGTTTTGATACTTAGCAGAATGATAGGAACACTTAGAAAGATGTCATTAAGTATTAATTTACCCAAAGCATGTGATCCGAGGAGCCAGACATGACTAAGGTTCCGTTTAACACAAAGATGTCTGAAAATATCAATTTACCCTAGGTATATGGTTCGAGGAGCCAGATATGACCAAAGTTCTGTTTGATATTCAAATAAATAATAAAAAGTACAACGCATAACGTAATAAACGAGAATATGACAAGAAAAACTTTCATTAATAATAATACCTTCTCAGGTTGTTTACATTCTAGGGGCGTGGTACAACATTTTCATCTAGATCTTCAAGATAATATGCACCTATTCCAGCCACCGAGGTGATGCGATACGGCCCTTCCCAATTGGGCCCTAACTTTCCCCATGCTGGGTTCTTTGCAGTACCTAAAACCTTTCTTAATACCAAGTCTCCAGGTGCCAGTGGCCTTAGCTTCACGTTGGTATCATACCCTTACTTGAGCTTATGTTGATAATAGGCCAATTGGACCATGGCATTTTCTCTTCGTTTTTCAATTAAGTCTAAGCTCTTCCCTAACAGCCCAACATTGTTACTCGGAGTGAAAGAACTCGTTTTCAACGTTGGGAATCCAGTCTCCAGAGGAATAACAGCCTCGGCACCATAAGTCATTGAAAAGGGTGTCTCCCCTGTTGACCTACGAGGTCATTGAAAATGGTGTCTCCCCTGTTAACCTACGAGGTGTGGTCCGATATGTCCAAAGGACGTGTGACAACTCTTCCACCCATTTTCCCTTTGCATCGTCCAATCTCTTCTTGAATCCATTCACTATGACTTTGTTGACAGCTCAGCCTATCCATTCCTTTGTGGATAAGCCGAGGTGGAATACCTATTTGTAATTCCCAAGTCACAACAGTACTAAAGACTTTACTATCATATGAAGACCACTGTCCGAGATAAGGGTATGAAGGATCCCGAACCGAGTGACAATATTTTTCCAAACAAATCTCTTGGTATCCACGTCCTTGATATTTGCTAATGATTCAGCTTCAATCCACTTGGTGAAGTAATCCGTGCCGACTAGCAAATATCTCTTATTCCCTGCTACCTTAGGAAAAGGACCTACAATGTCCAAGCCCCATTGAGCAAATGGCCAAAGGCTGGACAGAGGATTAAGGACTCCCCTAGCTAATGAATGTTTGGTGCAAATCTTTGGCATTGGTCACACTTTTTCACATATTCTTGTACTTCCTTCTGCATATTCGGCCACCAGTATCCCTGAGTGAGGGCTTTGTGAGATAAAGACCTGCCTCTTGTGTGGCTTCCACAAATCCCTTCATGTAACTCCTCAATGAGTAGCTCTGATGCTTCTGGGTGTATGCATAGTAAGTATGGCCTAGAAAAAGAGCATTTGTACAATTTTTGGTCCTCGGATAGCCAAAACCGATGAGCATTTCTTCGCACCTTGTCAGCTTCTGATTTCTCCTCAGGCAAGATATCCTCCTTAAGGAATAGTACTATAGGGTCCATCCAGTTAGGCCCCACCCTAATTTGATGGATATGAACCATTCCTCTCTTCACCTCAGTAGGCTTGCACAAGTATTCAACAAGGATGACCCGAGGTAAACCCTATACTGAAGAGGTTGCAAAAGTGGCTAGAGAGTCAACATGTGTGTTTCTACTCCTAGGGACTCAAACCCTGATTGCAAGTGCCTAACTTGATTCAAATATTCTTGCATTCTCACGTCCCTGGCCTCTAACTCCCCCTTCACCTGGCCTATGACCAATCTTGAATCTGAGAATATCTCTACTGCCTTTCTGCCCATTTTTTGAATTATGGCCATCCCTACCAATAGAGTCTCATACTCAGCCTTGTTATTTGTGGCCGAGAAGCCCAGTCTTAAGAATTTCTCAATAGTGATCTTCTCAAGAGATACTAGAACTAGTCTTACTCCGGATCCCCTTTGATTTGCTGCACCATCAACATATACCCTCCAGGATGAAGGCACCCGCAAGGAGACCATGCCAACTAATTTTCCACCCATGCCCTGCTTCTCCACCTCTTCCTCTACTAGGGATTCAGCAAACTCGGGCACCAAATCTGTGAGGATCTGACCATTGACAGAGGTTCGAGGCATGTACTTGATGTCAAAAGCCCCTAAGATTGTACCCCATTTGGCAATCCTTCCTATAAAGTCAGCACTTTGAAGTAGTGATCGAAGTGGAAGTTGGGTTAAAACAACAACTGTGTGGGATTGGAAGTAGTGGGAGAGCATACGTGTAGCATTTACCACTGCCAAAATGGCATTCTCTAATGGTAGATAACGAACTTCTGCCTCATGTAATGACTTGCTTACATAGTAAACTGGCCTCTGCATACAATCATCAATTCGGATCAGCACCAAGCTCACAACATGAGAAGCCACAGCAATGTAAGCAAACAAGACCTCGTCCACCTCAGGCCTGGACATGACAGGTGGCCGAAAAAGGTACTCCTTAAGTTGTTGAAAGGCCAAGGCACACTCTTCGATCCACTCAAATCCCTTCCATTTATTCAATAACTAGAAAAAGGGTCTGCATCTGTCCGCTGACCGAGAGATAAATCGATTCAAGGCAGCAGTCATTCCTGTTAGCTTCTGGACTTCTTTGGGATTCTGAGGTGGTTGTAGACTGTTAATTGCCTTAACCTGATCAGGATTGACCTCAATTCCACGGTGAGTAACCATATAGCCTAAAAACTTGCCTGATCCCACGCCAAAAGGGCACTTGGAAGCATTAAGGCGCAGCTTGTGTTTCCTTAGTATTTCAAAAATATCCCCAAGGTCTCCCACATGCTCGGACACCACCTTACTCTTCACCACCATATCATCTATATAGACTTCAATATTTCTGCTCAATTGTGACTCAAACATCCTAGTCATCATCCTCTGATAGGTAGACCCTGCATTCTTCAAACCAAAATGCATCACCTTGTAGTGGTAATTTCTAGTAAGGGTGACAAAAATTGTCTTCTCTTGATCACCCAAGGCCAGTGGTATTTGGTGGTATCCTTGAAAGGCATCCAAAAAACTCATCCGAGGATGGCCTACAGTTGCATCTACCAGTTGGTCTATCCGAGGCATAGGGAAAGGATTTTTTGGACAGGCCTTATTTAAATCGGTGAAGTCCACACACACTCGCCACTTCCCATTCTTCTTTTTCACCATTACAGTATTAGCCAACCACTCAGGGTAAAACACCTCCTTAATAGCCCCAACCTGTTTAAACTTCATCACCTCGTTTTAAACAGCATCAGAATGGTCCTTAGATGAGCGCCGAGGTGGTTGCTTTTTGGGGGTAACAGATGGATTGACATTCAAATGATGACAAATGAAGCTCGGATCCACCCCAGGAGCTTCGTAAGCACTCCATGCGAACACGTCAATGTTCCTCCTGAGAAACTCTATCAGCTCTTCCTTCTCTTGAGGAGGTAGCTGAGCTCCGACCTGAAAAAACTTCTCCGGATCATCACCTACAACAATTTTCTCTAAGTCCTCACATTTCGCCTCCTCGGCTATCCCATTCATGGGTAACACCGGAGTCCTTGATTGCTATAAACCCCTATCAGTTGAGGCCGAGGACCCGGTTTCAGGCTGATGCATAATTGCGGCCACCAAACATTGCCTAGCCACAAACTGGCTCCCAACTAGCTCCTCGATCTGGTCCCCGGATGGAAACTTCACTTTCAAATGGAGGGTGGAAGAAACAGCCCCCAAGGCATGGAGCCAAGGCCATGCTACAATGGCTGTGTATAGAGAATAAGCATCCATCACAATAAAATCCACCTCCATCACCTCTGAGCCGGCCTGCACGGGTAGTCTAATCTGACCCTTTGGAATAACAACCTTTCCATCAAAGCCCAGCAAAGGTGAATCATAACTCGTCAAATCTTCCGGCTTCAAATTTAGCCCCTTATACAAATCAAGATACATAATCTCTGCCCCACTACCCTAATCCACCAGCACTTTTTTCACATCATACCCCCTTATTCTGAAGGTGACAACCAAGGCATCATCATGTGGTTGTATGATCCCAGCCTTGTCATCGTCCGAGAAGCTCAACATTGGTCGGATCTTTACCCTAGCCCTCTTCGGCTCATGTTTAGAGTCCTCGGCAGGTGGTCGAGCTACAGACATCACCATGGACGGATGAGAACCAGTCTTCCCTGAAGTGGCGTGGATGACGTTGATTATGCCCAAAAGGGCTCTCGAAGAAGCATCTCTCCAAGGTTCTGACCCTGCTTGGCCCCCTTGACCACTGGAATGGTATAGAAATTGCTTTAGTTTCCCCTCTTGGACCAACTAGTCCAGGTGATCCCACAAAGTTTTGCAATCCTCTGTAGTATGCCCTCGGTCCTGGTGGTATTGGTAGTGAAGGCTTTGATTGCGCCTCATGGGGTCGCCCCCCATCTTGTTTGGACATTTAAAGAATGACTCGTTCTTAATCTTCTCCAAGACTTAGTACACTAGTTCTCAGAACACCGCGTTAACCATCTAAGCATTAGTAGACCCCGATTGCCCAGCAAAGTCTCTTCGGGGCCGGTTATTATTGTATCGGTCCGACCTGAAATCCCTCCTCTCCTGAGGGATAACCTTAGCCTTCCCCTTCCCTTGTTGTTGATCTTTCTCAACCCTCTTATACTTATCAATCCGATCCATGAGTTAGCGTACACTAGTAGCAGGTTTCCCAGTCAAAGACTTCCTCAAGCCTTGCTCGGCAGGTAGGCCGACCTTGAAAGTCCTGATGGCTACATCGTCAAAGTCACCATCTATCTCATTAAGCATCTCCTAGTATCTGTCTGAGTATGTTTTCAGGGTCTCCCCTTCTCGCATGGTCATAAACAGTAGAGAATCTAAGGGTCGAGGAACCCTACTACATGTGACAAAGCGAGATCCAAATGCCCTGGTTAGTTCCTTAAAGGAATCTATAGAACCTGCCCCCAGGCCATCAAACCACCTCATTGCCACAGGCCCCAGACTAGACGAGAACACCTTGCACATCAGGGCCTCGTTCTTGGAGTGAACAGTCATTCTCTGGTTAAAGTGGCTTACATGCTCCACAGGGTCTATTCGGCCATTGTAAATGGTGAATGTAGGTTGAGTGAATCGCCGAGGAAGTTTTGCCCCTTCAATTCTGCAAGTAGAAGGCGACCTAGAAATCTAGTTTAAAGCCCTGCTCATGGCATCGTTCCCCATGCCCTTGCGAGACGGGCTCCTGCTCCTATGCTTATGGTGGGAATCCTTGTCATACGAGAAAGACTCACTAGGAGGAGTCCTTGATCTGGGTCTATAACTACCATCCTCTTCATCGTCAGAAGAGAAGTCAAGATTGGAGGAAGTTCGCCTTCGCCATTCGTAGTGCAACTTCCTCTTCAAATGATCAATCTCCAGCTGCATGTTCCTAGCATTTTCCTCATGAGAGATATGACTCCACCTCAAGAATGGCTTCTACTAGTATGGGTGGTACGTACATTAGCTTCCCGGTCCCTTCTGCGCTCAAGATTGATGAAATGATCTTGAGGTTGGGACCCCATGGATTCCTCTCGGTTTGGACCTAAACCTACCATAACTGACCATTACACTCACTATCACACAAAGATTCCCCACAGACGGCTCCAATTCTAAGGACGCAATTTGGATCCTAAGCCCAAATGATAAAAGGATTTAGGCCCAAAGAGCACAATACAATGAATTTGTAGAGAGTGGGTTGGAAAACTAGATTCTAATGAGTTGGGTCACAGTTACAGTGGATCTAGTAGACAATAAAGCAAAAATAGTCTGGATTTATCTAAGGAAAATCGTCCTTGGCATAGTCCGAGAAGATCAGTTCTTGTATATATTACTTGAAGTTGGTTTCAAATACAGTTTTGATTGCTACAATGTTTCTTTCTCAATTCTCCGATCCTCTTCTCTCAGGATCTCCCCTCTATTTTATATTATCTTCCCTTTTCATCTCTACCCTCCACGTGCAGATCAAATTGCTGGTGTGGATCTTTATCCCATTAGCACCTTCCTGAAGTCTTTGGATAGTAGCTGTAAGGCTGAAAACTACTGTTCAGGTATCACTTCCTCATTAATGCGGCCAGAGGGTTAGCTGCAGAGCATTCAATGTGGTGGTAGCAGCTTTCCCTTAGATATTTCATAGCTTTCCTCTGTCTGGTTTCTTCCTGATACTTATCTTTATCCATGAAATAGTCTGGGACGTTACTCTTGATGGCAGACCACATCGTCTGACCTAGGCTTTGCCCAGCCGAGGAAGCATTCCTCCTCGAACCGCCCTTTTAGATGATCATGATCACACTTCACCTCTTCACTCACTAACACGGATTCTCATGAAAGTGTTTACTCGTTCTCGGACTACTTAATGTCCTCGTATTGGGCCCCTGGCCCAATATGTACATAGATATGTTCTACTAGGCCTATTACCACTACAATTATAATTTTTAATTTTGATAGAGAGAGAAATGTAGAGTAAAATTTTTGAAAGATTAAAAAATTTTACTCTCTTAAATTTCCGTAGACATAGTAAAACATATTAATAAAATGCACATCATTAAAAAAGAATATAATATTTTTAAAAATAATTTTTATTCATTACATTTTTGGGCCATAATTAAGATTTTTACATTATAAAATTGATAGATAAGACATTCTATTGGCCAATAGAAGAATTATTATTATTATTTTTATTTTATTTTTGCTCAAAGAGAGAGAGAGAGAGAGTCCCATTTTAGAAGTGAAAAAATGAAGAAGAAAAAGTTATAGCTATCATTTGTAAAGGATCGCTAGCTCAAGCGAGTTTCATGCTAACTTTCTATTTGAGTTTCACTTGAGCAAATTGTCTTGCCACCGAGCAAAGTTCCAGTTATATCACCACTTAAGCAACTCTGGGAGAAGGTCGATCAAACTTTCTATTTGAGGCATTGTAAAGTTTGATCAATGGTTCGGTCAAGCAAAGTTGTTCAAATTTTTAGAACTCTGCAAAATTATGCAGACAAGTTTTCCTAATAAGACTAGCTAGAGTAGGATATTACTTATTACTAACGGGCCTCTAATAATTTTAACTATATTTTAAAAGTTTGTGACGTTCAGTGGTTTCTCTTCATTGACTGTGTGTATTGGTGTTTCATAATAAGATTTAAAGAAATTATGAAATTCTCCAGAATTACTATTGGTATACTTTAGACTTTACTGTATCCTAGAGGCAATTTGTTAGGAGCCGTTTAGCATTTTTTTTTTTTTGGTTCTTAAAGACAACAATTCAACATGCCTCAAAACCAATATTTCTATAGCTCTTCTTGTTTTCACCTCATTTACTAACATTTTCCATATATTACAATATTTCAGCCATTGAAAAGTTCGAATTACATCAAGAATCCCACTTATCATACTGGTGCTTTAGATTTTCCTTGTTTTTGCAAAGAGATTTTGGCCTTGTTTTTGTGGCCTTCAAGGCATTGTCATCAATATACTACACACAAGTACAGATTTTCTTATTATTGAAACTTTTGAGAAGCTATGGGCCTATGGCCTTAACTCATAATGAGGAACTACTCCATTGCTGATGGTTGATACTTGATAGGGACTCTAGTGGAATGATAAACTGTCCACTGCTGGGCTGTGCTTCAGTTTGAAGCAATCTTCATCCTTTATTAATGTAATAAACTTTCCATAATTGACAATCACTCAAGCACTTATTTGAAGGATTTACAAATGGGAACTGTCCAATTTACATCTTTTAATAAATAATAATGATCAAACAATGTCCTGCATTATATGAAACAAATAGATTACTCATGAGTGCGCATCTTCTTCTTTTTCTTAGAGACATCTTTTTAAATTTTTAGTACAGGCATTATAACATCTTTTCATTAACAACTACCATCTACGTCACTTTGAGATGCCACCATTATTGCATTGCATGGCAGCTCATTCTAAATCAAAGAGAAAATACTAAAACTATTTCTAATTTGATTATAAAAAGATTACTTAGAGCACAGTATTTTAAATGATAAATTTTTAGCATTTAGCACACCAAATATTAAAAATATCCCAACATCAAATCTCTCAAAGGCCAACAAAATTTAGCATTTGGTACAATACATACACTTTTACTAAGAGCATGATCAGCAATGGGCCTGCCATATGCCAAATGTAAGGTACATTTGGCATTCAGGTCCAAAAAATGCTCAGCAACTGGAAGGCTAAACTTGGGAAAGGCTAAATATTTTTGGCATAGAGCTACAGTACCATCTTAAATGTAAGATGGTACTGTAGCTGAATGGGATAAAAAATAATAATTTTTTAATACTCTCTCTCCCTTTTTAACCCGGGAATTTCTCTCTCCTCTCTCATTATTTTTCTTCTTTTCTCTCTCTTCCTTCTCTCTTTCTCATATGCTCTCTGCTCTCTTTAGACCCAAGACCCCGTGGGTTTTGACAACGGTGGAATCGGATGGCTCCGATGGGTTTGAATTGGAGCTCCAATGGCTCCGATAGTGATTCCGACGAGGCATCGGTGGTGGGTCTCCGCGTTTTTCCTTCTTCGGCAACTCTCTCTCTCTTTCATTTTTCCTTCTCTGCGTGGGTCAACAAAACTTCCTTCAAGCTTCCCAGCAATGAATTCGCTTCCTTCGAGCTTCAACAAAATCGAGCTACCCAGTGGCGAATTGAGCAATCCGGTTTTCATAAATTTTTGTTGTGTTTGTGGGTGAAGATTGTGTGGCTTCGCAGTGGTTAGCGATAGAGATTGCGATGGGTTAGTGTTGGGTCACGTGGGTTGTGTAGGTCAAGTGGGTTGTGATCTGTGTGGGAGTGGGTTTTGGGTCGGTGGGTGGCAGTGGGTTGATTTCAATAGGTGTGATTTTGGTGGGCAATGGCACGGTTAGTGGATGCAGCGGCGTGGGTCTGGTGGTGCAGTGGCGTGGGTTTGCTGGTGATGGCTCCGATGGGTTTGAATGGGTTTAACAAAGGTTTGAATCAGAGCTCTGATGGCTCCGATAGTGATTTTTTTTTAATGGGTTTGACTGTGGGTTGCTATTTTTTTTTTTTTTTTTTTTGTGGTGTTGATGGTCGGAAAGGGTGGTGTTGATGGTCTGGGTTTTTTTTTTTTTTTTTTTTTTTGGTGTTGATGGTAGATTATGGGTTGGTGGTGGTGGTGGTGGTGGTGGTGGTAGTGCCAGGTGTGTGTAGTGCAACGATGGTGGTGATTGTGGTTCTTGAACAAAAAAAAAGAGAGAGAAAGAATAAATAATGTGTCGTATTGTAAATAATGTTGATTGTGGGATATATTATTTTATTGTATAAAAATATTATTTTAATAAGTAGAATAGTAAAATAAAAGTTGAAATGCTGGGAGTATTGTATAATTGATAAAGTGACTTTTTAAAATAGTAAAAGAAGATGGGATAGAATTTCCGGTCGGAGATTCTCTTATAGGAGTATACCATGTGTACCGTACGTTATTATTTTTTTTATTCTTTCTTTTCTTCTTCTCTTTCCTCTCACGTGTCAGGTCTCTCATTCTGTGGTTGAAATTTTTTTCTTTTTTAACTGTTAGGCGTTTGTGGCTAAGTTTTTTTCTTTTTAATAAAAGGCTGTTCTTATTTTAGATTATTTTAATGGTAATGTGTTAAAAGTAAAAGATGCAATTTGGTGTGTATTGTGAAATACTATGTTAATATAGATAAAGTAATTTTATAATATGTTAAAATATAATTTTTTAGAATACCTAATGTTATTGCTCTAATAATTTGAAAATAAAAATATTACAAACTAACTTAACAATGAATATAACTAGTATTACTTTAACAAGACAATAAATAAATGTTTAAATTATGTTTATTTTAATTGGTAATGTATTGTAAATTTTATGTAGTAAAATATATAGTATCTTTGCTCCATCAAAGACAACTTTTATTAAATAACAATTTCCTTTGGGATGTTCTCGAATTTGGTACTAATATCTAGTCCACCAATTTTTTTTGAGAAGGTAGTCCACCAATTAAACACACGCATAAGTTCAGAAGATAAAAAGAATTTTTCTTGTTTAATTGTATCAACCTGACTTAATTAAGTGTTAGCCAATCCTAACTATGATAGACTTTTAATTTGATGATTCATCCAATTCCGTAGGGGAAACAATTTTACTATGGCTGCGTAAGGGTAAGGCAATAGGGGCACGGCATCATTGAATAATTCCATTATAAATTTAGTGGGTAGGACACTTGAATCTACTTTTTGAGTAATAGGCATTTTGTATATATAGTGCAATGCTCACACGTCCCAGCATCATATTTTAATGTCCACTCTACGATTTCCACAAATGAACCCACCCCATCATAAAACAAAGAAAATGCATTACCTTGTCAGCTAGACTTTACTATCATGACCTGCCAAATGAAGAATATCATATCACTTGGCTACACCTTCATAAATAGGTTCCTTTGGCTACCAAACCATGCATGCCTTCAATATTGATCAAAGATGGGAGGACTGGTTGTTTATTTGGACACCATATTGGTTCCCTTCAGTCTCTTCCTTACAGCAGGTTACCATGTCTATCTATGGCTTAACTTCAAGAAGAAGCCCTTCAGTACCACCATTGGAATCAATGAAATAAAGAGGAGAGCATGGTTTCGTGACATACAGGTAAACTCAATTAGCGTTGCTCCAATCACAACAAATCATGTAGACAGTTGTGAAAATTATTGTGTCCTTAGCATTACTTTTTTGTTAATACGTGTTTTGCTATGCAGGGTGATGATAAGAAGGGTATGCTGGCTGTGCAAAGCTTGAGAAACACTCTAATGGCTACCTCATTCACTGCTTCAATAACAATTCTTCTTAACGTGGCACTGGCAGCTCTAATCAACAATTCCTACAAAGCAAGCGAAACAAGCCACCTCTTTGACAACCCTATTTTTGGCTTGCAATCTGGTGGGATGTTTGCTGTAAAGTTTGGCTCAGCATCACTTCTTTTGTTGCTTAGCTTCTTGTGTAGCTCTATGTCCATTGGGTACCTAATCGATGCCAATTTCTTGATAAATGCTGATCCTGAATTCTCATCACCTGAACACACACAAATCGTGTTCGAGCGAGGGTTCATGTTGGCTTTTATTGGTAGCCGACTTCTATGCATTACCTTCCCTTTGTTGTTATGGCTGCTTGGTCCAGCGCTAGTTGCTTTGTCCTCAATGGCACTAGTTTGGTTGATGTATGAATTTGATTTTTTGGGGAAATTTAAACAAGGTGACAAGCAAATTGGAGGTGAACAGAACATGTACGCATGATTTCAAATATGATATAAAGATGAAAAACTGAACTCGATTGGAAGAGAAAGAGAAAAAGGGCCAAGTTCATGATGGCAGAAAAATTCTGAAGCTTGAGTCAAAAACTTTATAATGATGTTCAAGCCTCGGTAGGCAAGATAAAACTTGAGCTTGACTTTGTATTAGAATTGAAGACTTGAAGTTACAAGGATTTTCTTCTTTTATAGGAGGAATTGATATCATTGAAGTCATTTTAAGGTGAAGATTTATTATGTCACCTTAACATTAGTATATTAAATAGAATAATAAGATTCTAAACTACCTTGTACCATGATTGAATAACTTTAAATTTATATATTATGTCTAAAAGTTAAAGCGTAGTATATATTGTTGCTACGCTCCTGTTAAACAACCTCATTCACCACATCATTAGTCTTTTTCATATTTATTTTTTAAATTTAACTTTTTACAATATTAACTATATAAATATATTGACTTTACAAATTCATTTAAGGTGGTTTTAGCTTTACAAATTCATTTTAATCGGTTTAAACTTTACATATTCATCTACTAAATAATAAATCAATAGAAAATCAAAGCAAAAGTGTTGTCTAATATATTTTTCTTGGGCGGTTTTAAATTTAAATATTATTTTGCCCTTTTATCTTCTTTTATTTTGGCTCTTTTTATTCTCTTCCTCTAACTATAAATTTGCCACTCTCTTGCATTCTATGCATATTTTTCCTATACAAAAAAGGTTCTCTCTCTCTCTCTCTCTCTCTCTCAATTTTTTCCATTTTTTGTTGGATTTTTATTATTATTTTTATTGCATTTCTACCTTAGATTGATGAATATTTGTGTTTTTTAGAATTTTACTTTTGATTGTTTATAACTAAAAAATGAAATCAATGAAGAATAAAAATATTCACAAGTCTTGCTTAATCATTGATGGTAGAAAAGATACAACCTGATAGTTGCTCATAGGAAGATCTCCAACTAGAGGTTTGTACCCTCATTGTCCTATTATTGACTAATTCATATGTGTTCCTTGATGAAAATATTTTTTTATCATTTTATTTACAAAACTAAATGCTTTTAATGAATGGTTTTTGTTGTTGATCGAATTTGGAAAAAAAAAATCATACTATAATATGTTATATTTTGTGTTGTTGTCAAGTTTTAGCTTATTTGGAAAACTACAAGATAGTTTGAACAAACTAATGAAGAACAGTTAGTTCAGTTGAAGACGATGGTCTTTGTGCAATTTCCTTTCACTATTTAAAAATATTTTGTTGAACAAATCAGTAGTAAATTGTTATGTATTTTTTATATGATGTTCTTACTTCTTAGATGCTTGAATAATTGTTTTAAGTGTTTACGAATATTTTATGTTATTCTTCATCTTCCTTATCTTATTAGTATATTCTTTGAGATTTTTAAGAATACAAATTCAATTTTGTGTTTAAAATTATTTATTTATCTATTTATTTTTCACATATTGGATTAGAAGTTAAATAAGATTATGACAACATTAACACAATACTTATTCTTTTCTCAATCCCTTTCTTTTTTATTTTAAATTGTAGTTTTGATGAGTTTTATTAAATTTTTTAGTTACGTTTCTCAGTGTTTTTGATTTTATGGTAGAAAAAATTGGGTTTGAGAAAGTTTGTTTGGAACTAAAAGAATAATTTCCAAATTTTATATACTTTTTGATGATACACAAAATATTATAAATAAGTTTTATTAAAAAATTAATATTTTCACTAACTTACTTTTTGAATTCTTAAGAAAAATTGTATTGTTTTGATCTTGGTACGACAGAAATTATATATATTACATTTGTGGTTGTTGCTATAATAAATGAAAATATGATTATGTATTACATTACTATTTATTAAATTAGTCTAAATTGAAAATATATATATTAATGAGAGTACTTAAAGATATTATCACGCGCAACGCACAGGGTTCACGACTAGTTATTTATAAAATTACATCTTAGTATGAAATGGTCATTGTTTATTTCAAAACACAATATTTTGATTAAATGCTTCCGTCTCTATCTTATGTCTTTCTTTCTTTTATTGTGTGTTTTTTTAGTGGTGTCTTTTAAGCAAAATAAGGAATCGTTTTAATAAGGTATCAAGATCCTGCTTATTTATAATTTTATTATTGAAAGTGAGAGGTACCATTTCACAAATGAAAATTTAGTTTTTCACAAATTACTATATCATTTAAAATAATTTATTCCTTGGTTGTTTTTTCCTTAGCCTTCCAAATTATACAAAGTATAGAGGAATAAAAAATGAAGAGTTGTTCAAGGCTTCAGTTATCTTAGACATGGATGCCATCAATGGCCCAACGAATAGAGAAAAACAAAGATTAATACGAAAAATTATTCAATATAACGGAAGGACATTAAAATGATTCTCTCAACCAATAAAAAGAATGTATTTCTATAAATTGTTAATTTTAAAAAATTTACATAGTCATTGAAATGATTACTTGTATAATTGTATTGATCAAGATTCAAGAGGATCACATGTAGGATCCGATGGCCATGGGAGGGTACAATAATTTCTTCATTAATACACACAGTCATTTCCATGCTTATTGGTGTCAAGAATGGGTAAAGATTGACTATGTTCACTCCTTTCTCTAATTCTCTCCAGGTTATGTGATAATCATCACCTTGGTAACAACTAACAAGTCTAGGGTTCAAGGGCTGGTGAGGGAGTTGGGTCATTTTGTGGGCCTCTTCTTTCTTAGTCCACAATGCGCACGCTTGGGATTCTTTCCAATAAGGCCGAGTTTGCTCATTATAGTTGGGCCACAAACTCCATAGGTACTTTGGGCATTATAAGAGGAAGAATCATCCAGGAGCTGAGCTGAAGCAGCCTATTGTAGTAGGATCAAGCCCAACATGGTTTTTTTTTTTTTTTTTATTCGGATGATAAGCTTATTTTTATTAGTTATTTAAAAAAAAATACATTGCATAAAAGTACAATTATGTTTAGGAAAACTGCGTGAGTTAGAGGGTTATATACTAAACTAAATAAACTAAAATGAACGGACCAGATGACCCAAACTTTTCATGGGTTCCTTATTGCTTTTTTTTTAATGAATAATATAAAATTATTCAAACTGAAACAAAAGATCACATCTAAACCAAATCAAATTATGAGACAAATGAGATAAGAATTCTTCCCACAAGTTACAAGAAGAAGCCGAGCGAACGACTAGTAAGTGAGCAAAGGAATTCTCTGTGTTAGAGACATTATGGCCTAAGTGGTTTGAATCAATTGTAGGTCTATATACTTACAGACAAAACAAATCAATCTTGGGTTAGTTTATAGGGTTAGTCTAGTGCATAAATTCTACATTTGATTCATTTATAATATGAAGTTCTTGATAGGCAATATGTGAGAGTTAGAAGGCTTTTAAGTTTTAACCTCTTTTATCTTATTTCATGCAAAGTTTTGTAAAAAGAAATATAACCTAAGACTAAGAGGGACCCAATGTCTTCAATAATAGGAAGAAGCTTTAAAGAATCGTCCGGCATCCCCGTGAAGCATAATCAAAGAATATATCCCTCTTCCCTCATCATTTGGACAGCAAATTAACAAGGCATGCAGCCTGGGCTTCAGCCCATAGAGAATATACCTTATTCACATGGATTCCACATAGTGTGCCCCTCCTTTATTGCTCAAAATCATGGATTTCTTTTCAAGAACGACATATAGAAGCCCACACTACCTAAAAGCAATAGTTTTTAGCTTTTGTGGAATTAGCACTCCTTGTTGCTTTGTGTTTTTTTTTTACTTTTTTTGTGGGTGTCGATATCTTGACGATGACGTGCAAGAAAATCCGAGACCAAGAGTTCAAGTTCAAGGGGTCCCTACCTAGTACTCTAGCAGTAGAAAAAACAAATGTGGAAAAAGAAAATGTTGGCTCTTGTCAGTCTCGTGCACCTGGTGTGTTGGGGTGAGGTAACTGTATATCGCATTCTATTATTGTTAATCTTTAATTAAAAGCATAAAAATTAAAAAGGTTTAGCAAACTGTACTATCCATAATCTTATCTTTTGGTTTTGATTCGGACAACTTTTGCTGTACAAAGTCTTCATTTTAATAATACCAACTCACCTAATCAAAGGTCCACACAGTCAATTTTCATTACAAATTTACAAGCTGCCCTAATTATGAAAAATTATTAGATTTTCAGGTGGGAAAAAAAATAAAGAGCTAAGGAAACAAAAGTTGGGGAAATAATATCAAGAATAGCTTCGAAATAATAAGAACAATATCAAAATAGAAAATGAAAACGGTAGAATAATTGTGTATTGTATAATTTGTGTATTTTTGTACAATCAAAATTCAAGGGTAAATGATAATTATACAGGCCTCAAAGCCGACTAATTACAGAAATAAATATTTCTAATCGATGCTAAAATTAATGATACATTATTGATCATTAGCTTAATCAGAGACAAATTGATATGGAGAACATATGCATAGTTAACTATATACACTAACAAATTTGTTATATGCATTATTTTTCGCACAGGATAAAGATATGAGGTATACACTGTTGTAAGACCTATATAATATAAAAATGGAAGATACATATAGTCAAATGCATAAAATAATTCTTATTATTTGACAAGATTTTCATTCCTTTCTCAAAAAAATAAATAAATAAATAAACTAGATTTTCATTTCAGACGTCACAATTATATAAGAATCATTGAATTAAATTCCCACCCTATATAGTAATTGAAGTTTTGATATATGCATCATTCCTCACACAAGATAAAAATATGAGTCATACATAATTATGAGACCTATACAATATAAAAATAGGAGATACATATAATCAGATGCATAAAATAATTCTTATTACTTAACAAGATTTTCATTTCAAACTTCACAATTATATAAGAATCATTGAATTAAATTCCCACCCTCAAAATATAGTAATTGAAGTTAATATTTGATATATGCATCGTTTCTCACATGAGATAAAGATATGAGTCATACACAGCTATGAGACCTATACAATATAAAATTAGGAGATACATAAATCAAATGCATAAAATAATTCTCATTACTTAACAAGATTTTCATTTCAAAATTCACAATTATATAAGAATCATTGAATTAAATTCTCACCCTCAAAATATAGTAATTGAAGTTTGATACATGCATCATATGATAAAGATATGAGTCATACATAGCCGTGGGACCTATACAATATAAAAATGGAAGATACATATAATCAAATGTATAAAATAATTCTTATCACGTAATAAGATTTTTGTTTCTCACCTCACAATTATATAAGAATCATTGAATCAAATCCCCACCATCAAAATCTAGTAATTGTAGTTAATATTCGGGAAAAAAAAAATTTTATTTGTTGGGTAACTTAAAAAATACATTTATATGAAATTAAACCGTGAGAGAGCTTAGTTCCAATTCATTACTGATTCAATAGAAACGTTCCATATATCACCTCACTTTGAAATTGAAAAACCAACAAATCTAGAGCAAGAAATACAGTACCATGCATGTATGTTAATTATAATAAAAAAAAGTGTTTTACCTTTATTATTGAGTGATTAAAAAAGTTGGTAGAACATAAATGATTATCAAATTAGTGAATACTTTCACATGATGATACACTCAAATAATTAATTGGAGCCTTGAAGGGGAAAAGTGAAAACTCCAATTATTTGTACAACAGGGCCTAATCGTTTAAACAAACAGCTTTTTCCACGTGGAAAATATCACAAAAAATCTTTTAGCAAAGGAAGGCAGGTCCTATCTTTGCGTGGTGCCCAGGATATATAGGACTAATCTTTATCTCTATTCCTTTGTCGTCTTCGTTTCTATTCAACTTTGCTATTATTCTATTTTGTTTTCATTTACTTGCCTGGAAAGGACGCTAGAGGGTGCCACCATTTTTGTCTCTTTAGCTTAAAGAATTCCCACTTTCAGAACCACGAGGGTCGAAAAGCCAATGTGGATATGTCATTTGTGAATGTGAATGCCTCATGCCCTATTCACACACACCAGTCACACATGGGATAGGTACATTTTTTTTCAAGCCGCCTCCAATAGAAATGTTTTGAATCTTGAAAGGGGCTTGGTTGTTCAATTCTTGATTCAGTTGATTGACTCATCTTTACCCTCTTTTTCCAAGGCAATGTCCATGAAACTATACTTTCTTTCTTCCTTTCACTCTTACATTTTTGAAAGGGGTAGATCATGAAATGACCTATATTATATTGTGTGTAGTGTGATGCGTAATCTTCTAAATATTGTTCTCATTTTCAACGATAGGGTGGTCCTTCCAACTTGCTTCCACTTAATGTTTAGTTTTTTAAGTTTTAATTTCAAACCTTCCCTTTATTATTCAATTAAAAAACTTACTAACCAGCTAATTTTAAATATCACATTTGGAATCACAGATAGCCTACTATAGGCTTATGCATGAATCTCCCTATGTTAATTACAAGTCTTTTTTTTTATAATAAATATGATAGAATTTTAATGACGTTGGTTTTGAAAATTATGAGGGCTACATATGGACATCATTCTCAATTATTTATTTTATACATCTGTTAATAAGAATTTGTTACCCTTTTGTATTGATTACATGAAAATGATGCAAAAAATTATACCTACTCTCTCTCTCTTTAAACCGATTGCTTCTCCCTCTAAAATAAGTCATTTTTCAATCATCTTAAAACTCACAATTTCGAAAAATTACTTGAAGGAGCTTAGGCCTAGGAGGCCTAGAGGAGTACATCAATCCACCCAATAAGTCAGTATGATAGAATATCTCAACGTGAAGTGAGGTTCAAACCGAGCTCCATAAAAGATCCTAAGTTCACACAATAAATGCTTGACTATTAAATCTTTCTCAATCGTTGACCCAAAAGAACCTTAATTGTTAATGTGCCTCAGGATAACATATTGCACCCTCGAGGGCATCTTCCACTTGAGTAGTTAGACGATTTGATCCTCCTAAAAACGCTCACTATATATCACTAAATCCCCTCTATCAATGTTTAATGCATCCCACCAACCATCAATTACATTTAACGCAATTGAACTTTTATTTCATTCGTCTCTAGTTTTGGGGACACTAGAGGTAAGTAATATTTTAACTATTATTACCCTACCACTTTTACACAGTAAGATCTTTCATAGACTTAACTATCAAAACCTTCTTTGTCAACTATCGTGGATCGGTCTTGGTTGCTAAAAGTATTCTTTCTTGGGATTGAGCTGGTTCTTCTATAGGAGTATCCCACTAGAAGTGCTTATTGCAATTCCATGATTCTAGAGTCACAAAACATACATTATATTATGAAGTGGTTGTATATAATTGTTGCCCCACATGACTGAGATTTCCTCTCCCCCTCCACAACTTCACACTCACCCTATAAACTCTCTCTAATTGTTGTTTCTGATTACTTTAGTCCAACACATGACAACAAATGTACAATTTCTTGACTAATGTTGATTGTTTGGTTTAGTAGAAAATTAGATCTTCATGGTGACTTTTTGGATGAGATTAGGATTGATAATGAAAGATTAAAGATAGATGATGCGAGAGCTAATTTTTCTACGACATTGAACCCCAAACCCATGGCTTATAGTAATAGTGGGCCTCCTCTCCTCTAAACCTACAAATTTCCTCTTTAGTGTGCGTTTGGATTGGGCAAAACATCTGCCTTTTTTTAGTTGGTCTCTTGAGTACTGTTTACGAACCTACAAAAGTCAACAAAACACAAATTTTTAGGTAAATTTGTGTCCCACAGCACTATTTACACATTTAAAAATTATTTTACTACAGTGTTTTAAGCAATAAATTTTCAGTTTTCAGCAAATAAGTGGTATCTAAACACACCCTTAATCTTGGAGATTCTTTGTCCAAAATTTAAAAAATTAAAATTAAAAAATAAAATAAAAAATAAAAACAAAAAACAAAAACAAACCTTGGAGATTCAAAAATATTAGTTAGCGTTTGTTTATTCAAACAAACCTTCTCAATTCCCAATGGACACTCTTTGTGTGATGCCTCGGTCTGGCAACTTCTTTTTTCTTTAACGCAAAATTAAATTAGTGTTTGTTTATTTTAAGTGGGAAGAGCTTGCTGGCAAATTCTACTAGGTAGATTCTTTTTTCTTTTCTTTTTTAGTTGTTGTTGAGATTAAATTTTTTGTATAATACTAGGTATATGCAAATCATTTCTATGCATCGGGTAAATAAAATAAAAAATAAAAAGACGTTACTTTCAGGTGTATGTGGGGTTCACTGTGTGAGTCCCAAGAGTCACAACTCCTACGTATTTCTTAAAAGAATGTTACATATATTAATTTCGTTGCATAAATATACTATTTGATTTCTAAATATTCTCCTACTCTCTCTTTTTTTTTTTCTCTAAAAAAAATATATTCTCCTGATCACTAAATATTCTCTTGTAAAAACAATCTCTAAAGGGTGAAAACACTACTCTATATAAATAATAATAATAAAAATAAAATACATATATTTCTTTGCATATAAATCTCTCTCTATATATCATCTCCTTACCTACCTTAAAAGAAGAATGATTTTTTTAAAAATGTTAAACAAAAAAGTGACATAAAAGATATTACAAAATTAATATATAAGTCTTACAAATTAATGTGTCATTTAAAATTTTATATACAAAAAAATTGAATATTTATCTAAAATACTGTTAAAATAAAACAATTATATTTGTTCACCGTTTTTATTTATAATAAATTTTTGTAGTATTTTTCAAAGCAAAAAAAGAAGTTTAGAAGCAATTAAGGGTCTGTTTGGGATCTGCTTATTTTGCTAAAACTGAAAACTTTTTACTGAAAGTACTATAAATAAAGGTAAAAGTTAGCTAAAATAGTATAGTAGGACCCATAAATAGTACCAAAAAATGTAGTGAGACCTAGGAATAGTACCAAAAATAAGCTGAATAGCAAAATAAGCTGATTTTTTAATTTGGAGCAAGTGTGCGTTTGGCTCCAAATTAAAAAACCAGCTTATTTTACTATTCAGCTGGTTTGCTATTTTAATAAGTGTAATAATAATATATTTAATAAGCTGAATAGTAAAATAAGCTGATTTTTTAATAAACTAATTTTTTTATTTGGCTCCAAATTTAAAAACCAATTTATTTTACTATTTAGCTTATTTTTACTACTATTCATAGGCCCCACTATACTTTTTGGTACTATTCATGGGTCTCACTGTACTATTTCAGCTAACTTTTACCTTTATTTACAGTATTTTTAGCAAAAAGTTTTCAGTTTCAGCAAAATAAGCGGATCCCAAACATACTCTAAATATTGGCAAATGGCAATGCATATACCTACTCTTATTGCTCGGCTTCACATTTCTCATTTCTTTTAAAAATATATATGAGATGAAAGGAAAATGCATTCATTAAGCATAAGTACAAATAGAGTAAAGATTAGATAAATTAGATTTTAACATTAGCCCCTTTGGCCTTTTCCAAGCAAACCAGTTGGAATGCAAAAGTTTACACTTTGCACGCACGTTTTGAGACAAGTGACCCGAAGAACTCCACACACCTTGCATAAATTGTATGACTTTATGTGCCACTATTTTTTTTTTTTTTTTTTAAAACACTTAAGTTAGTATCGATTTTATTTTCATTGAAAGAAACTTGCAAATTACACTCTGTTTGTTTTAATGTAAAATATTTTCAGGAAAATATTTTCTCATTTTACCGTGTTTGTTTTGCAGTAAAATATTTAGTCAAAAGGAAAATATTTTCAGTCAACCAAATCAATTAGGCAAATTTATGTAAAATATTTTCCACTTAAAATTTTGGTAAAACATTTTACATATGCTCTCTCCCTCTCACCCCAATACTTTCACTCCCTCAAACCTCAGTCCCTCTAACACACGCTCTCTCCCTCAGATACCTCAGTCACTCTCATGCTCTCTCTCCCTTAG
This sequence comes from Notholithocarpus densiflorus, assembly GCA_030021035.2. Classification (NCBI taxonomy): domain Eukaryota; kingdom Viridiplantae; phylum Streptophyta; class Magnoliopsida; order Fagales; family Fagaceae; genus Notholithocarpus; species Notholithocarpus densiflorus. The sequence continues at coordinate 2,409,540 of JARYZH020000046.1, forward strand.
ATACCTCCTATGACTTCTCCATCCCCACAAACCAAAGCTATCAAGCCACTCTCAGGTTCACGGCACCACCCATCTCCGGCGACTCTCATCGCCAGCTCCACCTCTGCCATCATCAGCTCCACATCTCCACCCACCGATTCTTGGTTCAACCACTCAAATTTTTTGATCCGACCATACACCCACCGGTTCTCAGATCTGACCATACACCCACCGATTCTTGGTCCGACCATACACCCACCTGTTCTACCTCCATTGTCGTCAACTCACCCACCGGTTCTCAGATCTGGGTTTTTTTGCCACTACATGGGTTTATTGATTTGGGCTTTTTGGTTGGTTTATGGGTTGTGGTCGGTAGCTGGGATGGTTAGTGTCATGGTGATAATTGAGTTTTTGGGTGACTGGAATGGTTTGTCGACCATGGTGAGGGCTGGGTTTGTGGGTTATGGTGGCTTTTTTTTTTTTTTCCTTCTTCGTGGATTTGAATGGTCAGCGGAGTGTCGGTGCGGTGGTGGTTTGGGGGTTGGTGGATGGTGGTGGGTTGGTTTTTGCCGGATCAGATGGTGGTTGTGAGATTGTTAAAAAAATTTCATTTTGCTGAAACATACATTCTTACCTTTTCAGGAATGCAAACCAAACACTGAAAAATGAAAATATTTTCAGTAAAATATTTTGCATGTAAAATATTTTACTTTTACAAATATTTTACGTCGAAACAAACGGAGCGTTAATGTGACAATAAATTTAATTAATGTCACATTAAAAATATAGTAAATAAATTTGTTACAAGTGTTTCAATTACCCATATATAATCCAATGGCCAATGACCAAAGAAGCATGAGGGCCTATTTTGCTTAGTTTGTTATTTGAATTATATATATGGGTTGGTTCAAGTTACACCTAGTGTAACTCTAAGCAATATTATACCACCCAATAACTTGTTATTGAATTAATATTTTGAAAATCCAACCGTTGAATTACATGTTCTATATGTTCTTAACATGCATGCCAATTTTCATATCAATCGGATGTTATTTACCATTTGATCCAAACACTCATATGTTATGCATTATTTTAAACTACAAAAACTTGAATTTTAACAATTGATTGATGACATGGCTATTAATCTTTGGTCACCTTAAAATTTTGCAAGCATATAGAATATATGAAGATAATGTAATCTAATGGTAGATTTGTCAATATTTGAATCCAATTAAAAAATATTGAGTGGTGTAACATTGATTAAAGTTACACAAGTGTAACTTAAACCCAACCCTATATAAACTTATTTTAAAATACTTCTTTAAGTAAAATAAGTTTATTTAAACACGCATGCTTGGTATGTCCACTCCTACTGGCATTATTAAATATATTATTATTACACTTACAAATTTATTCATGGGTATTCTAAGGACCCGTATCAAAAAAAAAATAAATGTTTATACATATTTTTTAAAATGAAGTATATATAAATTAATAGCTCACTGATTTCACGTATATATTCTTGATAATTTAATATTTTTTGACTTTATTTTTAAAAAAAATTGTAATAACATTTGATTCGATGACTAGACCAAATGATAGATACTCGGTGTCCAAAATTAGTGATAAGGTCTTCATTTTATTTGAGAAGGAAAGGTAGAACTAATAGGCAGGGGCAGCGTTACTATTGCTTCAAGGGTTCAAATGAACCCCATGACTTGATAAAAAATAATTATATATATAATATTATTTTATTATTTTATTAATTTAATTTACCTTTAAAAATATTTTTAAACACTTTGACTTAAATCTTGCACATTCTGACATAGATCAATTTAGCTTAAAACTAAATAACACAAATCATCCCAAAACCAACCAATAACATACATTAGAAATATCTCTCTTGTAAATTTCTATTCTCTATTTGACTATTGGCATCTTCTGCTTTATATTATAGTATAAATATTATAATATAATATAACTTTATATAATTTAATAATTAGAAAATATAGAGGGTTTGTTACATGTGTATGTATTGTTATCATGTTATAATATCATTTTGTTGTAAATTTAGTGATTAAAAAATAGTAAAATTAGTGATTCTTCAAACATTTAATTGGTTAAGTAGACACGGTGTGTTATTTATATATGTACGGATGAGTGTGGCTCTTTGGGTCAATAATTAAAATAATGCACGTGAGTTGAGTTTTGCCATTTAGTTTAGAATATTTTTATAAAAATAATGACAATTGCATAAAAATACAAAATGTTATAAAAACTTTACAAAATAAAATAGTTACACCTACACACATTGACAATAGATAATGAAAACTTATAATAATGTCAAAATATAAAAACTTGTAAAAGAAAATTAGTAAAATGTCATGTGTGATTCTTTTTGTCAATAACTCGATATATTCAGTTCTTTTTTTTTTATTAAATTTTTTTAATTTAAGTTTTTTAATAACCTCTTGAAAAGAAATTCTAGAGCTACCATTGCTTATAGGTCAATTTAAAAAAAAAAAAATTTAAAAAATTATTTGTTACATCTTTCATGGGCTACAGGTTGATTCTCCCAAAACCACAACAAACACTGCACATGCGTGCCTAATCACCATGACTGTCACCAAAACTACTACGAGAGCCCTTCAACCTATACCTTCATTGGCTATATCAGTTATAACCACCATGATGTTCCACTACCTCGACAGCCCTCAACTCTTTTTTTTTTCTTTTTTCTTTTTTGGTAAAAAGGGAAATGCATTTAAACTAGAAATTAACAACAATTTCAAGGCAGCGCTTGTTTAAGTACAAACCAGAACAATCAAAGTCTAACAAAGATTGCAAGCCCTCAGGGGGACTATCATACAAAATAAAACTGGAAGATTGCTGAGCTCCCATCCTTGCTAGCATATTAGCACTCTTATTAGCTTCTCTATAGCAGTGATCAAAACGAATTTGGGGAACTCGGGAGCCAGCTGCCTGCATTCATCCACAATGGAGGAGATGATTAGATTAGTATTGTTAGGGTTATTCAAGACTTCAATAATTGCTTTGGCATCCATTTCAATAACAACTGCAATGAAATTCCTTTCAACACACAACATTAAGCCATCCCTTAAAGCCCATAGCTCAACTATAAAACTTGAGGTAATACCGATCTACCTTGAGAATCCCAAAACCCAATTTCCCTCTTCATCACGAATAAGCCCTCCCCCTCCAGCTCTGCCTGGGTTTCCAAGTGAGGACCCATCGGTATTAAGTTTTCTCCACCCTTCTACTGGTTTTTCCCACCTGACAGGCTTCGAAACGTGGCGGATTGCCTCTCTTGCATTTAAGGCACAATGGATAAACTCCATTGCTTTGTAGAGGATCTCCGATTGAATGTTTGGGTGAAAGGTTTATTTTGGAAGACCACCAAGTTCCTCTTCTGCCATATTGTCCAAATAGTGAAGAGAAAAACGAATTTCCAAGGCATCTGATGCTGGCTATATATGGTGGAAGATTTGGCATTCTCCGACAGCCAAAGATTAAGGGCGGGCTCGAAAAAACCCAAATTTGTTGCCTGAATTCCCAACACAGCCCAAACCTTTTTGATAAAGTCACAATCTCGAAGACTATGAATGATAGTTTCAGGTTCTTTATGGCAGAGAGGGCAAAGAGGGTCGGTTGGGACTCCTCTAGCATTAAGGCAAGATTTAACCCCTAGACTGTGATGAAGACATTTCCATACAAAAAATTGAATTCTCGGAAGAATTTTGACTTGCCAAATCCAATCTCCATCAAAGGTAGTAGTCTCATTACCAGTTGCCAGTCGATAAGCGCTTTTGAGATCAAAGCTCCCTCTAGGATTTTCAGACCAGCTCATTTTATCCACACTACCAGCTGAGAACAGTTTATCTAGTTTTTTGCTGAAAACTTTTTAATAAAAATGTGTTAAAGTATACTTGTTCCTTGAAAAATTTTGAAAAAGTGAAAAAAATGAAAAAAAAAAAAAAAAAAGTGAAATTTTTAAAAAGCTGTACATAAAAGTTAAAAATTAAAAGCTAAAAGCTAAAAATGACACCAAACTCACCCCTAAATAATCGGTACCCTTCACACACAAAGATGGCTTGCGGTATATGATTTTTACACTTTTCAAGTGCATGTATAGATTTTTATTTCTCAAATTTTTTTGATCCCTATAATATCCTCTTTCTTTTTCTTTTTCAGTGGAATGCCCAATTGTGTTGTTTATTAAATTTTGATTGAGAAGGATTAGGAATCTTCTTGGATAATTCTAGAGAAGAAGTTTGGTGGAAAAGGCTTTTGGGTTATTTGCCTTTCTTTGAAAATTATGCTAACCTAAGATTGTTTGTAAGTGCTTTTTAACTTATGTGGTAGAATTTCAAGATGATCTTGATGATTCAATCTACCCAACTCGTCATTGATCATTGATTATTGCATTTATTGGTTTCTCTACTCAACAAATTCCATCACTAATAGTTAAATCTTTAAATTTTTGATGGGTTTCTAATGGGTTTCTCTACCCAACTCATCATTGATCATTGATTATTGAATATCGCAAACTGAAACATCAATAGATTTCTGATAGAAAGAAATATCAATAAATTTCTTTTATGTATAAATTAATAATAATAAAAAATTATTGTTAATGCGCCTTTTAAGGATATGAATTAAAAGATATTAAAACTTTAATTATCACAATAAAATTTAAATATTATATATGTTAAAACATCAATCAGTTTCTTTCAGATGTACGACAATATTTGATTTTAAGTCCACGTCTTAAACAGTTGAGAACACAATAAAAAAAACAAAAGTATTTAGATCTAGCCCTAAAAATTTTGAATACCAAAGATTCAAAAACTCATTTCCATAGGCTTAAAATTTTCAACAAAGAAAAATTCAACTACTGGAAAAACATACCACTACAAGAAAAAAGACTTCATACAACAAAATAAGTCATTGCAATAACAACTAATGTCATTGTAATAGGTGTTATTGCAACGATAAAAAAGTCGATGCAAGCCGTTGTAATAAACTCCGAGGTAATAGGTTTATGCAATACTAGATTTTCGTTGCAATAAGTACCACATATTGCAATGATTTATTTTGAAAATCTCATTGCAATAGGTGTTATTGCAATGACAAAAAAGTCAATGCAAGCCGTCTAGGAACTATACTAACAATATAGTTCAATGTGAAATAAAAGATTACCTATTGCAACAACATATCTTAATGTATAAAAAGAGTTACCTATTATAACAACACATTTTGATGTAACATAATAATTATTGCTACAATCTCATATTGATGTAATAAATTTAAGTTACTATTATAACAAAAAACAACCTAGAGATGCAATAGAGTATATATTACCTTCATTTTATTTTTTTTGTTGCAATAATATTTGTTGTATTATGTCTTTTTTCTTGACAGCCATTCACTTTCACTTTCACTTTCGAACGACACAAGGGTATCATTGTGCTACCATTTTCCACTACGGTTACGTAGTAGTCCTTTCAATGGCCCACCGGGTTGTCATGTATCATAAATTATAATATTCAGTGAACCTAGCTAGATTTTTTTTCTTCCTTTCTTTTTTTTTTCTTCTTTAACCTACTTTGTCATAGATGATAAAAACCCTATATTCCTTTGAATTCAATCATTTCATTGGATATATGTACGGCCAAACAAATGAATAGAGGACAGAAAGAAATATAAGCAAGAAGAAAAGCCATAGCCTTTTAAGCATGTTCATCACTTTCACTTTTTCACATACACTACTTTTTTTCCATCTCTCTTTTGGACTATCAGGATACAGATACAAGCGAATCAAAGGCCCTGTATAACATAACAGTAGTTGCAACTTTGCAATAATAAGTTCACTAGTTTTATATTTCTAGTGAAACGAGTATGAGTACGATGAAGACCAAAATGTGGCACATAATAAAAAGATTTACTGCATGTGTATTGAACTATGGTTTATGTTTTGGAGAGCTTATGGGATAGAAAAATACTTTAAAGTTTAAACAAATAAAACTAACTCTAATGTATTTGTTTAAAGTTACATTTGGACGCATCTTTGAACAAATAAGCTACCAAAACATAGGTTTATTTAAATACACACATGTTAGAGCTAGGCTGCTAGCTACAAGCTACTAGCTCTAAATATTCCAAGAAACTAAGCTCACATTTTTGTTTTTCTACATCAAACTTCCAAAGATTCGTCACCCATCTGATTTTCTACATCAAACTTCCAAAGCTCACATTTTTGTTTTTCTACAAGCTCAATTGACTTCTATCTTTGTTCTCATGCTGGAATTGTCCATCAAACTTGCAAAGGAAAATCATCTATCAAAAAATCATCGCTAAAGTGAACCGAACACATCATATCCCCAGAAATCACATCCTCATTGTCAGAGTCCAATGTTGATGATAAGACAGGCATGTGGCCGAGTGATTCAAATGCCACAGTTCGATCTGGGGAAACGAGATAATCAGACGATGATGATTGGATGTGAGCAATATCATTATGATCACTAGGAATCTCTTCCTTGTATTCCTGCTTTATGGAGGATTGGAAGGATGTGAAAAAGGGACTGTCTTGTTTGTTGGTGATAGTGGAGTTGTCAAAACTTAGTAGCACGGAAGAGTCACTAGGTGGAGAAGAATCCAAGAACAATTCAGGGACTTTTAGGAGGTTTCTGCATGTGTGATGGCCTATATATGTGCTCCTATGCTTTGGTGGATCATCATGGATTCTTTGCACATGTTTGGTTGCTAGGCACCCTTGATCATGTTTATGAGTGCACCTATAGTAATGCCTGCATCATACCCCACAAAATAGAATCAATTTTATGCTATGATTAGACAATTATAAAAGGAAATCAAGGGTTTGATTTCTTAGTTTTTCTTTTTGGAATGAGTATAGAAAGTAAAGCATTTCCCAATACTTTCTTTACATGTTTAAGAAAACTAATAAATTCTAACATTATTTTAGTCACTAATAAATTCTAGCTTAACCTTTTCTCCAAAAAATAAATAAATAAGGAACAGTTCTTTTTCTCAATTATTTTTGGAAAATTAATAGAGTTTTTTTTTTTATAATGTTTAATAATGTCAAAATACTGATTGGTTTCTTTAACTGGGCAATATTTAAACCAGAAACAAAATTTTTCTTTTTTGTAGAGTTAAAAAAAGAAAAAAAAAAGTTTTTGCATGATTTTGCTGATTACTGAACTTGGGATTTGAGAAAATTAAATAGAATGTATCAAAAATGAAACAATAAATACCTTGGGAATTTGGCATTAAGGATTACTTTTTGTCCATATTTTCTCCATGCATAGCCGTCATCTGTCAGACTAGGGGTTTCTTTTGTCCACGACTGAGCTGTCTTCCTACAAGTAAGGAATCATATAACTTTGTTAGAAAAAATTGACTTACAAGATTTCAATACAAAAACCCAAGTATTCCATAAAAAGTCCAGAAATGGTTCATCCGGTTAATGAAATAAGGGGCATACTAGTCTTTCAAAAGCTTATACTTCCTCTTTGTCTTATAATTTACTTGTATTAGTACAGTTTAACATATGATCTTAGCTGTATAGTAGCATATTAAAAAGGCAAACCTGTCCCTACTCCTACTTGTTAACTATTTATAGATAAGATCACTATTGATACTAAGTTTTATATCTGTTTTTCACCTTTGGTAAACTAGAGGATTCATATAGTAGTACAGTACTTCCAAGCCAATTAGACAAAAACTAATAATAAAAACTTACAGTCGTGATAGAGTAAAAGAAATTTTTTTACCTTCTCTTATAACAGCCTCTCCGATCCTTGTGTGTTGTACTCCTGGAAGTTTCTTCTGAAGATTCTGATGACTTGGGGCCACCATTCCAATTGGTGACATGGGTATTGGCCTGAATTTGAGACACCTCATCAGACTCAGCGTTGTTCAATATCGAGAGGCTATTAGTAAAGGAATTCAAGATTTTCACAACAAGATCTTCAGCTGGGGCTGCCTTCTTCTTGTTGTTGTTGCTGTTGTTGCTGTTATCTCCAGCTGACTTATTAAGCAAAGAACGTAGCTGATTTGCAATATCACGGCCTTGAACAAGCTCTTCTATTGCCTTTTTCTTGCTAGAAGGTAAGCTCTCAGGCCAAGTACACTCCATTGTTGTGCGTGTGAGTTTCAGTGTGTTTTGAGACTTTTGTGTTTTGTGTATATGTGACTGTCTTTTGTGCTTTGAGTCCCTTGTGTTTGAGCTCTCTTTTTACAAGCCAAAGTGAAGCAAAGCAAGAGGGTTTTTATGTGAGTTAAGAAAAGCACCTTAGATTAGAGAGCATGTGCAAGGAAAATCAAAGGAAGCTAGAAAGGAAAATTCCTCACGTTAATCAGCTTGTAAAGCCCACGCGCATTTCAATCACAATGATTCCCTGACTTAATCCTAACCGTACACGTGTTCTCCACCTAGGGTCGGATTTGGCGAAAGTACAAAATCCTGCTTTGGGAGCGAGTGGGGTATGGTGGTTGTTGATTACGAATGTGAACATGACGTCACGAGACGACGTCAGGGGTACAACGTCACGCATCACCAGCTGTTTGCCACGTGGTACCGATGTTTATTTAATTCCCAAGTGGTACCCCCATTTTCCTTGTCTCTATAAGTTAATACTAAACTTAGTAAATGACGATTGTAACCTTGAGATGGTAGCGAGTATGAGGCAGATGGGTTCGGTGAATAAGGGCAAGTAGGGGGGCTAATATGGGGTTTTTAGCAATACGACAATCACTAGGTGGTTGGATCTTCCAAGTCCTTGGTGGCTGGGTCTTCTGTTTTTGGATAAGCATTCAATAGGTAGAGATAGTGTGTAGTAAAGGCTCATAGTACTCCGTGTAACCCATGGGTAGGGCACATCTTCTATGGTAGCTATATGAACCTAGTAAGTCCATTTAGGGCTGTTTGATAATGTTGTTCTAGAAATATTATTTGTATTTTTTGAAAATACGTGTGGGTGAAAAAGTGTGTGAAAATACATGTAATATTGTTTCAAAACTGAAAATATGTGTTTAAACACATGTACTAAACGAGCTCTTAAATTTTAGAGACATATTTTTGTGTCACAATTTTTGTCGCAGCTATATGAACCAGGTAAGCCCATTTAGATTTTAGAGAAATATTTTTGTGTCACAATTTTTTTCGTGACATTGGCACGATCAAGAAAAAAGTAGTTGGTTAGTATGAAAGTACTTATTTATAGTTACAATCGATCATTTCATTAAATTAGGGCAAATTTTGTTGTTGTAGGCATATTGTTTAAAGAAGAGATTGTATTTGCGTGTGTGTTTTATAGAGTGGAGGAGGAGGTGTGAGATTGTATTTTGCTTTACCTATAATAATTTTGATTAGAGATTAAATATTATAAATTTACTATGGTATATGTGTTATCTTATTGAAAATTATAAATTATGTGATAATAATACTATATGCACCTTGTCATGAGAAAGTAAAATTTTCAATGTGAAATAGTCTCTTAAATAGAGAGAATCATATCTCATTATGGAATATAAGTTCCATACATATCTTCTCATGGTATGTAGTAGATCTCACAATCGTATGAAACGATGTAAGGGATAATGCATATATGTAGAATGTAGTGCATAGGATACCTTCCTATGAATTAGACTTTCAAAATTCACATGGAGAAGATTGTATTTCCTCCCAAAATGTGAGTTCTATACATATCTTCTTGTAGTGTGTGGGTCCGACAATCATATGAGATTAATAAGATACTTTCTTGTGAAATAAACTCCCAACTAGAGAGCATCATATTCCCTCCCAAAATCTGAGTTCCATACATATGTAGGCACACATTTTGTGATAAGAGCACATTATACAGCTGTTCTAGGCTACACGAGATAATTATGGTATTTAGGCCTTTGGTTTGAAATTTTTTTTTCTCTTTTAGCCACTCTACATACGATAATGATATAAATTTGTCAGTATGTGGGTAATACATTCTATGAGAAGAGCACTTTATACAGCTCTCGTAAACTACACGAGATAATTTTGGCATGAAGAGGCCTTTGGCTTGGAAAACTTATCTCTTGCATGCGCTTTACACATGATTATGATAAAAATCTTATAGTATGTGGGGTACACATTCTATAAGAAGGGCACTCGATACAGTTGTTACAGCTTATACAAGAGATAATTATGTGGTATGAAGAGACCATTGGGTTAGAAAAATTATCTGTTGCATCTGCTTTAAGTCAGATAATAAATACATACATATCTTATAGCATATAGGTCTCACAATTGTGTAAGATCCATAGGCGGTGAGACATTTATTTTATACGGTTGTATGAGATGCCTTCCCTTGAATTAAATTGGGTCTCTACTTTTTTTAAATAAGACAAAAGAAAGACATACGAGAGAGAGAGAGAGAGAGGAACGAAAAATCAGACTGATTTTGAATGATTTTGGAAGAACGTGGGGTTGGTTTTTTATTGGAGAAGACATTATTAATATTAACAGATTTTGGAGATTTTAATAAGTATTTGAAAAATGTTGGGAAAAAAAAAGTTATTAGGAAAGCCAATGTACGATGCATGTGCCTTAATGTGGCAGGGCCTGTTTGATAACGTTGTTCTAATAACGTTGTTTGTATTTTTTGAAAATACGTGTGGGTGAAAAAGTGTGTAAAAATACGTGTAATGTTGTTTAAAAACTAAAAATTGTTGCTCAAAATCTCATACCAAACGGCCCCTAACTCAACAGAGTCTTCTTAAATATTTTCCCTCAAGGATCTACCAAACTAAGAGGATATTTTATTTTTCTTCCTTAAAAAAAAAAGTAAAGAATATATATATATATATATATATAGAGAGAGAGAGAGAGAGAGAGAGACTTAAATACAATACTTAAGTGTTGTTCATTAAATTCCCCTATTAAGATTTTACCATGTGAATTTTTTTTTCATGGGATGGAAGTGTATTTTTTAGTTAAATAATTATATGGCTGAATTTTAAGAAATGAACATAAGGAACAGTACCTAAGATACTAAATCTAAGTTTTGTCCATATATATATATATATATATATATATAAGTAGAGGATATTCTATTTTTTATAAGGTATGTGGGTTTTCTTTTCTTTCTTTTTTTTTTTAAGAAAAACGATATTTGTGTCTTTTGTACTACATTGTTTAGTTTTTTTTTTTTTTTTGGCTAAATCGTACTACTTTTTTTAGTTGTCTTTACAAGTTAAAGTTAGCGCACAAGATTCACCTTGAGGGAGGGAGAGAATATTAGCATAGACCACAATGCGATAAAATCAACAAGAGCGGAGCTACACACACATAGGTGAGGGGCCATGGCCTCCCAAAATTTTGAAAAAAAAAATCTTTATTATATATAAATTATTATAAAATTTGAAAATTTAGCTTACAAAAATAAGAATTGGCTCTCCAAATATTTAAGTTAGTCCAATGATACTCTTAAAAAAGTAATTGGTCTAATTGTTATAGAGTCAATAGTTAAATAGTTACATAGCTAAATCTTAAGAAAGAAACTTAAGAAACAATATCTAAAATACTGTACTTAAGTTTTGTCCATATATATATATATAAATAAAAGTAGAGGATATTCTATTTTTTATAAGGTGTGTGGGTTTTCTTTTCTTTTATTTTAAGAAAAAAGATATTGGTGTCTTTTGTACTACGTTGTTTAGTTTTTTTTTTTTTTTTTTTTTTGGGCTAAATCGTACTACGTTTTTTAGTTGTCTTTACAAGTTAAAGTTAGCACACAAGATTCACCTTGAGGGAGGGAGAGCATATTAGCATAGACCACAGTGCGATAAAATCAAGAGCAGAGCTACACACGCATAGGTGAGCGGTCATGGCCTCCCAAAATTTTGAAAAAAAAAATCTTTATTATATATAAGTTATTATAAAATTTGAAAATTTAGCTTACAAAAATAAGAGTTGGCTCTCCAAATATTTAAGTTAGTCCGACGATACTCTTAAAAAAGTAATTGGTCTAATTGTTATAGAGCCAATATTTTATTTTTCTCAATTTCATTTTTTATTATAAAATGTGCTCTTATATCTGTTAAATTGACATCAAATATATTTGAATCTATCTTTTTCAATTCATTATGTGCCCGATTAAACAAATCATTCAGTCATAAATAATAATAAAAATATTGTAAGTAAAACTATACATAAAATGTGTTTTTAATGGCCACAATGGTGATACCAGGGGAAGAGGGGCCTCCTCAAAAATTCACATAGTAATGTGGTCCAGCAGACCTTGACGCTAACAAGGAAAGACATTGTGTACCCTACACAAAAAGCACCATTTTCAATCTTTTTCCAGACAAAGGTAATAAGTAATGACTGTTGAGTAGGTCCCATTTAAAACCCAATATTTTATTATGCTTTCAATGGTTTCTCACGGCAATTCAACGAATTCAATTAAGGAGAAGGGGCGGGTCCCACAAAACAATAATTAAAAAAAAAAATTAAGAAGCCATTTAAGTATATATTAAGGTTAGATTCTACATAATTTTATAAAAGTTTCAAGTTTGTGAGATACACATACAACTTTGTAGGTATGTTACTCTATTCTTAATGCTTTTTACATTGACTTATTTTCTCAATTTAAGGAATTAAATTTTATGTTTAAACTTTGTGTTTAGATTAATATCTTAATTTGATTGTTATTAACTATGATTTTTTTGAATAGTTATTCACTATGAATTGATTATTAATGTCCAGAGTGATTGAATAAATTAAACTAGGTATGAAAAATAAGAAAAATAAATTAAGTTTACATTTATATTAGACTTTGTATGACAATGTCATTAGTATATAAATGTATTTATTTATTTATTTATTTTTACTTTTTCCCTTGTCTGTTAATTATTCTTGCCCCCCTAAATTGAAATCTTTGCTCCACAACTAAGTTAGAGCAAGAGAGTTCCAAACATGTTTGGAACCAAACTTGTTTCTCCTAGTTTTGGATCATTCATATTTTAAAAAATTTCATTAGTTCAATTAAAATATTTTTACACACTTTGGTATACAATTTGATACAAACATCATTTTGATAGAAAATACTAAGCTTCTTTTTTGTATATATATAACTTATTAAATAAAAAAGTGTATACATATGTAGTTAGGGTGTCTTGACTAATATGTTAATGTCACAACTCGGCCCCAAGCAAAAATTTATGGCTCCGCCCCTGGATAAAATCATCTTCTTTTGTTTATTAGTATATAAAATGATCATTAAAACATAGAATTTTATTATGTTTTAAAGAGATTTTTGGCATGTTTTAACTTTCAAACCAAATATGACCGTAAAGATATTCTAGTATGGTCACAAGTACATTTTCAATTAAATTGCATTGAGCATGAAAGCACCAGAATGTTGTGTCGCAAGATAATTTGTACAAAAAAGAGGATACAATTAACTTGAATTATCGAAATATATCCTGTAATTGGATTTCTACTGAGAAATAAATTCATCCAAATAAATGAAAAAAGTGAAAATAACATGGCTGGTTGTCATGAAATAAGGAGAAATTAATGATATCGAATAGACTCATCAATATATATTTATAGCTATAACCAGCCCAGCATTAAAAAAACGGGGTCTACCATGTCCATCTATCTACTATAGCTTCTTAACACGTTTAACATATTTCTTATTTCATGAAAACAATTGAAGGAATTGCAGGAACTTTTCTCAAGGAGCATCGTACTAGATAATTGTCAGTAGTAGTTTAACATAATTTACATTCATCCAATTATTATGGGAAGCCACTTTCTGGTGGAGTTGTTATACTAACTGACGAGCATCAAGATAAGATTGTCTAGATAAAAGATGATCTTATCCACACTCAAGTCGGGGACGAGAGTAAACGTAAAATCCCATCATTGTTCGTTGTCCTTTGAGACGAGCCAGGCCAGCACTTATTGAAGGCGCAAATAAATGTCATCAGGACAGCTGACAAGCAATGATTGCGCCAGAACAATTACAAGAACAATAATGGCTCAACGGTCGTCCGTTACACCTTAAATGGAATCATCATTGTCAATTAATGCCGCGTTCCTCTCAAGAGAAAAATGCTCAGAGCAGCATTAACAGACATAACTGCACCAACCCAAAGCAAACTATAAAAAGGGAAATGGAACCCAGGTAAAGACACATGAAAAATTAGAAAGACAATTGTGAGAAACTTTTTTGAGAACTGATAAGCTAACTTTAGCATCGGAGTATTCTCAGCTGGCATCACGCCGGTGAAAACCTCCTTTGCCTTTCTTTTCTTAACAGCAGGTACCGGAGATCGTCCATCGATATTGATGAGGAGCATACTGACGAGGTCAAATTTTGGCTTCATCAGTTTGGCGCCGTCTATGGGAAATCCGAGTTGATCCTTTCTCAAACCATCGTGCTCCTACCGATAAAGCTCCTATCACTTGATGGACTCCACACCGACACCACCCCCAGATCCTGTGGTGATGGCTCAACAAATCCAAGCTCTAACAGCAAATGTACAAGAGCTAATGAAGCAGAATGAAGATTTGAAGCGCCGAGCCCGTCCTGAGGGCAGCAACGCATTGCATCATCGACGTAGCCATAGCAGACATGACGAGGAGGCTAGTAGCCCTGAAAACAGCAAGGGAAAAGATGCAACCGAATACACAGGGCAGTCCATGCATGACAACGATCACATGATGAAGAGCTTAAGAAGAGAACCTGACGAAGTAAAGAATGCCATGAAAGGGAAGACGGCGATGAACCTTGATGGCATGCTCAAACAAATAGATTCACCTTTCACAGCCAGCGTTTTGGAATGTCCCCTGCCTCCGAAATTTCGTTTGCCGCAACTGGAGTTCTATGACGGCACGAAGGACCTTCTCGACCACATAGGGGCCTTCAACACCATTTTGAACCTTCAACAGACCCCGGACGAAGTTATCTACAAGTCTTTCCCTGCCACCCTAAGGGGGGCTGCTAGGGTATGGTTTAGTAAGCTACCAACATCCTCAATAGCGACTTTCGAACAGCTCAGTGGCTCGTTTGTTCGCCATTTCATTGGGGGGCAACGTCACAAAAAACCAACCTCCTACTTGCTCACAGTAAGGCAGCAGGAAGGAGAAAGCCTGCAGGAGTATGTGAAACGTTTCAACAAAGTCGTGCTAGATATTGACAAGGCTGATGACCAACTAATAATGACGACCTTTCAGGCTGGACTCAACAACCCCGATCTTATCTTTTCGTTGGGGAAGACGCCACCAACCTCTATGACAGATCTCCTGTTTAAAGCTCAGAAGTATATGAATGGAGAAGATGCCTTTACAACAAAGGGACTAGCAGGAAAACGGAAGAAGGACGAGTCTAGTGATTCCCAAGGAAAGAAGAAGGATCGTAAGGACCCATATTCAGAGAATAAGGCCAACAAAAGTAGTCCTGACACCCCGAAGAAGAAAATGAATTTCACCCCATTGGTAATGCCCGCGGATAAAATCCTGATGCAAATTAAGGATGAACCAGGCCTGAAATGGCCCAAGCCGCTGAACACCTCTTCCAGGAAGTGGGACCCAAAGAAATTCTGCCGTTTCCACAAAGATCATGGCCATTACACTGACGAATGGCGTGATCTGAAAGAGCAAATAGAAGAATTAATTCAACGGGGAAAGCTCCAGAAGTTCATCAAGAGGGATCACCATCCTCGAGCAAGGACTGACGACAAGTCTCATGACGATGCCAAGGATGATGGTCGAGATCATCCAAAGCAGGTTGTGGGGGAAATACGAATGATAACCAGAGGACCCGTATCAGGAGGATCGTACAAGTCTTTGAAGAAGGCTCACCATAGGCAGATCAACAGTGTTCACATCAAGCATCCGTCTCCAAAGTATCGACGATCAGAGAGTGACGATATCACGTTCTTTGAACGGGATGCAAATAGGATTAAGCAACCCCATGATGATCCGCTCGACATTGTACTGAAAATTGAAGGTTTCAACACAAGGAGAGTATTGGTTGATAACGGGAGCTCCGTGAATATAATGTACATGACGGCCTACCAGCAATTGAGGTTGGATCCGAAGAGGCTTAGACCTTTCAAATCCCCATTGGTTAGCTTCAATGGAGATCAAATTTATCCAAAAGGTATCATCACATTGTCAGTCACAACTGGTATACATCCAGCTCAGGTAACAAAACAGGTCGATTTTTTGATCGTCGATTGCCCATCGTCCTATAATGTCATCCTGGGACGACCTACACTAAATCGGCTTAAGGCTGTAACCTCGACTTATTGCTTGAAAGTGAAATTTCCAACCCCAAACAGGATAGAGCAAATATGCGGGGATCAGCTTTTGGCTAGAGAATGTTACCAAGTGGTATTAGCTTCAAGAGAAAACCATGCATGGATGGTAGAAGAAGAACCAAAGAAGCCTGCACAAGAGCTGGAAGATGTGAACTTAGTGGAAGAGGATCCCACCAAAGTTACAAAGGTGGAAGCAGGACTTGACTCAGTCTTGAAGGAAAAGATTGTGGAATTCCTGAAGTGGAATTTGGATATCTTCGCCTGGACTCACGAAGATATGCCAGGCATAGACAACAAAGTAATAGAACACAAGTTAAATGTCGATCCCACCAGGAATCCTGTCCAGCAGAAACGACGAGTTTTTGCCCCTAAGAGGAACAAAGCTATTATAGAAGAGGTAGAGAAGCTTTTGACTGCTAGGTTTATTAGAGAAGTCTATTACCCCGAATGGTTAGCCAACGTCGTCATGGTGAAGAAGTCCAACGGGAAATGGCGCATGTGCGTTGACTTTACAGATCTCAACTGCACCTGCCCAAAAGACAGCTTTCCGCTTCCTTTGATCGATCAGCTGGTGGATTCAACAGTCGGCCATGAGCTGTTGACCTTTATGGAAGCATTTTCAAGTTATAACCAAATCCGCATGAACAAAGAGGATCAGGAGAAAACAGCTTTTGTTACTAGCCAGGGGCTATACTGCTATAGGGTTATGCCATTTGGCTTGAAGAACGCAAGGGCTACTTATCAAAGATTGGCGAATTAAAGGATAAAGAAAAAGTAAAACCGGCCTAAGGGCAGAGAAACGGGGAACAAACAAGCCTACTTAAGAACATCGACCTGAGGAATATTCTAAGAAAACTCCCAACCGAGCAAAGAAAAACGAGACCGAGGGGCATTCTTGACTAAGGAAATCAAAACCAACCATCAAAGCATAGAGAAAAGAGGCATTACCGGGAAATTGTGAAGAATGAAGATCTCTCAGGCGCGCTGAAGTTCAGACCAAATAAGGCGGAGGAAGAGGAACAGTTTTTTTCTAAAAGGAAAACTAAGAATTAAGGCACGCCAAAATCAAGGAAATTTCACGCGTACCACGAATTGAAGAACGACACGTGTTTGCTTCCTGAAAAGTAGTCGTTTCGCATTTAAAACAAGAGCCAAATTTCAGGAATCGAGAAGATACGAAGCGTCACGTCCAGTCATATTCCTAAGATCGTCCAACTTCTTGACGACCTAGGAATGGGGGGCAACTGATGAGCATCAAGATAAGATCATCTAGATAAAAGACGATCTTATCCACACTCAAGTCGGGGACGAGAGTAAACGTAAAATCCCATCATTTTTCGTCGTCCTTTGAAACGAGCCAAGACAACACTCATTGAAGGTGCAAATAAATGCCATCAGGACAGCTGACAAGCAATGACTGCGCTGGAACAGTTACAAGAACAATAATGGCTCAACGGTCATCCGTTACACCTTAAATGGAATCATCATTGTCAATTAATGCCGCATTCCTCTCAGGAGAAAAACGCTCAGAGCAGCATTAACAGACGTAACTGCACCAACCCAAAGCAAACTATAAAAAGGGAAATGGAACCCAGGTAAAGACACATGAAAAATTAGAGAGACAATTGTGAGAAACTTTTTTGAGAACTGATAAGCTGACTTTAGCATCGGAGTATTCTCAGCTGGCATCACGCCGGTGAAAACCTCCTTTGCCTTTCTTTTCTTAATAGCAGGTATCGAAGATCGTCCATCAATATTGACGAGGAGCATACTGACGAGGTCAAGTTTCGGCTTCATCACTAATTAATACAGATCATTTGTTATTATTATTATTAGAGATCAAATTCATTTGGATCGATGAATAAAAGATCAATACCTTAATAAGAAGAATGCTGAGGTGGCCAAGTTTGAACACTAGATACCATTCACACACTGGTGATGTGGAATAATATTTGGAAAATTACAAAAATTTTCATAACTTCTTGCTACAAACTGTGATGTAGCAGAATGTGATTAGTGAAAAAAAAAATAGTGAATTCATGTGAAAGTAATAATTAACCGCTCACAGTCTACTACATCAAAATTATGGGAAAAAAATTGTGAAATAATTTGTGGTATTAAAAATCTAGAACTACTTAAAACATTTTAGCACGTTTTGACATGTACAGACTAGATTCTAGTCAACAGATTCTTTTGTAGAATTTCATTTTGGTAATTGAGATAAGGTGGAGAAGAGAAATGTTATGTTTATAAAATTTTCATAATACTTTTACAATAAATTTTAAGTGTTAAGTTGTTACTAGTAAGTAAAATAGTAATTTCAGTGGTGGGTTTAAATTAGATCTAGTAATAACTTACCAACTAGGATTTGTTGTAAAAGCATTACTACTTACAAAATTTTCATAAGAGTCATGTTAACGAGTGCCTTTAGGGCATTGGTTAACAATCCATTTTAGGAAAGTTTTGACACTACTTTTATAGGAAATGAAAAAAGCTGTCAAAATATTAATTGCTTTTTTTTTCTTTTTCCATAAAAATTTTATTTAAATGGATTATTAACTAATGCACTAAGAGCATTCGTTAGCATTTCCCTTTTCATAATCTATAAAGTTGTCATTAATTTTCATATGAGTCTATCATTTTATTGTCTACTATTTACAATTTGTCACTTGTATAGTTATATATTTAAAAAATTATGTATCTAGATTTATTAAAAAGAAAAGTAATCAAATAGACAGTTAGATTGAATTGAAATTTGAAAGGTGCAGTGTAAGGAAACTCTCTTTTTTTTGTTGTGTTTTTGTAGTTCTTTTCTTTTCGTTATTGGTTAGGGTTTATATGGTTTTTAGATCCAACCCAACTCTAATAATTAAGAAATTGAGATTAAAAAAATGTTTTAGGTTCAAAATTTTAAATTCATTAGGGTTTGGGAAATGTTAGATTTATACATTAGATAATCAACAAACCATGCTTATTAAAATACTTTTATTGGTTTTATGTATTAAAAAAATAATAATACAAGCAAGCGTGACCCTATTTCTCTCTTGAAATATTATTTAATTTAAGGTAAAATTGTAAAAGTGCTTATTAATACACAAATTTAAATAAATAATTTTTTAGAATCTTAGATATTAAGTTAACTCCGATTTATTTGACCAATTTCGATGGGCTCATCATGATTAGCTAAACGAATGAACTAGGGATGAGATTTGGATTCTTAAAATATAAATAATACTATGAATATACATTTTTTAATACATTGATAATTAGAGATAGAAAGATTTGAACTCTGAATATGACATCAACTGAGCTATAAAACTCTTGACATAATACTATGAACTTGACGTAGAGCTCTTAACATTTGATTATGACTAGAATATAAAATATTTAAAGGTCATGTTAGCGGGTACCCTTAAGATAATTATTAACAAACTATTTTTAAAAAGTTTTTATAACACTTTTATGAGAAATTGAAAAAACTGTCAAAATATTAATTACTTTTTTTTCTTTTCCCTTCCCATAAAAAATTTCTTAAAATAGTTTACTAACAAATGCCTTTAGGGCATTCGTTAATGTGGGGTCAAAGAGTCTAGTCACCCCGGCCCACTTTATACTAAGCCCAAGGCCCATGCCGAGGAGGAAAAAATGTCCGAGAATGAATGAAGGAAGTCCTAATTACCAGGAAGCATCGCCGAGGACAATCACGTCCTCGGCGAACCGAGATCATAGAAGGGAAGAGCAGCACGCCATCAAGAGCAGTTTTGTAAAGCGTCCCAAAAAAAAGGACAAGTACTGCGGGTCAGCCATGGGAGCCTGGAGGAGGAGTAATTCAAAAAGAAGCTGTCACCTCCACATTAAATACCCACAACTAACGTTCTGGCCGCATTAATGGGGAAATGACCCCTAAACAGTGCTATTTTGGTTGCCGCAACTCACAGAAGGTTTGGGACGGCGACTGATGGGACAAGCGCTCAAGTAGTGACCTGCATGATTAACAAATGGAGGGTCAAGATCAACCGAAGAAGGGTATATAATGTAAAAAAACTCCTCTAGAAATAGGGATCGGAGATTGGAAGTAGAAAACATTGTAGCAACCTGTATCATCTTTGTAACTTCTGTAACCAAGCACTGAGGAGATAATAGGAACAAGATAGCTCCTCAGACCGGTGTCCAGGATAGATTTCCGCACTCCAGGCCCATTTTCTTGTTACTTGGTCTTCCCATAATCATGTTTATTCGTTGTTATCCTCACTAAAACCTAGTTCTTAAACTCATTCTCTATAAATTTATTGTATTGGGCTAGTTAGGCCTGAGTCCACTTTTCTAATAGCAGAAGTGCTCAGACCCAGTCCCTATAGTTAACATTTCCCAATATTTTTATTGGGTTTAAAATGGTTTATCTCATCCCAAACTCAACCCGTTTGTACTTTCCTATTTGTACTTGCTTGTTTTTAGTTGGCACTCTTTATATAATAATAATCATGAACACCAAATTTTCATAGTCTTTGACTCTTTATAAGTGACTATATTAGAACTTAGATAACCTCAACTTGAAATTTATGTTGAGTCATATAAAAGGAAACGTTTACAGTTTACTCTTTACTGTTTTCTGCCTTCGTCCAACGTCAACGTGAAGTAGTGGTTGATGCATAAAAGAGTGCCTAGTAATATATAAAAAAGGAAAAAATAAATGGTATTTTGATTGGATCATAAGTAATGTGGGATTCACCCAACTCGAACTCTGCGCATAAATAAATTCACAAGAATAAATTTCACTAGCTATCTATGAAGAAATCCAACGTTAGAAATACAAAAATATATAATTTTAATAAAGAAGTAGAAGGTGATAGGATTAATTTAAAGCTCAACCTATAAGAAAACGATGGCAGCCCTAATAGTTTAGTAAGGTCTGACTCTCTTGTCTACCTTGCTCTCTTTTTTAAGAATAAGATGAATATGGTATGGACCATTGATGTGAACAGGGATTGGAGTAGTTGCAATAAAGAACGCCAGCTATGTCTTTGTAGGTTCGGGGTACAATATGGTACACCATGTTGGCCACACATAAAGAAAAGAAATGCAGTCAAAGAAGCACATGGGAAGAGTATTTTCTTCTTTGGATAAGTAGCGAGAATAGGAGATTACGCGTTTGGATAAGTAAGCTGTTGCAAAACGGTAATTTGGGTTTAAAATGAACATTTGTAAAAACAACTATGAGGAGTTGCTGTTGTAAAATGGAGTTTTGAATAGACTCTCAAAACGCCTAACCAAATGGATTGAGCATGTGGGAGTTTACTAAGCTGACAGAAGGGGGATCATATATGATATGAAAATATTTACTGTGGGCTGTAGAAAATGGTGGAGCTCGAAGGGTTGATGTTGCTTTGTATAATTTGATCAACTGTCACCAACAAAGGAATAACATCACAAAAATTGGAAGAGCTCGACAGGAAATGAAAGAAATCCAAAACGAAAGTGGTTAATAATACAAGACAAAAATATGACTCCCCAAGTTGAAAGATTTCACGTTGATCCCTTTTGAATAACAAACTGAGAATAGCCCTACTCCCAACAGTCTTGATGATGACCCTTAAAACTGATGGTCAAAAATTTTGACCATCAGTTTTGGCATATACCAAAACAAGTCCTGGGGCTCGAAAGCAACTCTCAACTTTTCAACTGTCATGATATTTCATTATAAATGATTAATAACAACATATCAACATATAAGAGTATTAGTTTAAAACACATGAAACCTTTTAAATCAGTGATCACAATCATTTGATTATTTGATCCCAATTGGTGAATTTAAAAAGCAAACGCAGTGCATGAGTCGTTTTCCTTCCAGATATTCAGCCTAGTTGCTAGATCACAGAGCAAGAGGACTTTTCTTCTTTTATCATATCCTGCTACTCAACTATTTAGGGTATGTTTAAATACGGCTTATTTTACTAAAATTGAAAAATTATTACTAAAAATACTGTAGATAAAGGTAAAAGTTAATTAAAATAGTATAGTAGAGCTTATAAATAGTGCCAAAAAGTGCAATAAGACCCATAAATAATAGCAAAAATAAACTAAATAGTAAAATAATCATTCATTTGATTATTTGATCCCAATTGGTGAATTTAAAAAGCAAACGCAGTGCATGAGTCGTTTTCCTTCCAGATATTCAGCTTAGTTGCTAGATCACAGGGCAAGAGGACTTTTCTTCTTTTATCATATCCTGCTATCCAACTATTTAGGGTGTATTTAAAATATTACTTATTTTATTAAAACTAAAAAATTATTACTAAAAATACTATAAATAAAGGTAAAAGTTAATTAAAATAGTACAGTAGAACCCATGAATAGTGCCAAAAAGTGCAGTGAGACCTATGAATAGTAGTAAAAATAAACTGAATAGTGAAATAATTTTCATTTTTCATCCTAACCCAAACGCACACCTAAATTCAGACAATATCAACACCAACTTTGCACAGAGAACTCGCAAAGGAAAAAGGAATCAAAATGCAGTTAATCGTTTCCCATATTTTTCTAGTGCAAGAAACACATTTTCTTTTAAAGGTACAAGAAAACATACATGTTAAGCCGAGTAATGAAAAGTATTTAACATTAATCTTCCTCAAGAGCTAAAACCACAATACATGCTCAGTGTGGGGCAGCACATTCTTCACAATGATATGGTCTATAAGTCAAAAGGGAAGCTGGGTGGAAGTTGGATTTGTTATTCAAATTTTCATATTAGCAATTAGTAATATTCCCTTAAGAAGTTCAAAACATCAATGAGTGAGAGGGATCAAACCATGGATGTCTCGGTTGGAAACACTAGAAAATGCCAGTTGACCTAAAAGTACAATCTATGGCCTTAGCCATAGATTAAAGACTTGAAGCTCTTTAGCCAATTAGATTTGCCTTAGTCTCGATAAGGGTATAATCTATGGCTAAGGCCATTAAAAAAGTTAATATATTATTCAAAGGTGCAAAAATGACCTTAAGTTAATTGAGGAAGACTAACCTATACTTTTGACACCTTTTCATTCATTTTAAACTGTAAAAAAGGTCAAGCTTGTACTTTACACAACTATTATATACTCTATTTTCTCCCCTCTTTTTTCACCTTTCAAACTGTGTCAGGCCTCTAGAGGACCTTTAACATATGATACACTTATGACTGCCACCCTGTTATTTCACTTCCTACAACACCAATTCCTGTGAAAACAAACCATATTGGTAAAGATCCATCTTGATGGGGCCCCTCAGCCTATTTTTACATCATTTTTCCTTCCCTGACCTGCATCATCTAAATTCTGTATCCACCATAAGACTCGCCTTGGCTTAAACTATCCATACTGCTCTCTATCCTCTAACTGGTTACTCCGCTCCGCTCCGGTCCAATGCTGATAACTTGTTTCACATGCTGGTGGTTAGCTTCTGCAACCATCTGAAGAATGAGAAGCAGAAAACATCAAGAAAGTCTAGTGATTATAAAAGAACTTGGAAGTCATTATCAACAAAGTATTATGCATCTCTACATTATAAAAACAGGCATATTTAAATTGATGCTACAGTGCTTCTTGATCAAACCCAATCCTGTAACATCAACATTAACTTACTGACCCATGACAAATATGAACACATCCAATGTCTTTCACATTTGTAACAATGGAGTATCTGAAGAACACTGATTTCACGACCCCAGGCACAGTTTCTGGTAGTTGCTCACAATATTGAGTTTTCCACAATAGATATATATATATAATTAAATATAGAAAACATAGATTATGGTTATATTACTTGACCTGTACAATCACTCCTTACCATTAAAACTAGTTATACTCCAAGCATGTAGTACTAAAGGGATTTGACAACCATAGGTAATGTTATGATGGAGTGCATGAGAAAAATTAAACACATGCTTACCATTAAACTTTACAACCAAACTCCACAAGAAAGCCACACAAAGGAAAAATCATGGGAAGCCATCCAAAATGAAGCTTGTCTATAACCGGGTGTCAAGCATGTCAACTGGAACCTTGATCTTTCTTTGACTCCAAATTGCCATGTTTTCTCAGTATCTCAAGTTCTCTGGCTATCTGGATATCAGATGGCCAAAAAGTCTGCCGTACAACTTTGAAGAGAAATCGAGGGAGCAACGCTACAACAGTAATAAGCAAAATAGTAAGCCAATAGGTAGGTGACTTTGCCAGGTGGTAAATTGTCCTGCCAAAGATAAAGAGGAATATTAGCTCTGCTCTATGAAACCTTCACAAGTTAGATTGCAGAACACGCAATTGCAGATACCAAGACTAACCAGTAATTGGGAAAGACTGGTATAGAATCCAATACCACCATACAGGCATATGTAATGATAATCGATCCCCATACTGCGAAATGAGTAAACACTTCCCAGCGCCGAACGTCCATTGCCAAGTGAATATTCACAAGAACAACAACTGCAATTGTCCACAAACTTCCCATGCTCCATATATCAATTGAGCTATCTTTATAGGTGTACAAGGGTATATAGAAGAGTACAAGACTCTGCCATAGTGTGTCAACCATCATGATCCAAAAGAGACGCAAATTGTAAGCTTCGTGTCTATACCCAGAACCATAGAGTTTTGGATATAGCAAAAGTGTCTTATGGCTTAAGTCTTTGTCCAGAATTCCAACAACAATAGTAGGAATAGAAGTATAAATAACAGAATAAAATACACTGCTCCAATCTGTCAGTGCAGAAGTCGTTGAAAAAGCTGTACATAATATGTACCTACAAATACAAAAAGAAAATCAGATTAATAACTTCAAGAGAATATGCATCTAGTGTAATTTAAAGAGGAGAACTTTGTGCTTCAAAGAATTCAATCTACAATATTGGATTTCTACCCTTCAGACCCATTACATTCATGATGTTCACCTCAAAAAGGCAATATCTATTCCAGATTACTAATGGCAATAACAATAAAATTGAGCAAAAATAAATGAAGCTAATATCATCCAACTCTAAGAATTTAATACAGGGACTTTAATTCATTTGTTATAACAACATAATGAAAAAGAATTTGCATATATTCTACTTGCTAGATTCAATATTTGCTAAGTACATACTTTCTAAATTGAACTTTACTACCATGCAAAATAGCCAAGAGCTTTGTAGCTCAACCAGCACCTCCTGGTGATTCAATGGAGACATTCAAGGTTCAACTCCCCCCTTCCCCATTGTAACTATCAAAAAATTTACTACTATCCAAAATAAAAATGACCATATCTTCCTGAACAACTTTGTCCCCTTCTAAAAACCAAAATAGCTAAATCTTTCAACTATCACAATTCACAAGCTGAGGGCGTCAGTCTCCACATTACCAAAAGCACATATGGCATTGCTCAGGCCTTCCTTTTTTCTTTCCTTTTTTTTTCAACCAAAATACTTTTATTTTGTGATTCTTCAATCAGATATGGGAAAATAGTAGAACAGGAAAAAAGGATGTGACCTAGTTGTGCCCAGATCACTTGGATCTTGGAAATTCTTTTTGCAAATTTCTATTTTTTATTTATAGCTTGTTTGGATGTAGGGGGAGTAGAGTAGAGCGAGGGAGAGTAAATTAAATTACCTTGTTTGGATGTTTTTTAAGGGAGGAGGGGGAGGGATTTGGAGGGGTTTGGAGGGGTTCTTTTAACTACTTCTAACCTCTTAATTCCCTCAAATTGGAGAGATTTGAAAAGAGAGTAGAGCATAGAAATGTTTGACCAAATGAATTACCAAATTTACCCTTATTATATTAACAAAATTACAAACTATGAAAGACTAATTATTCCCCTCCCCTTACTTAATTTTAAAAACATCCAAACAAGGTGGAGGATAACCATTCCCCTCTACTCTCCTTCCCACTACTCTCATCTCCTCTACTCCCCTCTACTATACTCTCCTCTCCCTCCAAACTTCCAAACATAGCATTAGTGCCGTGTACGGTGAGAGAGGGGGAGGGGGGGATAGAATAGACAAATAATCATAACATGTGGGTCTTCAAAATTCTTTTTGCATATTTTTATTTTTATTTAATGCTATATATGTTAAGTGTGCATGAGTGAAACGCATGAGAGAGAGAGAGAGATGGAAACGACAAACAACCCTATTTATGAGGCAGTGCATCAGGTTCTTTCTAGTATCTAATAGGCAATCCAGTAATAACAAAAGGAAACTGTGCATACCAGAATAACATCAACACAAAGACAGCGTTACGGTAAAAGTTGTACAGAATCAAGTAACCAACACGCTGATAATTCCAGTGTCCATGCACCAAAAGTAATCTTTTCAAAAACTGAAACTGTCCCATGGCAAAATCCGATGCCATCACTGCTTGACGCCCTTCCTGACCACATATTCCAACACCAACATCCGCCATTTGGATCATTGAAACATCATTGGCCCCTACCAAATGTCATTAATCAGACATGAGAAGAATAACACAGAAATAACAAAATCTTGTTTTACATGCACCATGTAGCAACTACTAAAACACAAGTTGAAGAGAGAAGAGTATAATCAAAGGTATTACTTCCATGTACAGAACTTAACACAAGTTGCCAGACCACACCAACCTAAAACTCAACTGCCTGTGTCTATGTATTAAAAAGATTATAAGAGTGACAACTTACCATCACCTATGGCCAGGGTCATATCATCAGTGCGGCTCTTAATCAGATCAACTATTCCAGCCTTTTGCAAGGGTGCAACACGACAGCATAGCACAACCCTACAAGAAGTTGCAAGGTCGAAAAGCTGTAGAAAGGTGAAAGGAGAAGTAATTCTTTAGCAAAATTCATTTACATATAAAACAAAAACCTAACAAAATTGTGTGTAAACTTGGAGAAATTTAGAATTGAAACTAAGTGGTATCCCAGAGATAAGAAGTAGAAAAGCTTTCAAACACACATCACATTGAAATATTATCCTTCACGGGGGGTGGGGAATGGTTATTACCTCTGACTCCAGATCTTTTTCCAAAATATACACCAAACTGTTCCCATCAATTATGAGTGCTAGTGGCAAACCCAGGATTCCATCCTCCTTCCCTGCATGCCACCGTGGCAGATTAGACAATTTTGTATCAACAGGTAACTCAAGATAGTCTTTTTCAGCATCCTTCTTACATTTCAGACTCGAATTTCTTCCTCTCCATGATTTCACACCATATTTGGATTTAGCATCAGCCAAAAGACTTCTGCACTCATCCTCGGAATTGCCATTAATAATAATTTGGTGCATATCTGAGGTCAGCAGTTTGCAGGAGAGACCAATTGAAATCGCAGTTTCTTGCTTATCTCCTGTCAGAACCCAGACCTTAATGCCAGCTTGCCGAAGAGACTCAATGGCTTCTGGAACACCTTCTTGTAGCTTGTCCTCAATTCCAGTAGCCCCCAGAAGCTTCAAGTTGCATTCTATAAGAGCTGCTGTTTGACGGAGTTTTACCACTCTGTCAGTCAATGAAGTACTAGCATCCTCATACCTGCATTGCCACACCTCAAGTTCTTCATCTGTAAGATCCCTGGCAGCTAATACAAGTGTGCGTAAGCCTTGTGATGAATATCCACTAAGATGGCTTTGAGTGGAATTCCTTATATGATCATCCATCTCAGTGCCATTTGCTAATATGCTGAACATTGAAGTATCAGCTCCTTTGACCAACACCTTTACTGCACCAGTAGGAAATCTGATGACAACAGACATTCTTTTGCGTACACTGTCAAATTCATGCAGTCCCAGTACATCAAACCTAAATTGCACAAAAATTGGATGAAGTTACTTTAAGAAGTATCAAAACTATGAGTAAAAGAATCTTTGGTGATATCACATACAAGTATGTCATCAGTGAGAGACTTTCTACCTTAGTTTCTCACCATTGACATCAATCACAATATGCCCAGATGTGCGCTCAAAAAGAGTATATCCATAAGCAGAGGCTGCAGCAACCAGTGCTTGCTCATCAGGAGATTCTCCTTGATAATCAATAGCTTCTACACTGTCTTCTTGCAATTCACTCTTTATACAACTAGAAGATGTACCATGAGTAAGAATAGGAATCACGGTATTACATGCAGCAAGTGTAAGGAAAAACTCATGCGCCGCAATCCTTTCATCTCCAGTTAAATCTTTGTGCAACAATTCAATGAGTTCAGAGTCAACAGCAATTTCAAATTTAAGCTTCCACCTCCTACCTGCTGCTGCTGCAAAATCATAAAGGATGAAGGTTCATACAAGTGAAAATGGGGAATGTTCTATGCAGGAACTCCTGCATTCAACAAAGAAACCATCTACAGCACTATGAAAAAAGATCATCTGTCAAACTAGTATGACCTAGCTTATCAGATTATAAAATATGATAGTGCAAAATGCCAACGAGTCATATAAACAATGTCTATGCCAATCAAATCCCCGAATCATTTTCAATCAAAAAATATTCAATAGAATGAATGTTCATATTCACGTATTTATAAGATTTAAAACGCAACGCACCATAAACTTGATTTGCAGACTGATCAACAATTACCACAAAAACTATCAAAACCTTTTTTCCTTGGTGGGAGTGACGTGGGACATTGGGACTCTTTTTTTAATAAGTACATAAAATCCATTCCTGATCTCAAAAAAATAAACTAACGTCTCCCAATCTTGTAAACTAAGAATATAAATATCCATGCACAAGAAAATAAAACCTCAACAACTGAAATCAAAAATAATGTTCTCATCTAACAATTCTAGCAAGTAGAATTCCACGTCAATTAAATATTCACAAGGATTCCCAACTTCATTGTTGAAGCAATGTTACAAATTGGGCGCACCATATATTGCAGGCTTTCTTAAGGGCAAGACACATGGACAACAATTTGAACAACCTAAACCTATCCATACCAATCAACTTCCAGATAGTAGAAAGTCAATTGCCACCTCAACAATGTGAGATGCGGAATAAGTTACAAGAGGCCAGGTCGCGAAAAAGTCTTTCATCTAAATTAGGAAGAGATCATTTAGGTTAAGTAACTTCCTGGAAAAGGGTAAGACTGGACAATTGCCAAAAAAAAATTGTTGTGACTTGTGAAGACAAACATAATGCAAATAATCTAACACAAATTATTGCCCAACATAGTAAATTTGTCACAAACACTTCGTGCACCAAACATTTATTGGTTGGATACGTAGCCATTGAAGTTGAAGTAAATCATTGAGTCAACAAGAATAACAAGCTTGAAGGAATAACATAAAGAACCTCAGGTTCACAAGGAAATAAAAATCCCAAATCCAGTATACCTATGGTATAGAAACAGATAAAACTTTAATAAAATGATTGCAAGAAGTCTATTCTTTTAGAAAAGGAGGGGGGGCAGAAACCACAGGCATGATTAATTTCACAAAGTTAAAGAAGATCATAAAAAGCTAAGTACTTTGTCATACCAACAATGTTCTGTTCTTGCAGTAAATCCACCATAGGCAAGGAGCTCCCATAGCTTTTCCCGTACACACTTGCTCTTTGGAATTCCATTTTGTTTTCAGTAAGAGTCCCAGTTTTGTCAGAAAAAACATAACGTATTTGACCCAAATCCTCATTTATATTCAACGATCTGCACTGGAACCTTGAGTCAGAACTACTGTCATACATGTGATTGTCTTCGATCATGAAATATGACTGACCCAAACGAACCAACTCCATCGTTATATAAAGAGATATCGGAATCATAATCTGGAACACTATAATTGAACTCAGAAAGGAAAAAAAAGTCTCCATAGGGAGACCATAATATTTGTATCTTCTCAGATTATCCCTCCCAGTTGTAAAGTATCTCTTTCTGTAATAAGGCAAGGTATCTAGCTGATCCTTGTGGCGTAGGAGCCATAGGCCCATTCCAAAGGCCACAACCAGGCACATAATAAAGAGAAAGATAGATAACCAAAGGGTTTCTCTATTCATGTATCCTTCCAGTCTGCTTCTCTTGGAAGGGGAGGCTGCACTGTTCAACATTGCTTTCGTCTCCTGCCCTGCATACACCACAACACCAATTATCCAGTCTGTGTTCTTCAGCTGACAACCACGCAAAACTATATTGGATTGGCTGAGGGGAAACCTATGCTCATTGAACTCCATGTTGGCAGTGAACTCATATATATTCCTATTAGGCGGTTCACACCTGATAAGCCCCGAAATCATGCCCCCATCGGATACAGCTAAAGCCGTTTCCTGCCTGGCATACCTGGTCTTCAAATTAGACTCACCATCCAAATTCATAGTCTGGATGTAGGCAAGTCCACTAGGATCGCTAGACCCTAACAAAACCATGTCACAAGGAATCGACTCATTAGCAAAAATCTTCACAACCTCGCCGGCCTGTATCTTCTTCCAAATCTTCATCCGGAATTCACCAGACTGACACACCAAAGTCTCCCGGTTGTTCTCTTTCCTATCAGACCTATGTCTTCTCCAATCCTCATACCCATCTTTGATAGCCGTGACACAAAGCACAAACAGGAGCGGGAAAAGTGACACTGTTCTGCCAAACACAGCCAAAGGGGGAAGCTGGTTGAGAGCAGCAATGGCTAGGAAATACAAATAAGCAACACGGTGGAACTGAATGAAGAGATTCTTGGGCAAGAAGGTTATGATTGTGTACTTGCTTGTTCGGATTTCATTCCCTGTAAACTCATACTTGTCATTAGTCCTCCTTGGGTCATTGATATAAATCAACCTCGGATTATCTTCATGTGACAGATTATCCTCATCAAACTGCAAACTTTTATGCTGGCTATGGCGAAATCGATGCTTGGTGCGCGGCTTCTCTATTTCCAAAGCAGCCACATTGCCATTGCCATTGATGTGAATGTTGTTGTGATTATTACCATTGCTATGCCTCTCCATTGAACCCATAGATAAAATTCGCCGAATCCTCTCTTCTCTGGGGCATTCCAATGGAAACTGCTCAAAGAAAACCCTTGACTGAGACAACACCCCCAATTGTGGATCCTTAAAAGAAGAACCACTATGATCTAGCTCAAGGGGCTTGATTTCGTCTCCGCCTTCGCCTTCCTCAATCTCAATCTGATCAAACTCGTCCTCGTTAACCTTATCCTGGTGCTGTTGTTCACCTAAGAGATTCCACTGAGCATCGTCGAAAACCGAAGAAGAAAATGAAGCATTGGGGCAGAGACAGCTTAAGGAGCCGATTTGTCGAGGCGAATTTGTTGTATCAGTAGTCATAAAAGATCACTAATAATAATCAAATTCTCCAAAACTCGTCTCGCCCCAATTCCCATCTCCGTCTCAAAAACTCAACCCCAAATTTCCATTTTTTTTCATTACCCCACTACACCTTTTCCACTCAGCTCTATAAACAAAAACAAAAAAACAAACATACTTTCTTTTCAAAATTCTATAACAAAACTTGAACACAATGAATATGAATATGAATAACAACAACAATGATAATGATAGCACACTTACAAGATCAATTTTTGGATCTCGCGTACGGAGGAAATCCTTAACCAAATGCCAAAACTGCAAAAACAAAATTTATGAATCACTGCCATATTTTATTTCCGTAACACAAATCTGGCACCACAATTTCTTTTTCTTTTTCTTTTTTGCAAATCTCAAATCGCAATCGTAAAAAACGTACCTGAAAAGAATGAAAGGTTTCAGATTGGAGGCTCAGAATTAGAGATCGAACGAATCAGATCAGAGACTTTCTGTGTGTGTGTGTGTGTGTTTTTTTTTTTTTTCAAATTAATGCAGCACTGAATACAAAAAAAGCGAAAATCGATCTGAGAGCGACCACAGATCGGGGATCTAGCCCCTGATTTCTCAATGAACCAGGAAAAAACCTAGGGCTCGATATATAATAAAATAAAAATAAATTAAATAAAAATGAGGCTGTAATTACAAATTCCTTTTTTTTTTTTTTTTTTTTTGGGTTTGAAACGAAGGAGATCTAACACGAAAGGGATGGGAAGAGAGAGAGAGAGAGAGAGAAATAGAGCACGAAAAGCGAGAAAATCGCAGAGAGAAAATAAGAGAGAGAGAGAGAGAGAGATGAGAGGTAAAGCACGAATCTTGGGTGGTGGCTTAGGCTGGTCTCACTCACTGACCTCCTCTTCTCTCTCGTCTCGTCTCGTCCTTTTTTTCCTTTTCTGCCACAACCCTCTCTTACTGTTTTTCTATTTGGGTGGGTGTGGCCCGTGTGTGTGGAGCAGGTATATGGTGTACCCGGCATGTATGCCGGGTCACTCACACACTAGCGGGTTCTACCGTGTGTGGAGCCTGCTTATGTGTGAGATACCTTGCATATATGCTGGGTACACCATATAATTTTCGGTATGGGTGAGGCTGAATCCATTTCTATTTCTTTTCTTCTTTTTCTTTTTCCTTATAATTATTATTTACTTTGCTTGTTTAAAATTAAAGAAAGAGTTTAAAAGTTAAAACCACACATATTTTCACAACTTTTTGTCAATGACTGAACGTGATTAGTGATATAAGTGTTGGTTAACC
This sequence comes from Notholithocarpus densiflorus, assembly GCA_030021035.2. Taxonomy (NCBI): domain Eukaryota; kingdom Viridiplantae; phylum Streptophyta; class Magnoliopsida; order Fagales; family Fagaceae; genus Notholithocarpus; species Notholithocarpus densiflorus. The sequence continues at coordinate 2,442,410 of JARYZH020000046.1, forward strand.
ACTTTTAGTTTGACATTTCAAAATTATGGCAAAAAAAAATTGTGGACTAATTTGTAATACTGTTTATTAATTTATTTGCCAAAAAAAGGCTATATTATAGGTTTTGGTAAATTTTAATGCAAGGATTTTGTGGGATTGCACTGTAATTATTCGTATTTAATATTTTTTTTACTTCCTAGATTTTCTCAACGAAACTTAAAAGGGCGATAATATCAAGATCTATGATGCTCGGACATGGTATTAGATTCTATTCTGTTCTAGAAATATTCACCTCTATGAACTGTTTTATTTCCAATTTTTCTACTATATGATAAACTTTGTTGAATAGAACAAGTAAATCCGCTGCATATTCTGGTGCCCCTTGTCTAATTGTGGGGCATTAAAGAGTTGAAATTTTTTTTTTTTTCATATTCTATTCTATTTTTTATATATACACAACTATCATCCTCATTGCTCAACAATATATGTGGTCATCATCGTGTGAATTGAATTGAATAGTACCTCTCAGGCCTCATTTCTCAACAATATATGCGGTCATCATTGTGTGAGTTGAGTTAAATAGTACCTCACATGCCTTAAGCGCATGGAAACACAACGGCCTTGAGTCAAGTCTAGAGGGAAGGGGATAGTGCATGGAAACGCAACAACCTCAAGTTGAGTATAGAAGGGAGGAATAAGGTATTTACGTAAGGATATTTTTAACTACTTTAAATTAAAAAAATTAAAAGAAAAAACAATACATAATACATATGGTCAGCCAATAATGAAGAGTCCTGTAGTTTAATTAGTATTTTTTGTTGTTTCTAAAAAAACATTTAAGATTTAAATTTTTTCACCCTATTTATATAATTAAAAATAATAATAATACATATGTGAACTTGTTATGAAATTTTAAATGTAAGACCTCAATCGATTGGCCGGGGAAGAAGGGAAAAAAATTAATTATAACAAGAAAATAGTTTTTTTAATAAAAAAAAAAGTATGACCAATTGATCATGCCATTCTTCTTAATATTGACTTATTTTAATAGTTTTGTAGGATTTGAAGCATGCGTGTATTTATTATTTTTTGATGAACATGCGTGTATTTATATTTATTATTAGTCAAGCTTAAAAACTATCATTAAAAGTGGACTGAACGCCATAGGTTGAAACTCTCTTAAAAAAAAAAAACTTATTAGTCAAGCTTGTTTTTTATATTTTTCCCTCAAAATTTTTTATTTATTTATTTATTTTATATTGTACAACTAACTGATGCTTATATGGTGTTTTTGTCTTGTATTTCAATAGAATGATGATTAGACCCCATTATTAACAATTATATATCACCATAGAAATAAAATTATCAACAAAATTTACTTGTAAGATTTGTTTAGTGGGTACAACTAATCTTAAAGGAACCTCAATCGATTGGCCGGGGAAGAAGGGAAAAAAATTAATAATAACAAGAAAATAGTTTTTTTAATATAAAAAAAAAGTATGACCAATTGATCTTACCATTCTTCTTAATATTAACTTATTTTAATAGTTTTGTAAGATTTGAAGCATGCGTGTATTTATTATTTTTTGATGAGCATGCGTGTATTTATATTTATTATTAGTAAAGCTTAAGAGCTATCATTAAGAACGGACGTCATAGGTTAAAACTTTCTAAAAAAACAAAAATTTATTAATTAAGCTTGTTTTTATATTTTTCCCTCAAATTTTTATTTTTTTATTTTTTTTTTGTATTGTACAGCTAACTGGTGCTTATATGGTGTTTTTGTCTTGTATTTCAATAGAATGATGATTAGTCATGAAAAATAAGAAGGAATAACGACTTATATTAACAATTATATATCACCATAGAAATAAAATTATCAACAAAATTAACTTGTAAGATTTGTTTAGTGGGTACAACTAATCTTAAAGGAAAATCGTGACTTAAAAATAAATGATAGAGTTTGAACCAAATCATCTTAGAAAATCATTTTGTAAAGGATTCTATTAAAAAAAGTCATTTTATAAAGCTAATCTATATTTAGTAAAATAGAGAATGTGTACACCAAATACAAACCAATATTCTTTCTCAAAAAAAAAAAAAATATACAAACTAATATTTTGCCAAATATTTCTCCTCCCTTTTTCGGTGTTAATTAGAAGCTTCCTGCTTAATCCTCATAAATACCTTATACCTGATATGTGAAATTTAAGGCTCTTTTTTTAATTTAAAAAAAAAAAGGAATTTAAGGTATTATTTACTACAATTGACATTTATTAAGTGTATTTTTTTTTTTTTTGGAGAAGTACATTTATTAAGTGTATTGTAGACACAATATTTGTTTAGATTTTTTTTTCACAATTGTTTATATGACCTCTTGTGATTGGAGTTTAAGTTATAAACAAATCAAGTCGAGTAGATTCAAACCAACAGTGACTGGATGACCAAGGGGGATTTGGACCCCCCCAAAATTTTTGAAAAAAATAATTTTTTTTTTTGAAAATATCCTAAATAATTTGTAAATTTTTAAATAATCTTATCATTTTGGCCCCCCATACCTGATAATATACACATATTTATGAAAGTCTAAAAATAAACTTAATTTTCATTTAAATAAAATACAATCCATAAATACTTATATTATCAAATTACAATAATTAAACATTCAGTATCTTTAAAATGAATACATACACAAACAACAACAAAAATTTATATATGGCCCCCCCAAAAATAAATTTATGGCTCCACCACTGTAAGCCAAATATTAAACAATATCCCACACAATAATTTGTCAACATTAACCACTTAATCTCTTGTATGGTATTGGTCGCATACACACACACACCAAACAATCACTATTTATTTTTTAACACCAAAATTAAATTTGAAAATTAGATTATAACTTAATTTACATAACCATACACCGGCTTATCCAAACTAAAGTAATTCTTATTTTTAAGACAATAATAAATTTTCATATAATTTAGTTAGATTTTATACTTGAACCATGATATTTGATTTTCTACGTGCCTGCTTTTAATATTTTGCCTCACACTATACAAATAAACACATTGTATATGAAATTAACCTTAGAATGGTTAGTGATAATTCATCAAATTATGCGTTTAATTCATTCTATCAATCTTAATCTAATCCAATTTGAGTAAATTTATTTAATTAATATTTAAATATAAGAAAACTATCAGCCAAGATGGTACAAGTGCAAATCCCAAGAAAACAGAGACCTGTACTTAAAAAAATAAAATAAATTAAAAAAATCCTCATACATTTTTTTTTTTTTTTCCTTAATGAAAATCCTCATACATATTAGTGTTGCAGTAGGTTCAGAAAAATTTAGTGCAACTTTGGAGTGCTATTCCCAAAACTGAGCCATAGAGTACGAAAGGTACGGGAGAGCTAGCGGCTAATGTAGCTTTCATCTTCATCATAAGGGCCACTGTTTTCCCTTGCCCTTGCGTTGCGTTGCGTGACGATTAATCAAACTCACTATCATGTAGTAGTCACTAGTCAGACAACCAGACCAGTTGATCATACGGATCAATGTATATGTTGTCACTTTCCTTTTACGCTGTATTCACAACATTGTTCATTTCCCAAAACACCCTCTAAACGTAGCACAGTAAAAAATGCAATCTAATGGTGGATTTGTTAAAATTCACATTTAATAAAAAGATATAAGGGGAGTTTGGAGAGAAATTCTGTCCATTTCTTTTTGATAATTTGATAGTTCCAATAACGAAGGAGAGTGAATCCAAACCTTCATTCTCCTTGTAAAAGAAAACAGATAATACCTGTTAAATTATAAGGGCTCTTAAAAACTTCTTTAAAAAATGCAGCCTATGGACATAGTTAGTAATTGTAGTTTCCCTTCAACAAATATGAAATTGGTTCTTGTACATGTGTTTGAATTCAGGCTTTGAAAACGAGTTTAGGCATGTGAGTGTTTTGTTAGTGACTGTGATGGTTGTAAATATTGGAATGGTCAAAGAATCGGAAAAGGATCCAATTCCCAAATTTTATTGGTGTTGGCGTATGTACTGATGGTTTAGGGATCGATTCCTAGTTGAGTTAGCCGGTTCAATTTAAAACCATATTGTGACTTGTGAGTGTCAATTGGTAAACTTAGAAGAATGTGTCTTTGATTTGGGCATTGTTTGATTCAAAGGGGTTAATTTATGGACATATTGACATCGTGGTAACAAATGAAGGTGTAAAAAATAAGGTTTGAAAACCAAGAGATTGGTTAAGAAATGACCCTAAATTCTTATTAATAAATAAAAAATAAAAATAAAAAACAAAAAAACAAAGATCCTAAACTTTAAAGGGTATCAAATGCATTTTATCCTTTGGTCTGTGTCATTTTCTTAAATTAAATAACAACTGCATAGCACAGTACATTAATATTGATCATGAAACTCGGTTGCTAGCAAATAAAACTGAAAACAAGAAAGCATAAAAAGCCTTTGAAACTTATTAGAGCTTTTTAAGCGCTCTATAGAGCGCATAAAAAGCTCTAATAAGTTTCAAAGATAGTTTCTTAGAGCCTTTGAAGTACGTATTTCTAATTTTCTATTCATAATATTAAGAAACAAAGAGATAGTTTTTATACTCCAAAGCTAATTAAAGCTGAAAAGTGTAAAGAATAACGCAATAAAAAAAAATTATAGTCATTTATATGCATATCAACAATTCAAAATTTAAGAAAGTAAAACTAAAAAAATCACAAATAGAAAAAGAAAATGCTCTTTTGTCAAAAACTCAGAACCCAACCTCACTCTTTCTTAAAATATCAAATTCAAAAGCACCCAGCACTAGATGCTTACATGTTTCATCCAGAGAAGTGTGTGTGTGAGTGGGAGAAAGAAAGAAAAAAAACCTCAGGTGCTTCTTCATTGTTAACAAACTCTATTTTGGATGACATTTTCTTTGTCTACGAGAGCCAAATGATCAAAGAAATCAAATCAAGATGTCCATCAGGCCAATGTCGCTAGAGTGAGCCGTTGTGGACATCGGCTGCGAAGCGTGGTGGTATATTATGATCCTAGTGTCTCACATGAATTAAGTATAAGTTTAACCATGTGTTTATAAGCTCTTAGATGCCCTCCCCTTACAGGCCAATTGAAGTATTTATATACACATAGTTAAGCTTGAACTTAATCTATGTGGGATGATTAAAATAGGAGCAAAAAGTAGGATAACGACATCAAGTGGATCATTAAAATAGATGCAAAAAGTAGAATATCGACATCAAATCCACAAAGTAGGATGATCAAAATAGATGCAAAAACATTTGAGTTTGGAAAATGAATATATTGCTGTGGAATTGTAGAGGAGCGTTGAATGCAGATTTCAAAAGAAGGATATTTGAAATGGCTATCAATCATCAACTATCAATTATGGTAGTAACGGAGACGAGGGTGGGGGGTGATAGGGCGGCAAAAATTATAGAAGACCTGCCTTTTGATGGGAGCATTGTTACTGATACAGTCGAGTATGCTGGAGGTCTCTGGATTCTTTGGAAGACGGAAGACATGGAGGTAATCCTGCTATCAGCCACGGAGCAGGAAATCCATGCAACGGTTAAGGTGTGTTATTCTAATTTATCTTGGCTTATATCAGCTATTTATGCTAGCCCGAGAATAGCAGAAAGAAAAATTCTCTGGAATAATTTAAAAATTGTTAGCCAGCTGCACAATCTCCCTTGGCTCATGTTGGGTGATTTCAATGAGGTGCTAAGTGGGGATGACAAATTTGGCGGGAACAATGTTAATCTAAATAGGGCCTTAGAATTTAAAGAGTGCTTGGATGTATGTAATATGCTGGATTTGGGCTTTGCCGGCCCAAAGTACACTTGGACGAATAGTAGGCCTATCACGGACCTTATCTTAGAAAGGATTGATAGATGTTTCGCTAACCCAACTTGGAGAACTATGTATTCAGATGCCATTGTTACTCATCTGCCTAGAATCTGGTTGGATCATTGCCCAGTCCTTTTGGAGCTATGTAGACCATATGTGTGCCATCTCAATAAACCATTTCGATTTCAGACGATGTGGTTACTGCACCCGGAATTCCCTTCAGTGGTGCAGCAGGCATGGTCAGAAAATAGAGGGCTACACACAGCTATTTCAGATTTTGCTTTTAGAGCTAAAAAATGGAATTCTGAAGTGTTTGGAAATTTATTTACTAGAAAGAGAAGAGTTCTGGCCAGATTGAATGGTGCTCAGAAAGCTCTGGCTGAAAATCCCAATGGTTTCTTAATTGACCTGGAAAGGAAATTAATTGAAGAGTACTCGCTTATCATGCTCCAGGAAGAGGAATATTGGGCACTCAAATCAAGATTGAATGCAGCCAATTTTGGGGATCGCAACACTTCTTTCTTTCATGTGACTACTGTGGTAAGACGTCATAGAAATAAAATAAGATGCATTAGAGATTCTGTTGGGAATTGGATCCTTGATGATTTGGAGATTAAGGATCATATTAAAGCTGGGTTTCAGAAACTGTATGCCACTGAATCCCTCTCCTCCCCAATTGCTTCAGATGTTTCAGATTTTGCCTGCAGCTATCTTTCTGAGGAAGACAGCACTAGAGTTGATACTGAAGTTTCTGTTGAAGAAATAAGGGATGGTTTGTGGTCCCTTAAAGCTTTTAAAGCCCCTGGCCCGGATGGTCTTCATGCGGGTTTCTTTCAACATTTTTGGGCAGATGTGAAGAACTCGATTTGCAAGGAAATTAAGGAGGTTTTTAGTAATGGAATCATACCGAGCTATCTTAATGAAACCCTTGTGACCTTAATCCCAAAATGCCAAAGCCCTGAGACCCTTAATAATTACAGGCCTATTAGTCTTTGCAACTCGGTGTATAAAATTATTTCAAAGATTATTGTCACTCGCATTAGACCTCTTCTTGCTGACCTGATTTCTCTAGTACAATCCGCTTTTATTTTTGGAAGAAGGGGTATGGATAATGTTCTCATTGCTCAAGAGCTCTTATACTCCTTAGACTGCAAGAAGGGCAAAATGGGTTACATGGCAGTCAAGTTGGATCTAGAGAAAGCCTATGATAGGCTAGAGTGGAATTTTATACACAAAGTGCTGCAGGCATTCCACTTCCCTCCCAAGCTGACTCAGATTATTATGAGCTGCATCTCATCTACTAATATTTCTATTTTGGTGAACGGAGGTATGCTTGATTCCTTTGAACCTTCTAGGGGCATAAGACAAGGAGATCCGTTGTCTCCATACATTTTCATACTATGTATGGAATATTTAAGTCATCTCATTAAACAGAAGTGCGTGGACGGAGCTTGGGTACCCCTTAAAGCATCTCGGGATAATGTGGGATTTTCCCACCTTCTGTTTGCGGATGATATTATATTGTTCAGTAAAGTGGGAAATGATGCTTGTGGTGCTATCTCAGAAGTCCTATCTAAATTTTGCTTAGAGTGAGGGCAAAAGATTAGTTTGGATAAATCTCGAATATATTTTTCACCTAATGTCAAAGAAGAAGAGAGGGCAGAAGCTTGTGATTTGTTGGGCATTCAAGAAACCCGAAGCATTGGTAAATACTTGGGGTTTCCTTTGAGACATAGAGGGGCAAATAGTAGACAATATAATTTTGTGGTGGACAAAGTCATGCATAAACTCTCGGGTTGGAAAGTGAAATTTTTATCCTTCACAAGTAGGGCTGTACTAATCAAATCTGTTATGTCAGCCATTCCTAATCACATTATGCAAGGGGTGGCTCTCCCTTCTCATATTTGTGATAAACTTGATAAAGTGAATAGGGATTTCCTTTGGGGATCCACGAGTGAGAAGAGGAAGTTGCATCTTGTTGGCTGGAGTAAGATTGTGAGGCCTAAGGAGGATGGAGGTCTCGGAATTCAAGCAGCCAAAGCTAAGAACATAGCTTTGCTTGCTAAACTGAATTGGAGAATGTATCAAGAGAAGGAGGCATTATGGGCATGATTCTTCAGAAACTTCATTCAAGGGGCAGTGGATATGGAAGCTTGACATTTTGCCTAAAATCATCATGTTTCTTTGGTTGTGTTTACATACTAGTGTTCCTGTTAAGAGTGTTTTGGCAGCAAGAGGGATAAATTGTGATGGCAAGTGCCCTGTTTGTAAAAGGCATGATGAGACCATTGCTCATCTTCTCCGTGACAGTGAACTAGCTCGCAAATATTGGAGTTGTGTTGAAGTTCCACCAGCACTTGTACATACCTTCTCGGGAAGTTTGGAAGAGTGGCTACAATCAAATAGTGTGAGTCTTGTTAACCATAAATCTGATATGCCATGGAGTTCAATGTTCTTATTCACCATTTGGGCTCTTTGGAAAAATAGGAACAAGATTGTTTTTGAAAACTCTATTCCCAAGCCGAGGCTGCCCATTGTGTGTATTAATCAAACTAGAGAATACCATTTTTGCGTGAGTAAAGCTAAAACAGCCACTGCTAAGTTTGCTATACCAGTGGCATGGACTAAACCAAGGGAGGGTTGGTTTAAGCTTAATTCGGATGGTGCATCTTTTGGTAAACTAAAATTATGCATAAAAAATAAGTTTATAAATTATATAATAAATAAAATCCGATTGATACAGAATATGTGTTAAGAGGGTTAAAAACATGAAATTCAACCATTAAAATTTTAAAATATATAGCAATATTAATTTATTTTAAAGGAATTTATAACTTTAGGCTATTAAGTACACATTTCATTAATGTTTTGAGTTAAAATTTTAATATAACAAATAAAAAAAATAGTCAATTTTAAAATTGAATTTGGCATGAAAAACCAAAAAAACATACCGAATTTGGAGGTGATTGCCTTCCACTACTCTTCTTTACTTGTTCCTTCTCTCTTAGAGATCGAATCGTAGAAACTCTCTGAAAACAAAAAAATCTCAAAAATTAAACGAATTCAAAAACAAAGAAATCAAAATTTGAATACTGAGTGGTTACCACAGATTGAGATTGGAGTTGCTTCAATCTGTACAATCTATCGAGCTCAATTTCGAGGCTCTTCTGAATCTCTCCTCTCTCTTCGACCTCCTTCATCTTCATCTCCAACATCAAGTCCCTCTCTCTCAGCATCTTCTCCGTTCTCTCTCTGTCCGACCTCAGCCTCTCCATCTTCTTCCTGATCGCGCTCAGCTCCTCCGCGAGCGACGCGTCCAGAGATTCGATCTGAGTCGGACGGTGGAGGATGTTCTCTTTGTTTGACTGGTCGGCGATGCAGATCTCGATCTGAGTTTGCTTTGCTGGCTTGGTGTGTGAAGAGGAGTCGGTGACATGGTTCGCCGGAGAGTTCAGCTGCTGGAGAGGTGTTCTGCCGGACTTTGGCCGGAGCTTATGGTCTTCGGCGACTGGGAACCGAGGCGTTGGCATTGGTGATGGTGATGGTGAATGAATGTGTGAGGTTTGTTTGTGGTTTGTGTGTTTCTTTGGGAGATGTGAGTGTGAATGTGAGATTATTAAAAGAGGGGATAAGATTTGAATTTGAAAGTAGGAGGCGCTAATCAAACGGCTACTTAATCATTTTCAAACGGTTGAGATTTGGATGGACAGAGACCAGAGTTAAATAAATAAATAATTCTCTTAACAACTACCAGTCTCTACGCTCCGGATCTATGATTAATTGATGATTAGTTTGTTGATTAACACTATGAAGCCACCCTTTTAGAGAAGTCTTGTGGATCCCACTTTAGATTTATACTAATAGATTTTCAACACAATGGATTCAAGTTGTCTGGTTTTCCAGGCCGGTTCCTCAAAAAAGAAAAAGAAAAAAAAGGAGTTCATTTTTTCTCAAAAAAAAAATCAAGTTTATTATCAAACTAAATTATTGGTTTTTTTTTTTTATTGAGCATGTTTAAACATATTCACAAATTAACTTTTTTTTTTTTTTCTACTAAACTTAGTAACGTAAAATTATAACTAAGTTGAGGCATTAAAGTGGTTAAATGTATGCTGAAATTGACTATATAAGAGGTGGTTAGTACATTAATTTGTCCACCATGGAATCAATATTTAGCATGCCCCATGCCATTGGGTTAAAAAAAAAAAAAAATCCTTATTCTATTTAATATATTACATTTTTCTCTAATTTTTTTCTATGAAACATTTTTTTAATTAATCATTGATGCAAAGCTATAATAATCATAGACACTTATAATGTCTTCATTTGTTTTCTTACTGGTTATCGATTTAACATGCCTAAGAGGAATTCCTATATATTCTGATACTTAACCATTGTTTTCTAAAAGCAACAGCACAACCTATATAGGGACCATATCGTATGTTGTCCCCCCTATGTGAAGGTTGACTTTAATGTTGGTGTAAAAGAGTAAAAGAGAAGAAATCATGTATAGCAGCTGTGGGAAGAAACTACACAATAGAGATGATTTTTGTGTAAACAAAGCTAATAAAAAAGAACAACATCCCATTGAGAATTGAAGACTAGTAGCCGTGTCAAAATCAGTAAAGATAATACAAAATTTTGATGTGGGAAGGAATTGCATTAAACAAACGTGATTCTCACGTTACAAAACCCCTCAACCCCGTGACATTGGACCATTGAGCAACCAATTGATATCCTAAAATCCTTTTTAAGATGACTTGATAATTACACTAAGAAATTTTTTTTAAAAAATGGTTTTGTAGTACATGATATTGCAAATTAAGCCCTTTTGTGTAATCTTATAGGAATGATTTCAATCTCTTTTATTGTAAAACCTCTGTTTTTGTTTTCATTAATCATTGTAGTGTCTCTCATGAGACTAAGAAGTTAAGAATTATCATGGTCTCTCTGTATCTCAGCAAAATCCCAAACTCAACTAATAAGGTATTATTATAATCACACTCAAATAAAGTTTAGTTCGCCACCCTTTCAGTATTGGTATGTATTGCTTGTAATGAGTGAGAGAATTCAGAAAAATATAAAGTATTTATTCATTTATTTCCTGCACAAACTATGAATATGATTTGACATGGCAATAAAGAGTGAGTGGTAAAAAGGTGTTGTCTTTTACTCTTTAGTGTCGAGCGTTTACTAGCTCACAGTGACAGCATGCATGCTAAGTATGGAGTAAATGCGAGACAATCATTTCGTGCAGGTATGATTATACTGCTGCTCGGTTCTGATAACATTTACATTTACTTGCTTGCATGCATACAGATAGCGCAGATCTAGAGGTTGTGGAACTTCTATTTGCCTGGTCAATTGGTTTATCCGATTTTGAGTGGTGTCTAATAAAATAACAATAAAATTATAAATATGAAATACAGTATCCAACAATTGGCCTATTAGCTCAGCTGGTTAGAGCGTCGTGCTAATAACGCGAAGGTCGCAGGTTCGAGACCTGCATGGGCCATTTTTTTGGGTTTTTTTTTGAAAATTTTTCCCTACGGCCTATGTGCCATGTTTGCTCTCTTTTCCTTCTATTGGGCTTTTTTTTTTCTCTGCGGCCCATGTTCGAATTGTTGGACTTGGAGTATTCTACGGTTCGTTTGATCTCAGGTTTTCTTTTTTTTGCTAGTCGATCTCAGAATTTTCTTAATCTCAACAATGTTATTACTATTTATCTTTCAAGAATAATAACAGTTCACATCAAAATTAGGATTCCACTTGGGGCATAATGGAAAAATAACCAAAACTTTCTCTGGTTTCCCTTTAAAACAAATTAATGATTCATTCATAAAACAAACCATAGAAGGGTGTGTAGTACTCAAAACCTTGAGGGGGTTCTATGTTTTACAAGGAAACCACAGAGGGTTTTGTGCATTTTTCCCAAGATAAACAGTTCATTATTTTCTATGTTTTGAAGAAAATGTTGTCATAGAGCATAATGCAGAGAGTAAAGTATCAATACATATACAACAAGCCAAAAAACCCAATGGTCTCGTTTATTGCATAGCTATTATACTATATGAATGCTATATTAACTAAACCAAATGAATCCAGCAAAACATCGTTAACTCAGGTCCCTCGTATGTCCAACAGCTTCCATCTTATAAATGTGAAAGCAATTTAAGATATCCAACCACAAGGATGAAAATGAATGGCATGACTATTGAGGAAAGACAGCAATGAGAATGTACATATGTATCTACATGGGAGTCAGCGGGTAAACCCTAAAGATCACAAGTAATCCTTCGGAAGCTCCCAATCATCCTCAGTTTCCCTATTCCTTGGTTGGAATCTCTGGCTACCGTAACTTCTTCTTACACTCTGACCATATTCAGACCTAGCAGGTCTTTCAAAGTCTGGATATTCTCCAAGCTCATCTACTGAAGTCCCCACATTTTGGGTGCCCAAAAAACCCTGCTAAGAGTAAATAGAGGGCTTAGTACTTGGATTTTAAACTTAAGGGAAAATGTGATAATTGACTAGGAGTGATCAAATATTTGTCAAAGTCAGCTTCTTTCACTTGGGAGAGCTCCATGGGAGACCTTAAATCCCATTTAGCTCACAATGCCTGATCAGGTTAGTGTCATAATATGAGGCTGGAAAGGTTCACTTCATGGATCTCCCAACCAGCTCACAGAAACAAGACATTATTCTCACTAAACTACCAAATGACAAAAGACAAAACACATTTATAAAAAAAATTAAGAGACAACTGCATGCATCTATTATATGCATGCCATAAAAGTGCTTATAATCATATTTATATAGAAGCACAGGCAAGGAGTCAATTTGTGTGCCTTATGCATACCTCTTTACCTGTGCATATATATGCATCATGTATATTCAAACATCAATAAGATGGCATAAATTTAGTAGAAGGAAGAATTTTATCAGCATCCAAATATCTGATTACAAATAAAGCATACCACAGAGCAAAAGCAAGATGGGTGGTTTCATTATGCATGGAAAAATACCTTTGTTAGTCTCTGTATGCGTGAGGCTGCAGCTTCATGCACGACAACTGCGTCAGGTATAACTTCCAGCACATCCTCCACAAAGAGAGCATAGGTGCTAACCTGAAATTACTAGCAAATTGCATTTACATTTCACAAAGAACACCTTTTCAAACAAAAGGTATATTGTCAATTTATCACACATCGAACCAGATAATTGACTACAAAACATGCAATCACAGAATCTTTCAAGAAGGTGAAAAGTAATTTGCATGCAGTCTGCACTCAAATCTTTGACATTTGCCTTTTTAGTGCACCTACCAAACTTGATGGAATAATGGAGATTCCGAAAGAGTCAAGCTCCAGTGATTCAATGGCCCCTGAATTAATGTTAAAACTATACCCCCGCACCTAGAAATGTAGCATGTAAAATATTAGGTGATTGTAGAATAGCTAATAATAATACAAAGGTAGGTGCAAACAAAATTGACTCACCTTCCCGATATTCCGACGAGCTGGTGTTATGACTTTGTATCCTACCTAACAAACATCACAAGTTAAAATCTAAAAAAATGAGATGTTTCTATAAAATATTCTGAAGAAGGTAACACCAATCCACTACCTACTGCTAATCCCACAAATTGGGGTTTTACAAGAGGCCATATGGGTGTATGGTCCTAACCTTCAGCATTATGAAAACAACTCGAGATCCAAATCCAATGAACGTAATAAAAAAACAAAAGTGAGGGGAGGGGGTTTGACATCCAAGAGCATGTCTTTCTTCCAATCAACTTCCCATGACACTTGATTGCCCAAATTCATTCTTCAGATAAAATTAAGCATAAATTAAATAGACTCATTTCCACAAGGATGGAAAACTAAATTAGTTGATGAACTAATTACCATAAGACAAACAGAATGAGTCTATTGCACCACAATATCTAAAAGGAGAGCTCCATGTTTAAGCCATGTCTGATACCTTAAATTACGAAATTCCTGTAGAGGCTCCACCTGCTATTATAACTTCTGATTTGACTTAGGCACTAGCCAGTATTGAGTTTTTCCAAGCCATTTGGGTGCAGCTCATAAATTTCCTTGTATTAATACAAATATTGCTTGCAATCTAAGGACGATGGCATTCTTTACTTCTTTAATTTTATTTATCTACTTATTTATTTTGGCTAGGATTACAATTGACCATGTGTTTGTTGGACAAAGTCCTCTACTGCTTAGCCATAATGATTAATGCCCTGATTATTTCTTATGCACAGCCTACCAGATGATGAATCCCCCCTGTCCACCCAGCCACCAAAGAAAAGGAAAAACAAAGAGTGTACAATCATAAATAATGATAGGTTCATTTTAATAAGTGTTAAGTAAGAGAAGAAACAATGGAACATACCAAGGTTTCTAGTCCAATCATTTTAAACTCATTCTCCATAACACTCTCATCCTGGATGAGAACAACATCACCAACCTGCAAAGAATAACAGATTGAATAACCTACAGAGTGACCAAAAATGTCTATAATAACAATCAAGACAGATACATGAAATGATGGTTTGCAGATCTAAAAGGCATTAAGTTCCTTCAAATTAAAGTCAAATAGATCCATCAATTTCCTGGAAACTACATAACTTAAGTGTGGTAAAAAAAATGCTTCACATGTTCACATTAGAATGCTGGCATAAGAACTAACAGGATGGCAAACACATGCCAAGGGTAATATGCAGAAACTGAATGTGAAATGGGTTACAGAAAATGACCAAGGACAGGACAAGATCTTTAACAAAATGAAGGTCCAAAAGCAACCCACATATGTTCATCATTATCCTCTCCAAATCAGCATGTTCTTCCATATAACAAGAAAATGACACCTATGCCATCAAAATGAAGATTATCTGTAACAAACAGACAACTTGCATGCATATTAGACTAACACCTAGAAGATACCCAAAATGATAAATCCCAACCTTTGATCCTAACCTCCTAGAATAGTTGGAACATTTCCAAATTACACTGTATCTTTCTAAAGGTTTGTGAACTACACTTCTACTTGTGATGTAATCCTCATATGTGTATAGCTATGAAGAGAGAGATAGAGTGCACAAAACAATCCCAATAAATATATTAACAATTTATTTATTTTAAAAACTACCTGGCTGACATCCTCAAGAAGAAACCTTTCTGATTCCCCTGAAAGCAAGTTTGGCCTCACTTCTACAAACAAAACCACCCACTGGAAAAACAAAATATTCAATATAAAAATAAATAAATAATAGTTCCAGTAACAATTAGCAGAGAACTTACATAAACATAACTAACATGTGAAGCACAAAGAAATTTTATTTTATTGTTGAAAGTCAATTATATTTTTATTGGTCAATTAGATATTTACCTTAGGTCTTATTAATTAATTAGGTTATTTTATAAATTTTCTAGAGTCAAATTATTTTTGTAATTCAATAATTGAGATTTCCCAAGTCAATTAGAATTAAAATTAGGATTTCTCAAGTCAACTAAAATCAGGGTTAAGCCATTGACTATACAAGCACAGTATTGTATCCTCTAGAGACAGTTAAACAGTTTGATTGATTAGTAAAAGTTCTCTTGGGATTTTTGCAATGGCCAAGTACTAACTCCAGCAAACCCTTGTAGCTGTCTCCTAGGTTTACCTTCTCTTACTTGGTGTTCACTCCAAGCAAGTCAAGGCGCCAACACCAAAGTTCTCTATCTTTTATTTTATGTTCTTTCAATTTTGTTGTTGGATACGTTTTGGTTTTATCTCACTTTTTTGTTTTAATAATTCGATAGTTACAATGGGGAGGGGTATTTGAACCATGACGTCTCTGTTGGAAATATTAGAGGTTTTATTTTGCAATTAATAACACACTAATATGCAAATATGTGTTAGAATTACAATTAAATGAACAAATTCTCTTAATAGCTTAAACTTTTGTGACAATTGATAATTTTAGTATAGTATTAGAGCAGGAGATCCTGAGTTTGACTGTTGTCTCTACTCTATCTCCGATTTAAAATGTCAAAAATCCCACTTGTTGCGGTCCTATTTATTAATGAGGAGTTTAGGCCCACATGTGAGGAGGGGAGTGTTAAAATTATGGTTAAATGATTAAATTCAACACTTAAGCTTTTGGTACAATTGCTAATTTATCAACATGCACTCACAAAACTTGAACAATGAAAAGTTTCTAGCAATTCATAGCAACTAAATGAAAAGCTGGCAATGGCATTAAGCTATAAGGTTGTTGACCACTCACAAAATTTCTAGCAATTCATAGATTTATGAATATAAGTTGATCATGATGAAGAAGTTGAAGTTGAACGGTATAATAACTTACATATGTGGTGTCCACCCAAAGCTGAGAGACAAAGCCCAAGCAAAGAGCACTTCGAATGCTAATCACTTGCTTCGCCAGAAAACTCGACCTCCGCACCACTTGTTTCCTTTTCCTCAATCCCACTCTTTCTTCAGTCTCTCCAACTTCAACCAAATCCCTCTCTTCTAACCTTTCTTCGCTCCTCTTATCTCTCTTCGATTCACCAAAATCTAAACCAGACGATGCCGTTTCATCACGCTTTGTACCAATTCCGTTTCCCTCTTTGTCTTTGAGCTCGAACTCATTCTCTTCCTTAAACGCTAATTCGCCTTGAGCTCCACTTGGGTTGAGAGGAACTCTGGAATTCCAAACACGAGTGGAGTGTCGGGTGTGAATGAATGGAACTGGTTTGTTTTGTGGTGTCCAAGTGGGTTTGGGTTTGGTTAAAATGAAATTGCAGCGATGTTTGGTGAGAGAGACAAATAGAGAGGCTGAGGGAAGAAGACAGTCACACATGGTGGAGGTCGAAACCTAGAATTTTACTTACGACAGGTGACTCATTCGTTTAAACCATGAAGATTGAGCTCAGCTGTTAAGAAATTACAGTTATCGGAGCTCACACATCTATGATCTATGAACTAGAACGATGATTTGCTCTAACATCCAACCATTGGGCCATGGACAATGCCCATTGGGCCTTTAGCGGCTATGTTTAATAGGCTTTTAAATGGGCTAGTCATGGACTTTTAATGGAACTTAAAAAAAAAACTTTAATGGACCTTTGTTGGGCTTTTTATGAGCCTTAAATGGGCTTATAAAAATTATAACTATATTACATGTCACAAAACACAAATTATCATTTACTCAAAAAAAAAAAAAAAAAAAAAACACAAATTATCAAATAGTAAAGATACTTTCGGTAACCAAAAAAAGAAAGAAAGTAAAGATACTTAAAAAAAAAAGGTTGATTAACTTTTATTGGTTGGAATAAATAAGCATATTGGCATATTATTCAATATTCATAGTAGGATGTGAATAGTTGTATGACTGCATGCATTACCAAAAAAAGCATACATCTCTACTACTAGGTTTGCACCTATACAAATGTCTATTGTTTGCAATTCTCTATCCATTTGTATTTGAATATCAAATATTTTTTTATCTTTAAAAAAAATAGAATACAACTTGTTAAATACTAAAAAAATAGGTTGGGGGTAGGGATGAGCTCAAGCTTTTTAACCCCGCCCCACTCTATTAGCTATAAATACTTAGTTTGCATTACTAAATGTGGGGGTCAAAAACAAACACTGTAGAGATAGTGACAACAAGAATGACTTACACAATTTATTTATGAATGAAGAGGATAAATATTCTACAATGGGAGATCTAAACAGCAGATTGAAAGATAATAAGGACCAAAAAGGCTTTTATTGATGTAGAAATAGGTTTCCCGAGGTACAAGGGATAAGATTAAAGGCTAAAAACTCTTAAACATATTCTTCTATTACAGCTTTCTCTCTCTTGTTATTCTCTAAATCTTTTCTCTTAATTTATCTGAATCCCCTTTCCTGTTGCACTTCTCTTCCTTTTATAGCCATTTTTCCCTTCCCTCTCTTCCCAGCTGGCCTGTTCCGAGCTGGATTTGGGAGATACTTGATCATGAAAAAGGATTAGAGGTGTTTCCATTGTTCAGGCCAGTCAATTAGCATTTAATGTGGCAGAGATTAGGTATAGATCTTCATTAATGCAGAGGTGACTGCTTTCGTGGTCCTTATCCCTTCTTTACTCTTCCCAAGGTGAGTTTGATGGAAGGTGGCACCTCAATTCAGAGGGAGGTTGGTTATCCGTGGTCCTTTCGTTATTCACTGTAGGGAGGACTCAGTTCATTACCTCGACAACAGGCCTCGGTAATTGTCATCAGTCTGGGCTTTCATTGAAATGATCCCGAGAGGTCACCCTATGACTACCAGATTACTTCATCCTTATTCATGTCTTTGGGTTGGGCCTACCCTTTCAACCATGTTCTTATTGGGCTTTTGGCTCTTGGCTTGGGCTCAGATTCATCCTTCTACACTAAATATTCAAATGCATGATTATTAAGAATTTTTGTTTTATTGTGATATTTTCTTATTAAACACTTTAGATAATATTATTCAGTCCTTAATAAAAATTGGTTTGATTTGATGTAATAAATTTAATTGTAATTTCAAGTATATTTATATGAATGAAACAAGTTTTCTAAAAAGAAATTGTAATAGGTGTGGGGCGGGTGCAACAGATTAACACTAAATAAAGTTTTGTAAGGTGGGGCGGGGACAGGGTAAAACAAAACTATGCAGGGTGGGGTGAAAACCCCGTCCTTCGGCCTCACCCCACACTAGTGCCATCCCTAATATAGATTACTATCTCCACATGAGTCTAAGTCAATGTTGTCCTCAATTTTGTTGACATTTTTATTACATGTAATAGTTATTATATAGGAATAACCATTCTTTAAATTGTATCCCTCTTTAAAATGGTTGTAATAGGCTACTATTTAATACAAAATTTCCTCATGTATCATCATTTACAGGCTTTCCATATGTAAATAGAATAGTGAACATATGAATAGATTTATTCTATTATAAGTTATAATATTTCCAGAAATAAAAGATTATTATAATTTTTTTTTGAGAGAGAAATAAAAGATTATTATTCTTAATATAATTTCTATTTAATATACCAAACATGCTCTAAGTTGTGACTGTTTGATGACGTTTATTCTTAATTAATAATGTCCATAATAACTTCACATTCCCATTAAAATTATGGTACAATTACAAAATTTTTGAGTGGCAGCATGGTTTAATCATAGCATTATTTAATTTGGATGAAGTATGTTATTATTAATATATAGCTAGAGTTTTATTTTATTATTATTATTATTATTATTTTATATTTAGAAACATAGCTAGAGTTAACAATGTGGATAATATATCTGTGGGGACAAATAACCAAGGTTCTCACATCTTGGGCCGTGGGCTTGGTCCGAGGAGGTCTCATGGGCCGAGCAATGTGGTAGCTATCAAAGCATTCAACTTTCGAAAGTTTCGTACATAGGACCGGCGATTCCGTTCGAGGAGAGTATAGTCCTCGGATGTAAGGCTTTCAGTTCAAGGAAGAATCCCAGTGGCCAAAGTAATCTCCCTGAAATCCCCTATGACAGAGATAAACTTGGTGAGCTTACTGGGAGGGAAAATATCCCCGAAAATATCTGTAGAAAAGCTGTTACCACCACATTAAATGCCCTGCAACTACTTTTCTGGCCGCATTTATGTGGAGAAGACCTCTGAACAGTGCTACCAGGACTATGACCTCTCACAGGGAGGCCAAGGGAAAGATCTGGTGGGATAAGTATCAAGGGGCACCTTAGATGAATGACAAGTGTAAGGGTAGGATGCTTAGAATATGATTATATAATGCCATTCCTCCTCCATTGAGAAGGGACGGATTTTTTGAGAAAGGAAAGAAAGAGAAAAACAAGAGGAAAAAGGAATGTTTGTAACATGAACAACACGATAAAAAGGTTCCTCCTCGGACCTATATAAAATAGAATTATTCCATGATATTCTGGTGTGCTTTGGGCCTTCTAAAACTGTTTCTTAGTTTGTCTTTGAGAATAGGAAAAACGAAGCCCTCATCATTCGAATCTAATTCTTAAGCCCACTCTCTACAAATACATATTGCAGTGGACTTATTGGGCCCTGTGTACCAGTTCGTTACGCTACAATATCAAAATCAATTCCTTCTAAATTGTAAAGGAATTCATAAGGCTCAATAAACATAGTAAATATGCTTAAAACAAGCTTAAGAAATAGGCATAAGGAAAGAGCAATAGGCTTGACCAACTTACAAAAATGATACATCAAATTTATGGAATTGTGGGTTTCAGTTAGCTCAATTCCCGTTTACACTAAATACCGATTGGTGTCTTGGTTTAATGATAAAAAATTATTATTAAGAGCAGACACTATAGGTTGAAACTCTCTCTCAAAAAAAAAAAAAAAAAAAAAGAAAAGCTATGGAACTTGGTATGGGTCTTTTTATCTTAATGTAATGGCCGACCAATTCTATGAAAATTTTGCATGAGTCTTATGTTGAACTGTAACATTCCACTTATTTAGAAAACTTCAGGAGACAAATTTGACTTTGAAAGCTTGAACCAGCTAGAATTTAATTATACTCACAATTATTTTTAGAATTATTCTAAGGTACCACTTGCTTAAACGCACAAACATGCATATCCGAATTTTTTGGTTAAGACTAAGACATGTATAATGGATGGATTCGATGGAAGTAGGTATAATTTATATAAAGAATTGTTATTTTTTAAAACAATACTTTATTATAAGAGAAACCCAATCATGTTGTGACCGAAAATTTGTGATTACTAAATTGGTCAAGAAGTGGGGTATGAAAATCTCATTCACTAAAAAGGAAATCGATATGGACTTGTGGTAGCTAAGCTAAGCCAAAATTCTATCTAAATTAAACCAAGAAGGCATATTCCAAAGTTTCAAAAGTATTGTGCCCAGCCATCAATATTTAGCGTGGTTTATAACTTGTTAGATCAACCACTCCAACGACGCCACGTATTCGGTGTTCTAATCCGTGCTGAATTCTAAAAGAACCCCCACACGTTACCTTAGCTTTCTCATATAATAAGTGGCGACGCGAAGCATTCTCGTTTTGATTTAAAGAATATTTTTGTTTAAATCACGCTTTAAGAAAACTCTCTCTCTTTCGTTCCTTTTCCTCAGCAATCTGCAAACCTTCCAAGGTAGTTTTTTTAATCTCCATTCTCTTTCCTTAAATTCCTTAACTTTCCAACCTATAATTCATTGTTGTTTTCTTCAACCATAGGATTCAATGTTGTTAGTAAGATTTAGAATAAACAACGAAACTTTTGTGGATTTGTTTGAGAGATCTGATTATTTATGTGTTGGATGTGTCTGTTGTTCTGTTTTTATTCTGTTAAGGTTTTTTTTTTTTTTGTTATTTTTGGATGCTTGTTCTATGATTAGCGTCTTACGTTTGAAATGTTTTTTTTTTTTGGTGGTTGTACCTCGTGAATGTCGTTAGGGATTTGAATCTCCAATTTCGGTTTTTTAAGGTTGTTATAAGGTTGTTTTGTTGGTTTAATTGTACTTGGAAACTTTTTAGGTAAAGAAAAAAATTCATATGTAATATTCTGTGCGTACTAGAAAAGTTTGATTTTTTATTTTGATTTTTTATGTTTGGTTTAATACTAGATCTGCTTATGCAGTTTCAAATCTGGTTCTAAGACCCGAAATTTACATATAGGTTTTGTTTTTAGGGATTGCCTTAATGTATTAGAGCTGTGTGAAGACTGAGTTTTGAGTTTGTTTTTTTATTTATGTGTGTGGTTTATTTGGTTTGTTGTGAAATTCCAAACTTGATTTTGCATCTGTTGGGTTCAACTTTTCTTTTTACATATTTTGTTCATGATTATTTTTTTCCTTAAAATAAAATTTTGGAATTGTTGTCCTAGTAAAATTAGTGATATTTGTATAATTAGTAAGTAATTTACATTCCTAGTGTGCTTGACTCCAGATTATCATGCTCCATCCATTATTATGGAAGAAGGAAGTGCCATAGACAATTAAGGAGCTTGAAAATTAAATTCTAATATATAAATATAGCTGTTTACTAATTATAAAAGCAGATAAATATGTCACCTTTAATCCCTAGCTTTGTCTTCACCAACCCAGATCTTTTTTTTTTTGTTTGGTTAATATCTTTTGGTTTTCAGTGGGTGGACTTCTATTAGAGAAGCTTTGCTCCGTGTTAAAAAGATTTTTTTTTTTGGTTTCAATTTGGGATTACTTGCTTATATTGTCCTTTGTTTTGACCTTAAACTGCAGATTTGATAACTTGATCTTCATGAATTCAAGACTTACTGAGACATCCGTCGTTTCCTGTAAATCGGGAAACAACAACAACAACCTCTTCTTCTGGATTCTTTTTTGCTTACTGCCAAAATTCTTGGGTACTCCTTTTGCATACGGAAACTTCTTGTTACTTAAGGCTATTGACAGGAGTCCTTCTACAGTGAGGGTCTTGTAGACTTTTGGGGATAACGACCTGTAGTAGGCTAGTAGCGATCAATTTGGTTATCTGCAGGTCACATTACTTCTTCACATCTGGTAAAATGGTTTCATCACAGTTACCTGGTTTGGCCAACAACCGCATTTGCAAACCATTACTTATACCTGTGAACCCCATGGATGCTGCCGTTATGGATCATGTTGAGCTGGATTTCGCTGATGTGTTTGGTCCTCTACCTGTTCAGACCCCAATAGAAGTGAATTATGGTGATTTTGGTAACCCTATTTCTGTAGAAGATGTGAGTGAGCTAATTTATGATGATCCAGCTGTCATTTACAGTCGATCACACTCTCTGGTTGGTCCTTCTTCATGTGTTGGTCAATCATTGAAGCTCAGCATGCTCACTATACATGAGACAGAGGATTTGGTGGAGCTAGTTGACTCTGTGAATGGGGACAGTATCAAAGAACTTCAGGAACCCTCCACTGATGACACTGTAATCGAGACACCTATTAAAGATTTCGATGGAAATTGTATGAAGGTTGAGAGTGTAGGCATTGAAGATTTTGAGATTTTGAAGTTTGTTGGGCAGGGTGCATTTGCAAAAGTATATCAGGTGAGGAAAAAGGGTACAACAGAAATATATGCAATGAAGGTTATGCGTAAGGACAAAATTATGGAGAATAATCATGCTGAATACATGAAAGCTGAGAGGGATATTTTGACAAATGTAGATCACCCCTTCATTGTCCAGCTCAGATATTCCTTCCAAGTAATGTCTACCTTACCTTAAATTTCTGAAGTTTTATAGTTCTATATGCCTCGATTTTTCTTTTATTGTTGCTTTTTATCTGAGCATTCCATTGTATCTTTAACATGAATTGTGTCTACACAAACATGTACTAGAGAAATTTGAATCTAAATCTACTTAGCTGGTCAATTCTTCAAGATATGAGTATTTACTCAAGTTATATTTCCATGCAGACCAAATATAGACTATATCTTGTGCTTGATTTTGTGAATGGGGGTCATCTTTTCTTTCAGCTCTACCACCATGGCCTTTTCAGGTACCATTGATTTCAGTACTATAGACAATTCCAGAGTGTTTAATTGGGGTTAATTAGTATTGAAGATTATCTTATTTTATTTTTCAGGGAGGATCTTGCCCGTATATATGCTGCTGAGATTGTATCCGCTGTTGCTCACCTTCATACAAATGGCATAATGCATAGGGATCTTAAACCTGAAAATATCCTACTGGATGAAGATGGCCATGTACTAATCCCTCTCTCTCTCTCTCTACTTGTGCATGCTTGTGTGTTCACATGTGTGCTTTTGTGTGTTTGAGCATGCTGTCCATGCTTCAATGAAGAAAAATATATCTGACAGTTACCCTTTTATCCATTAGGCTATGTTGACTGATTTTGGCATGGCAAAGAAATTTGACGAGAATACAAGATCTAATTCCATGTGTGGAACTTTAGAATACATGTCGCCTGAAATTATTCTTGGAAAGGGACATGATAAGGCTGCAGACTGGTGGAGCGTGGGAATCTTATTATTTGAGATGCTAACTGGCAAGGTTAGTGTTTCACTAGTGTTTATTTGTTGTGGTTGTGATTTTTATTTTGCTTCATTCATTTTTCATTAGATGATGGATCCTTTAGATAGTCTTTATTAGTAGATGTCCAATAGTACTTTTCACTCTTGAGAGTTCTGTGTGTTGAAATTGAAGATTAGTGTGTGCGCAATTCAAATTCGAGGAATAATTATTTCTAGTAAAGCTTGTTACAAAATTACGTGGATGTTTTGTAAAATCAACATTTCATACAGTGATTCTTTTTTCTCCATGGGCTTATGAAAGATATTTGGCTTTTTGTGACTAAAAAGGATACAATAGTTAAAGGGCTCATATAGTTTGGTGGTAATTTTTGCCCCTCCCTGCATGCACCCACGGTTGTTGTGGGAAGGGGTTCTTAGTGTTATGCTAATATGCTGGAACACTTTCACCATGTTCTTGTGGGAACTTTCCTATTTTAGATAATCTTTTCATGTTGTTTTCTTTCATGTAGTACACTAGTACTATCTATCTTGTCTATTTCATAGGCTATGCTGTTCCATGAGAATGCTTATCATTTTTGGTAGCTTCTTCCAATACTCTCTTTACACAGTAGTATATTATACGTGCATCAGATTGTATAGATGTATGGGATTATAATCCAACATGTCTTGATACGGTGAAGACTGTGCAACTTAAATATAGATTTTATAATATGGACAATAACAGTGGTTGATTGTACAAAACTGTTAATTTCTTTTTTGGTTATGCTTTCTGCTTGTACAGCCTCCTTTTACTGGGAACAGGGAGAAAATCCAGCAAAAGATAGTGAAGGAAAAGATCAAGCTGCCAGCATTTTTGTCTAGTGAAGCACATTCTCTGTTGAAAGGGGTAATTATTCTTGCCCTTGATATAAGTTCTCTTATCTAATCAGCACAGTTTCTTAATTGAGAATTTCTATGCTTCCCTTAACCTTTTTTCTTCGTTTTCTCCTTATCATGGCCAAAGAGTGGGTGGACAGTGAATTCCTGGGTTAAATACCCTCTTGGTGTGCGTGCAACTTAGCACTATACCTTCCCCACCCACCCCCCATATCCATGCTGATTAATGAATATTTGCAAGCGTACATCCCAATTTTGTCTTTGTCAGCTTTGTTACTTTATACATAGAGAGTAAAGAAAACTTGTCTATTATTTCAACCAGTATCAAGAATACAACTAAGTTCTATTAGTTCTGAACAAGGTTGATCTTTTTGTAAATGTGTGCCTCATTGCTTAATATTATATTATATTTAAAGTTGTTTGTTAATTTTTCCTCTTGTAGCTTCTACAAAAAGAAGCAAGCAAGCGCCTAGGGAGTGGACCTACCGGCAGTGAGGAAATTACGCGCCACAAGTGGTTCAAGCCAATTAATTGGAAGAAATTGGAGGCCCGACAAATCCAGCCGAGTTTTCGCCCTGAAGTTGCTGGGAAACAGTGTGTAGCTAACTTTGAGAAGCGCTGGACTGACATGCCGGTTGTGGTTTCTCCAGCTGCCAGTCCGAATGCTAGTGGAAACGTCTTCATGGGCTTTAGTTATGTGAAACCTGCAGCCTCTTTTCTTCAGAAGGAGAGCCCCAGATACCCCTAGACAGCAAGTTCTATGGGAAATACTTTTGCTTTTCAAAAGATGTTTGTTCTGCGACGAATCCGTACTATTTGCTCTTTTGTATTGTGAACATGTAACTTTATGTTTATCTTCTTTCAGCTGACATTTTACAAAATACATTAATGCTAAATAATTAGTTTCATTGAGTTTTATTTTCTTTGGTTCATTACTACCATGGCAACGGCAGTGGTTTTAACTGCATGACATGCTAAGATTAACCCACTTATGTTAACTACAAATAGTAAGTATTTTCCAAGTTACTCCTCGTTTTTCATTTCCTCGTTATTTACTATGTATGAGAAGCATGTTATCTCAACCTCCAATCGAGTCCTATCCTTAAACTGAGACCAGAGAAGAGAAATAATTGTAACAAATATTCCTGGATAACATTAAAATGGCTACGTGGCTAAACACAAGCCCGTGCTGACCGCTACTATTGGATCTCTCAAGAAACGCATTGGTAAGGTCCTTTTTGGCACACAAACATGGCTTCTCTACTTTGTCCTACTCCATGTACACTTAAAAATAATTCTAGGACTGCCTCTGCTTGCTTCTCACCTTTGAAGCTGGCTTCTAGAACTAATCTCTGTATCTTCACTAGCCGTTTCAAAAGGAACGCAACAAGGTGTAATGCATTTTTTGGGAACGTCCAAGAAGTTCTGGTAGAGAACAACCTTCATCTAGACCAATTTCCTGTTTTCCAATATGGGTTTTTGCAATATCAGAGAGCTACTGAGAAATTATCAGAGATGCAGAAGTGGGGGTTCCTGGTATTTGCTGGGGTGACGTGGGTTTATTTAACTGCAAGGCCTGGTGTTCTTGTGGGTGCCATTGATGCTTATCTTCTGGCTCCTCTGCAACTGGGCTTGGATAGTTTGAGTGGAAAGAGGAACTTGAAGACTTCAGATTTTGTGATAGGAAAAAAACTGGGAGAAGGGAGTTTTGGTATTGTTTATTCTGGTGCTGTTGTTCCAAAAAACGTAGCTGCAGAAAGGAAGGTGCAGAAGAGAGGAAGAAAAAATGACTTGGAGTTGGATGAGAGGGTCAAGGAGAAGGTCATTCTCAAAAAGGTATGTATGTTATGGCTCATGGTTTTATATTTGGGTCGGTTGTTTTTAATTGTGCTTTATTTGTCTTCAGTCCTTTCCAGATTCTCTGAGGTGGGCAGTGTGGATTAAGTTTTGCTTAGTAAAATCTAGGATGCACGGATACTTCATTTGGGGTGTCGTATCTGTGTCCTATTTGCCATATCGTGTTATAATTTTTCAAAAGTTGCTTGTGTCGTTATATCATAACCGTACTTGTGTTCGTGTCCATGCATCCTAGAGTAAAATGAAGGTCATTTGGATTTTTTAGGTGTAATATCATGAATTAAAAGCATCAAACTTTTTGCATTTCAGTTGATAGTGTGGTTCTGTGAAGTTGTGTTCTGATTGGTAAGGCAAATATCTTCAAAGTCTAAAATTTGTATCAGCTTCTTAGAAATAGAATTTTCTTACTGTTTTCTTGTCCATGTTAATGATTTTTCATAATCCATATTTTATAATCTTTGCCTGATATATAAATGATAAACTTTTGGTTTTTTTTTTTTATTGATGGCAATGTGCAGATAAAGGTTGGAATCCAAGGGGCTGAAGAATGTGGTGATTTTGAGGTGTGGTTTAACTACAGACTGTCCAGAGCAGCTCCTGAAACATGCGCTGAGTTCCTTGGAAGTTTTGTTGCCGACGAAACAAATTCACAATTCACGAAGGGTGGAAAATGGCTTGTTTGGAAATTTGAGGTGCGGTTTTATAGCACAGATGCATTACCTGACAATTGGGACACACTGAATACTTTAAGTTTGTGATACTGAATGGATGCATGATAAGTATAATTGAGATATCTTCTTTATTTTTGCTTGTTGGTTTATTTATTTTGGCCTTTGTAGGATTACTTGATCAAATATTTCTTTGTATCACATGCATGCAGATTTGTCTACAGTTCTAAATTCTTCTAAGGATGCACAGCTATCCCCCATACTAATTGTAGGGATATCCATGTGACAGGGAGATCGAGATCTTGCTGATTACATGAGGGATCGCAGCTTCCCTTTAAACTTAGAGTCTGTCATGTTTGGACGTGTCTTGCAAGGAGTGAATTCTGTTGAACGTGATGCATTGATCATCAAGCAGATAATGCGCCAAATTGTTACCTCACTGAAGAAAATCCACGATACTGGCATTGTTCATCGCGATGTAAAGCCTGCCAACTTAGTGGTGACAAAAAAGGGACAGATCAAGCTCATAGATTTTGGGGCAGCCACAGACCTTCGTATTGGCAAGAACTATGTACCCAATCGTAGCCTGCTTGATCCTGATTATTGTCCCCCTGAACTATATGTACTCCCAGAGGAAACACCAAGTCCTCCTCCGGAGCCAATTGCTGCACTTCTTTCTCCAATTCTTTGGCAGGTTACATATTTTCCGCCTTTTCTTTTTGGTGTGTGTATCTGTAGAGGAACGTGTCAAATTTTTTGTTGCTTTCAAGGAGGTATATGGAAATAGAGCTTACAAAAAATTAAGAGAAAAAAGGGTAAATGGAAATAGCAAAATAAGTAATGACAACTGGACCTACTATTGAGTTACATATGTTTTTTTTATCTAATTCATGGGATTTATTTGTACTTACTGGGAGTCGGAAAATAATTTGATTTGTCAATAGGCCTTATGAACTTGCTTTGACACTGCAGAGCATGTGAATGCCTGGATTTCCTTCTGCCAAACATGTTACAATAATATTTTCCTTGAAGTGCTAAGTGGTGTTTGCAAATATTGTTGCAGCTGAACAGTCCTGATCTGTTTGATATGTATTCTGCTGGAATTGTACTCTTGCAAATGTCAATACCTGCCTTAAGGTCTACATCGGGCTTAAAGAATTTCAATTTAGAAATAAAAACAAATGGATATGACTTGAATAAATGGAGGGACTACACACGGTTGAGGGCTGACTTTACAATTCTTGATCTTGACTCGGGTAGAGGGTGGGATCTGGCCACAAGGCTTATATCAGAGAGAGGTTTTCTCAGAAGAGGGCGTATGTCTGCTGCTGCTGCTCTAAGGCATCCTTATTTTTTGTTGGGTGGTGACCAGGCAGCTGCTGCTCTTTCAAAATTAAGCTTTACAAGGAAGTGAGCTACTTGGAGATGTGATTAAAAATTTTTCCCTCATATTCTTTCATCTTCTGCAATTTCTGGTTGAATATTTTTAAATATGATAGGACAATGCATGAACTCCCCTTATTTGATTGCAAGAAAAACTTTGGGGACCTCCCGAAACCTATGACTTTTATGAGTAAGGACTACTACTTGAGTTGAATATTTGCCACGTAGGCCACTTGTGCACTAAAAAAATTGTGCAAACCTGTGTACAACACTCATTTGCAAGTGCAGAACCCTAAGTGTTATTCATAGTTTCCAAGAGACATATGAAATGTAGTTGTATCTGTATAGTTGTGTGCCTGTGTCTAGATTTTTGGGAGTCTTTGTGTCTGATACCTTTGTCTCAAAACACAACTTGTATCTGTATCCACAAACTGTGGTAAAAAAGATAAAATCATGACCAGAAAAATGATTTCAAATTGTATTTTGATTAATACTCCTTTTGTTTGATGGAGGGTGAATGATTCCTAATTGATTTAGCAGATTGCTGCAAGGTCAATCCTGTTTTCATTAAGTATCCTATAACTCTCAATTGATTTATTGTTTACTTTTCCTGCCATACCTTTCTAGCTGTTCCAAACATAATTTTCTTGTTTCAGTTCATGACAGGAGCTGTAAGAAGATTTTTCCTAAATATTTGAAATATGGAATAAAAATATTGCATTCTATTTAATGCAGTGGCAGAAGTATCGAAGAGGCTCTATGAATGCTTCCCGGCCAATTTACGAACTTGCCATTTTTGCATATGGTGACTGAGGTACTTGAATATGCATTGCATGCTAAAGGCATCCTTATATTTTATTTGGCCCTTTGGTGTGATTGCAAGTTTACAACTAGTCACAGTAATTCAGATTTTTTTTGTTGAGTCCACAAAATTTTTCTCTTTTTTTTTTTTTTCCTCTAGAGATCAAAATGTTCATTCTCAATTGTCAAATAGCTCGCTCTACAAGTTTCATTAGCTCCATCAGTGCTGAGGATATTTCTGACTGAAGGAGGATTCAAATGGTGTGCTGAGGCCATGACCATATCATTTGACCAGATTCGGCAATAAGATTTATACCAATATCATCTTTGTATTTCTGGGAATTTCTGTAGCATACATGTAGTAGCTGAACAAACATCAGCTCTTTGTTTGGTGATATTTCTTTTTTTTCTTAAAATATTAATTTCCACTGTTGTTAAATCTGGTCTTGAATTAAAGATATATTTTTCTACCTCAAAAAAAAAGAAAAGATATATTTTTCTTCAAAAACACTCTCTTGTTAACTCCTTATTTAGTAGGAACAATTGTAGACAAGAAGGCTTCGGTTCCTTGACTTCACATGATTATGAAGGGCTTACATTATGTTGATCTACAAATGGAAAGTCAGCTGAGTCTATGACAACTTAGAAATTATCTGACAGATCAAAATTTAATATAAACTTCAGTTATAGATCATATTTAATGAATTAGGGGCCACTAATAATCGAATATCTATTTCCCTTTTCCTTAAACTGAAATTACTCATTAAACGAAATATAAGTCCAATATATTACTTGTATGGCAAGTAAGTGTATCCAGTGGCCAAACTCCAAAGAAATTTTGTAGAGCTTCGCTGTATTGTGAGCCACCAATACGAAAATCCAAAAATTGATGTATGTTGCTGAGAGTTGAGAAGATGGCTCTCATGACCACATCAGCTAATAAATAATTCCGAAGACAGGTTCATAGCCTTATAATAATCTTGATGTATAGGATCTTTGGTAGTTAAGGCAAGAAAGCAAATCTATTCAGACCCATTTCGAACTCTTAGCCAGCATCTTGAGGCCACCTGCCACCCTCAAGGAAGTCCTTTGAGATTATTTGGTGTGTATGAGATGGGATGACTACACATGTCTGGGATTATAGTCAGGTGCTCAAAGAACTCTAGACACCCATGTTAGCCAAAAAAGAAGAAGAAAACATACTTTTTTAACAACTCAATTTGGATAGCTAACAATCTTCACTAGTGCGCACAAGAGAGAGGTTCCCATCAAGGAATTTTGATGGTTAAATATTTAAAACTAATGACATAATTGGAATGAACTTCACAATACATAACTTTTATGATGCTAAGAACATGGTATACAATTTCATATTATTAAGCCATGTTCAGTCATTCAGATTATCTAGTATGAATACTTAAGGGAGAAAGGATAGTAATTCTGATAGCTTGTAGTCTGAGATGGCACGACTGGTTGCAGAGCCATAGTAATGCGATAACTATGCTGCAGACAATGCCATTGATTTAACAGAAAATGAAGAATGACGCAAGCAATTCTTATTCTTATATTTTTTTTCTCCCTATTTGTACAATGTTTTCAAAATTCAAGTCCATATTCATGTCGTTGCGTTTACATACTGACTGATATCACTGTAATCAATCTGTTTTCTTTTCCCACCATATTTGGGCCTTTTCTTTTTCATGTTTAATTTTACAGATCATCATGGTAGAGGGATGTCTCCAATGCATGCTTCTTCTTGCAACCCCAACGGCATTTCCAAGAACACAATGAGTTGAACTTCGAAAGTCTTACAGACTGAAGGGATATGATCTTTGATGTTGAAGGATATTTTGATAGGACAATTGCATACCCATCATCCATGTAGTCTGTCCCTTCAGGGAAAAGCTGCCACAAAAGACTCCCACCCCCACTCCCTCCATTCTTTGTAGAGTTCAAGATGGTCTGATACACTGTGCTGAGAAGGGTGTTCCGAAATGACACATTGTAGCCAGGGTCCTTTGTAGATACACCAAATTCAGCAAACACAACAGGCATCCCGAGATATTTCTCAGCATCTTCTATGTGGGCTTCCATCCATGACTTTGTGAATTGCAGATGGGCATCAGTTATTGTTTGTGACATCCTTCATCAATAATGTATTACTCAATCAGAAGTTATCATAAACATGTCTATAATAAGGGGGAAAGGTTGATCAATGAATGTAAATTAGCTGCAAAGCAAATGATGATGTATAGGGACACACATCAGGTATCTTCATTAAATTTCATGTCCACATGACTATGCATGTACCTGATGACAGACTGTGTATAGGCATATAATGGGAGAATCAAATGTTTATCAATCATGGTTGCAAGTCTTTATTTTTGAAGGGAGAATTTTTGATGGGTGAGTACTCACCAAGAGTCTGCATAAATGTGAACAGAAGCGAAATCAACACCAAGAACCTGATGGTTCCTGACAAAGTCAGTTCCGACTTGTTGAGCATATGTATTTGGGTTGAACTGAACTCTGTTAGGTGTTGAAGGACCATAAAATCCTTCCAATCCAATCTCCACCAAGTGTTTTGGATCAATGCTTTTCACATAGACTGCCATTTCTCCTATCCATTCCTAGAAAACAATGAAATTCAATCACTTTAAGAGGGAATGAAGAGAATCATTCTTTAAAGGGTGCCAAGAATACAATACCAAGCTGTAAAACAAACCTGAAGTTTGTTACCAGAGGGATCTGAGGTGCATCGAGGCTCATTCATCAATTCCCAAGCAAAAATTGTGGGGTCATCCTTGTAAGTTATACTTGTGAGTGTATTGACTCTATTAAGTACTGTCTGCATTGTCAAATCATTAATAAAGGGAAAAAAATTGAATTTGAAATGTGAAAGAGATTAATGTGTAATCCCCAAGGACAAAGACTTCATGTGGCAGATTTTATTGGCAACACATTTATCTCATGCTCATTTTTCAAGTTTGATATCCCAGTTCAACAAAGATAAGAAGGTTATAATAGTAGAAGAACTAGCCTTAACATGCGCCTTGTAGTAGCCCCTGAGTGTTGGATCAGAAAAGAAGTCATCGTCCGATGTTAAATTCAGGCCAGCAGCTTTTCCCCATTTTACATATTGTGCTTTGCCACCGTATGCATCCCAGTTGTTAGTTAGTGACAATATGAGCCTGATCTCGTATTTCTTTGCTTCACTCACCACAAAATCCAAGGCCTGTAACCCAAGACAGGGAATCACAGTACATGTCACTTCGACACTAATATCACATAATCAATGAAGCAAGAAGGCTTAAATGAGTTTGGCACCAACTTTAAGGAAATAAAATTTTGTTTAATTTCTCAAAGGACAAGCAGATACAGCTGCTTGTTGCTTCACCTTCACATGCTCTATTTTTTTACAATAAAAAGACCATTAGGAGCCACT
The DNA here is from genome assembly GCA_030021035.2 of Notholithocarpus densiflorus. Classification (NCBI taxonomy): domain Eukaryota; kingdom Viridiplantae; phylum Streptophyta; class Magnoliopsida; order Fagales; family Fagaceae; genus Notholithocarpus; species Notholithocarpus densiflorus. The sequence continues at coordinate 2,475,314 of JARYZH020000046.1, forward strand.
TTCCACTGAGGCTGTTGCAGAATAAGACCAAAACCATCTAAACACAAATGTTACTCAATGCTAATGGAGATTCTAAAAAGTTGAAGTTGTTATGCAAAAAGAACTAAACTTCAAAAGCATGAGATCACAGAAACAAATGAGACTTTAAAGTACCTTGAAAACTTCTTCGTCGTAAACTGATGGAGATTTCTGAAGAGCTCGCCATTGTCCATCATTAAATGCCCAAGTCCTGCAAACTGTTAGACCCGCCAAAGATGCTTGCTTGAACAGGTCTGAGACCTTTCCTCTTGTGGATTGATCCGCCGCAAATACCATCAACCAGTAAGTGTTAAATCCATTTACATAGAAAGGTTGGTCATTAACAACAAATTGGTTCCCTTTCTTCTGCACCATTAGCCATGGATCATCTTCCATGGCTCCCAGCTCATCAGTCCTCCTAAACAATTTAGTTAAAACATTCGATGAACTCCTTTTCATCAATAATTAATTAATAAATAAAATATTAAATTTAAAATCCATTATCAAACATAAATACACATGCATGCAAAAAAGATGTGTATAATTAATGCACCAATATGTTTCATGTGTCCTTGTTATCACACGCAAGTTAACTTAAAAAAAAAGGATTCATGGGTTTAAATCTCCTAGTCAGCATCTTGAGCACCCCCATGTAATTTCATGGTGTGTGAAAAAGAACTACACACATCTAGAGGAATAATTAGGTGCTTGATGAACCTAGACACTCACTATAGCAAAAAATGAAGTTGTGTTGGGTATATACCCATGAGTTCTGCTAGAGTACGCTAATTCATTTTCATCTTCCTCCACCATGGTTTCCAATTGCTCATCTCCGCTGGAATCAGCCACCGTGGAACTTGAATTTTGAATAAGAATCATAAAAATGGTCACCAAAGAAAAAACTTTTAGCCCAAAATTTCTCATCTGGGTATCCATGGTTTTGATTAAAAAAGCCACATTATGCACATTTCATGGACCACACATTTATAAGTATCAATGTCTAAGGTGTCTTCTTTGTAAGCCACTTTATTACATAAGAGAAGTAGTCAAGAAGGGATAAAGTTCCTAGCTTTGAAGCCAAGAAAATTTGCTTCCTTTGATCTAACCATTATCTTCTCTTCACTTTCAGCAATGGCCTACGGACATACAAATTGAAGGGTAGGAGTAAAGTTGCAAATACATCACTCCTAAGGTACGTTCCAGTGGGTCCTAGGAAAAAACCAGAATCCGTAAGAACATGACATTGGAATAGACATGTCTGAGGATTTTAGCCAAAAAAACAAAACAAACATTGCCAATGCTAGCAATTTCATATCCTGGGTGTGTGTGTTTTTTGGGACTATCTGTTACTATCTATTTTAGTTCACATTTCTCATCATAGCATAGGACTCTCGTGGTTTAACTGTAGTATCTTTTGTAATGGTTGTATATAAACCAGTCTCACAACATGTGAGATCTATAGGTGTGTGTGGTTGCCACCTGTGAGAGTGAGACATCGGTTACATGCAGATGTATAAGTCTGATTGTATATACAAGGAAAGAAAGATAGAGATTGTTTACCTGAGGCTGAGAGAGCTGAATAAAGCGAAAGAACTAAAGAAATGTCGGTGGTTACTCTGCGCAGGTGACCAGTGTGCTTTAAGTTTTATGTATGGAAGGGTGTTTTATAGATCAATTTTGCATTTTGTTTCAAAACTAGTTCGAGGATTCAATCCATTTATGCATAAGGGATTTGTGAGAAATGAGAATAGAAGATTTTTCTATCTATCATTGACAAGTAATATTATTTATTGATATATATATATATAAAAATATATATATATATACATGAAAAACGTAATTTAATATTTAAATTACATAATTTATATATATATTTATGTAAGTGAATAAGATGTTATTAAAAAAAAAAAATTGTATACCTCCATTCTACGGAGCACTTGTAATATGTTACATTAAGTTTAAATTATTATATATATATATATAAAATTTTAAAATTGCAGCATTTTTCTTTCTTTCCAAATATAAATATTTTTTTTAGAGATAATTACAATATATTGCTAACTCACAGTTCGGGCTCTTTCTCCCCTATCTCCTAAGCACTTTGTGCATAGGGAGGTGCCAATTCAGTTTCAAGGCCTTTGACTGCAAATATAAATATAATGCCTAAATTGTTGAAACTTTAATTTTAAGGTAATATTTTGAATATCTATAATTTTTATTGCTTTTTTAGGGTACATATCTTTACTATCTTTACTTTCTAATGGTTAGTTTTTTTTTTTTTTTTTTTTTTTTTTTTTTTTTTTGTATTTTTTAGCCAAAAATTAAAAAGCTTGACCAAAATAGAATAAAATTTCATACTTTTCAACCCAAAAGTTAAGAAAAAGAAATGAAAATTAAAATGAAAAGACAATCTACAAAAAGAATCAATTTAAGGTCCAATTACTTTAAAACTGACCAAATTAAACCAAAGTGGATTGAGAAGGACAGAATATGACCAAAGTGGATTAAAAAGGATTGAAATGAACCGAATGGATTGAATAGGACTGAGAAGGACTGAAGTGGATAAAAAAAAGACCTAAATGAACTGAAACGAACCTTATGAACCAAAATGCTACGTTGATGTGACTCGAAAGAAGCGTAACAACAATAAATACTACGTTTTATCATTTAAATATTATATACATGGTGTTGCATTGTTGCCCTGAGAACATTCACTTCGTCTTAACAAGTTAATGGTATTTATTGCATTTGTTTACATGATCACAGTAGAACTTGTGGCCTTAATAAGCATAAGTGTACGTTCATTTTAAACCAACAACATTTGGAAAAGGTACTTCAATTCTTTAGAGCATCTCCAATAGATTATCTAAATCTATTTTTTGGAGAACAAATCCCAAAAATCAGCTCCAACAGATTCTCCAAATGCAAAACTTTTCCAATTTTTTTTTTGAAGCTGGTACAGTACTTCTCTAGATATAGAAAACACTGTAGCAATTCCAAATGATTTTTTCTACTTAAAAAAATCATACAACTCAATAAAAAACAATTCTTTCTCCCTCCTCTCACAACGGCTACAAACACACCAATCCTTTCTCTTAAACATCTCTAAACTCAAGCATAATCAAAATACAAACTCAAAAACACAATCTTAAAATTAATCAAATCATAACCAAAAAAAAAGAAAAGAAAAGAAAAAAAAGACAGAAGCCATCTGACCCATCTAGGCTGTGTTGGGGAGGAAGACTAGCGGCGGCGGAGCGTAAGGTGCGGCTTGGCACAGTGAACGCTGATTTTGCACCTGCCTTTGTCCTTCGATCAACGGTGGAGCAAGCAAGATATCTCTCGATTGTTCTTTCTCAGTTTCTTATCACATAGAGAGCTAGAGAGTGTTCTAGAATCAGTGGCGGCTCCAAGAATTTTTTTTAGGGTGTTTCTCAAGAAGCATAAATTACACAATCTAATAAAAAGAAAAATGTATATATTGACAACAACAACAACAACAAAAAAACACGTAAATACATAAAGTTTTACAACATAAAACTTGTGGAGTTCAGTTGTGGTTGTTAGTATTGCTGAACAGGGATGGACGGCGATGGCTGGAAAGAGTAAGTGAGTTTCTAATTTCCTTTTAGCCTTTAGGTTTGATTTAGTTTTAGTTTAAATTGTTTAATGACTTGTGAATCTGTGAGGCACTGAGGATTTAAAAAAAAAAAAAATTGTTGAATTAAAAACGTAATCGTGTTGGTGTTGGAGTAGTGATAGTCTTAGTTTGAGATGAGATTGATCTTGTACTGGGCTTTTCTATTGGCATTTGGTTTGGGCCTTGTTAGTGGTTTTATTTTTTATTTATATATATATAAATATTTTTTTTTTCCAGATTTTCGTTAAAGTTTTTTTTTTTTTTTTTTTTGGGTTTTTTCTATAGTTTTATAAACCAGTACGGTGAAAGAACCGAAAAAGGGACTGGTTACTGGTTTTTTGGTCGGACCGAGATTTGACCGATGGTTGAACTGGTGACGTTATAAATAATATAATTAATAAAATTTTAAATTATATAAATAAAAATATAATAAGTTTATTACTAATAATATGATAGCAAAATGTAAAAACATAATATTTAGTGACATTTTTCGTGTAAATTTAATCAAATTTCCTTAGAATGGAAAATCACATGCTTAATTATAATCATAAAAATAAAAAGTTTATTATATATATATAATGAATTAATTGATGTTATATAAAAATTAAGTAACATTTTAAGTTTATTCACTTAATTAACTAAAACTAGTATTTTTTTTCTAATCAAAATTATCGGAAAAAGAAGAAAGAAAAGTAGTTGTACAATGAAAAAAGCTAAATTGACGTGACTTTGACTAATTAGTTGTATAATATATATTATAATGTTTTTAAGGAAAAATAGTCATACAATGACAGTGTGTTAGATAAAGCAAAAACTAAAAGTAAAGCCGTAGTATAGGTTTAAAAGAATATAAAAGCATGTGGTTCTTTTTGCTTGAAAGACCCTAACATATTGTTAAGTTGCTCAAATTATGGACCAAAATTTAATTTTATTGGAAAAAAAAAATTTTGGGAAAAAAATTCGGAGTGTTCCCAAATTTTTTTTTAAAGGTAGATAAATATAAAATTTTAAATTATTATGTATAATTTTTTTTTTTCAAGTCAGGGTGGTCCTGGGACCACCCTGGCCATAAGGTGGCGCTGCCCTTGTCTAGAATCAAGTAGAAAAAGATAGAGCTAGAGAAAGAAAGAGAGAGAGAGCTGGAGAGAGTGATCTGGAATCAAGTAGAAAAAGAAAAAGAAGAGAGAGTGGGTATACGTGTGTGGTGGGGAAAAAACAAGAGAAAAAAAAAGAAAAAAAAAGAGAGAAAAGAAACGTATGGATGAAATTGAAAGGAAAAATAATATAAAGAATAAGAAATGACAATTAAGAAATGCTACAAGAATATTTTCATAATAAATCTTAAATAATAAATTGTTATTAGATAATATTGGTGAGTAAAAAAATAATTTCAGTAGTGGGTTCAAATTAGAACTAGTAATAACTTTCCATATAAGATTTTGTTGTGATTCTTGTGAAAGTATTGCGAGAAATGTTGTGGATATAACACTTCTCATTGAAAAATATAGTTGTTGGGAATGAACATAGGAAAAATAAATGAACTAGCATGATCCTTTCACCATTTACCACATTTTTATGATCAAGCACAACATAGTATGATACAGCCTCACTCATTCTTTCCATTCCCTTAATTGCAAGAGGACAGCACTGCTTTCTTATTAATTCTTTACGCACAGTAAGTATTCATAGTTTGATTGATCACAATACATATGATGATATGACTACACCTTACATGTCACCATTTGGACCTAAAGCATACTAATTGAAGGAATAGGAGACCTAGAAACTGGATAACTGCTTAAATTTTCATTTTAATGATTTCTACAGTGCTAGTAAATTGCTAGCACTGGAACTCTCAATTTCAAAATTTTGTAAATGAAATAACAGGAGAAGAAAGGGAAAAAAATAAATAAATAAAGGAAAAGGAAATTCAAAAGTCGAAATAAGGAATTAAGGATTGCAATACAAAATTCAAGATAGAATCTGGACTTCATAATTGACATTAGGCTGCTTCCGAAGGACAAAATATGATATACTGAATCATGTCTCAGCCTTCCGACACTCCACCCTAGCAATAAAACCAGCCTTGATGAGGGCCACGGACCGGCCAGAACCACACTACAAAAGAGGAAAAACATTGTATCAAAAAAACAAAGGCGAATCAATTCCTATAATCCTTTCTACTACATTTATTGTTTTGTTTTATTTTTGTTGTTACTCCTTTTATTTATTTATAATTTGATAAGTATTCATTGTTTAATCCCTTAAATAATTCCCTTAATCTTAAAGCTGAAACGTTAGCAAGTACTAAAGTTCTGCTCCAAACCCACCTAGTGATAAAACTCCCTGTTTTTGCATGCCAATCTACAAAAGATTAGTACCAAGGAGAGCATTTGATGATGGGGAAGCTTCCAGATGAGTTTGTCATATGATTCCAAGGTTTTCTTATCATTTATTAGCATTGTAATGAGAAAACCAATTAGTTGTGTAGTATAAGTGGAATGAATGAGCCACCTTTAGATCTTTTTTTCTCTTGGTCAGAATTTTTACCCTCCCTTCCACCCCCCAACCAAAAGATAGGAGACGTCCAAGATTGGCCTTTGAAAATCAATCAGCCATTAAAAGGTCTTTCTTCCTCAAATTTGGCTCTAGATATGTCCTAATGTGCATGCGAGAACAGACCAGAAAGGGAAGTTCCAGAATCAATTGGTTAATGACTATCAATCAGGAGTCAAGACAATCCAGTAAGTTTCAAAACCATGCACCATATCTGTGCTTCCCAAAGCAATTGCATACTTGTACATAAATAAACAAGATTACGTTTGCATATTTAGGACAAAGATTATGGTACCTGCTCACATCTGAGAAAGAAGAGATGATTCTCCTTGGTAAGAATTGTGTCTGGACTTTTGCAGCAATTACACATGACATATTCATCTGCAGCCATGAAACATGGTCCAAACAATTTAATACTTACAGTTGATATTATGCTACAAATTCAAGCACCAACCAATATGTGCAATTTATTTGAGACCCTAACTTTAAGATATGCATGGAAGACATATACTTATGGTGGATTGGTGTTGTATGTGCAAGAGGAGTGGGGAAATAGTGGATCATTTACTTCTTCATTGTTCTACTGCCAGGGGGTTAGGTCTATTGTTTTCAGCAGGTTTGGGGTTCATTATGCCTAAAGGAGTCATGGAGTTGTTACTTTTCTTGTTGGCAAGGTGATTTTGGTCGATATGAATGCATAGAAATTTGGAAGGTGATTCCTCATTGTTTAATGTGGTTCATTTGGTGGGAGAGGAATGCTAGAAGTTTTGAGGGCTGTGAAAGAGCTATGCTGGATCTGAAGTGGATGTTCTTCCTATCATTGTTTGAAGGATGGTTGCATCAGGTTTGTTTTCTTTTACTAACCTTTTAAATTAGAGTGATCATTGCAATTTTAGAATTTAATTTTGGGTGTATCTAGTGTATACTTCCTGTGTACTTTAGCTATACCATTCGTTTGATTCAATTAATAAATTCACTACTTATCCAAATAAAAAATATATACACGGAAGAAGCTAATTAATGGAAATAGAGAACTTTAGTATCATGTCTACTTATGAAGTGTTATCTGGTAGGCTATGAGATTAGAGATAGACTAAAGTAAGAAGTAGGTGTATCACAAAACTAGAATAAATGTACTTACTTATGTATCTTCGCAGGATCCCTTCAAATTTTTTTGGAGCAAATCTACCCTTAACAACCAACCGCTGTTGCCCATCCAAAGATCCACTTGTCCCCATTTCAGCCAGTAAGAATGTCATGACATGCTCTGGCTGCCTATGCATCCTGAAATGTTACAATGAAACTCAATATGGCATAATAGGTAACAATTTATTCTGATTTAACAGCTTAAGCAAGACATAAATTAACCCATAAAAAATTGTAATAAGTATTTGATTCCTCAGAAAACTTGAAGCAAACATTTCCTAATGTATATTTCCATAGACAAGAAAAAAGGCAGCATATCACAGTTGTCTTAAACTGGTTGTCTACAATACTACATATTAAGGAAAGGTTATAAAAGTTCAAACCAACAAAAATTAAGCATACGTTTTGCAGAGATCCATAAAATTTACAAACACTGTCTTCTTTGTGCCTTCTCGTAAAACTTGTGGAGGCCTTATAACTGTCCTACGTCTATCTCCTGCTAGCTCAGGATTATTCTCGCGGAGGATATTGAACATCCTACTAAGAAGCTGCAGAGTCATAAGAAGCATGGACATTGTAATCCATTACAACAAGATTAAGAATATCCACCCCCCTCCTCTCTCCCCCACCCAAAAATAGAAAGAAAGAAAAAGATATAAAGATAAATGACCCATAAAAGTTTAGTTGAGAAGAAATAAAGGGAACACAGCCAAAAAGACGCCCGAAATGATGAAAGGAACATTTAATCCACCAAAATCATATAAGGTATTGGTGTCTTATTTAATTGATAATAGGCACATGAGACAAGAGAAGGGTACTCAACTACAGAAACCAGCCAAAAGTGAGAAAATGAAAAAGACACAATGGCAGTCCCATTAATCATCTTTTGTCACATGTCAATACACTAAAAGCAATGAAAATGAGAGTTGTCTTATAACATATAACTCAAAATAAGAAATTCCAAAAGAATTTGCCACATATAGAAGTCATACTAACAGCTCATTATGCTAGATTTTCAAGCAGTCATAAAACCAAATGCCCAAAAGATTATAAAAAGAGAAGTTATGCTTTGTAACTTATACCACGAGACCTTCACCCGCATATACTAAAAGACACCCACCCAATTTCCTAAAGACATCTTAGAAGGTTGTTTGTGCATCAAGGCAGTTTTCTGCTCCAAGTGTCAAGACATTTTCAAGTGACAGACATGACTAAGACCCTGTTATCTATAGTGTCCTAGATTATAAGGAATGAGAGGTTAGAGGCTTCTCCACCACCGGTAATCTGTAATAAAAGAATCAATAATATTTCATTTTCCATTTTAATGTCTATTTGGATGCACAGCATCCCTAACAATCATAAAATTTGAATGAGCAGTAGTACTCACCTCTTCATATTCATAATCTCGATCAGTTCTTTCCCAGGAATTCTGCATTAAGACAATCCCTTCCCCTTCTACATCCATGACTACATGGTTTGATATATCATCACATGAGCATAGCTAGATGTAAGTATACTTATCTCATTGCAATATAAGTAACTACCCCTTTTTACCAATGGTAAAACACAAGAATGGAAAATATTACCATCAATATCCTCCCAAGAGTCAACATTTTCATCATCAAGAACTTCCTCTCCATCAGATACTGCAAGTGAACAAGCCAAAAAAGTCTCCAAATGAAAGCAACACAAGTACCAAGTATTTGCACAGCTTAAAGGCTTAACATAAGAGGAAAAGGTAAATACCAATTGTTTTGCTGAGTTCATGTCTACCTCCCACATTTTCAGTTTTCTCAGTCAACTTATCCACAGAATCATCAGCAAAACCCAGACCTTTTTTCTTTTTCTTCTTCTTTTTAGTAGGATCAAAAGTAGCAATCTGCAAAACTAAATCATTTAAGATATTTTTACAAACTTGAAGTGATTTGCAAAATCTAACCACACCCAACTATTCTCACTCACCATTCCAACCATTTTGCTTTCTACGTACCCGTTTGGATACTGATTATTAGCGTCTACGTTTTTTTTTTTTTTTTTTTTTGAAGCGCGTTTCTGTGGCTGTGGTGGCTTTTCCAGTGGGTCCCGTGCACTGTTCACAGGACCCACAAACCTCTTTTTTCAACAAAATTTTCATTAAAAATGGGTCTTACGACACTATTCACACATTTAAAAATTATTTTGTTACAGTGTTTTCAGTTTTCAGCAAAATAAGCAGTATCCAAACACAACCTACGTGTCAATTAAAACTTTCTTTCGTAGTGTTAGGAGGGTTGTATATGAACAAAGTTGTTTATAAATAGCTCAGGCTCGGCTCAAGGAAAAACTTATTTATGTTCGTTCATTTAGTAAATGAGCCGAGTTCAAGCCCAAGTTTAGGCTGAACTATTAAACAAGCCAATCTCAAACATAATAATGTGTTTATGAACAAGCCTGTGAGTATAAGACTCAATTTGTATATATTTAATATTATTTGTTTATATGTATACATGTATAAAAATTTGTTAATATAGACTTGACGTTGGATGGTGTAAGTTTGTAAATAAGTTCATAAGATATCAAATTATTATTTGTAATTTATTGATAATATTAGTAATCCATTTCATAGTAAAATAACTTTTAACAATATAAAGTTGGTGAATTTGATTTCTATAAGCTCATAAACAAAAATCATTCTATCTAAGTATAATGTCAACTGCGATTTAGTCATTGATTATTAGCATAGATTTGTCAGGGGGTAAATTTTTTTTTGTCGTAGCGTAATAGTGTTTATCATATATGAGAAAAAAGATAAGTTAATTAAGTAGTTAGCAAACAAATGCGAGCTTGTTCATCAAGAATCTGAACCGAGTTTGAATAAGTAATATAGTTTATTGATAAGTTTGATCTTGGTTTGTGTTTGAAATAAAATTAAACGAACAATTTTAGAAATTTTAAATTTTGGTAACCCTGTGATACTACGAAACCGTGGTCCACGGTATCAACTGTATTTATACAGTATTCTAACATGTATGATTTCATGGTCACATCAAGATGAACATATATATCAGGAATTAGCAAAAGAAAAGAAAAACTTTAAGCAGCAGTAGTAATCTATTACCACCCAGAAGTAGCTGAAGCTGAAAGTACTTCTGGGTTCATAAGTAACTCAAAGGACAAAGGATATGAGTAATAATAAATTAATAATATCTAAAAATAAAGAAAAAGAAGCTTACATCTGAGATATAATCCTTCAATTCCATGTGGGTTTTGATTGATTGTGATTTCAGAGCTTCTGTATTGGCCGCTTAACTGTCTCAGACTCTATGGGGTTTGGAGTTTGAAAGTTTGATATGGTATAGTTGGTTAACAATTCGGTGTGTTTGAGGTAAAACTTGCATAAACGGCGAATCTTTGACAGTTGATCAGCAACGACAAGTCGTTTATTGTCTTGTCTGGTTTTGTCGGATGTTTCTACCGTGACACTGTCTCTTTGGAGTTTGATACACCGAAACTGAAATGAGCGATACGAGTGGAGCTCCAAACCGCGGCGTTTGTTTCTGTTAAGGTTGGGCAGGCCCAATTGGTTAATATTTAGCCTTTTTTTTTTTTGTGCGAGACCCATTAGGCAAAAGATGATGTAAGGTAAGCCCAAAAGTTAACACTTGTATGTCTCACCCACCGTACACGTCAAAAAACCCACACAAAATGTTCAGCATCAAACATATTTTAGATTTGTCTTCCTCTCACCCTATTATAGTGTTATGAGACAATTGAAAACACATGTGGTCAAAGTCATATCACATATGACTTTTTTAATAAGTCAAGTCACGTGGTTTATTTAAATAATGTACATGACTTATAATTTGTCATGTAATGAGTTGAAAAAGATAGTTCTAAACATATCTGGAACCAAACTTTGTCTAAATTCACTTTTATAATTTGATGAATTGTAATTGAAAGGCTAATATTTTCATTTTTATTAATAAAACATTTTAAAAACCAGGAAAATAAAGTGAACTTGGGTCAGGTACATGAGTAAAGTGTAAACAAATTATACATCATGGATTTGCTTTTTATTTGGCCAAAACATGCATGGAAATTCCATTTCTTCTTTTTCAGAAGGAGGAAGTTGTTTGCATTAAGCTCCTAATTATTCAGCAAAAAATGAAAAGAAAAAAAAAAGGTTCCTAGTGTTTTTTTTAGGAACTTTTTTTTTTTTTGACAAGAGTTCTTAATGGGTTAATAAAGGGGAAATTCCTAAATAATTATCATATCCAAGGCTTGCGGACTTAGAAAAAAAATCATGTCTAACAAAGGGTAGGTAAGCCGTAAGCATAAGCCGGTCAAAAAAACTTAATTTTTAAAATCTTGCTTAGACAAATTTTGTGCCACAACTATTGTTACAATCTTGACATGTATTATTAAGTAGTGAGTCCATATCAAATTGATAGTTCACAAATCACAATAGCACATATCATCAAGTTGCAGTAAAAATTGTTGAAAATAAGGCGATTTTGATTTCAATGTTAATTGGGAAGAGTAAAGCTACGTAAACAGAGGCATTTGGAAGGACTGGGACAGACAATTATGACATTCAGGAAAGGAAAGTGCACTAAAAAAACTTTAGGGATTTAGGGATGAAGTTTGGACTTTCAACTTTTAAGGCGTTGTTTAACTTAGAGAGTCTTTTAATGTTGGAATTCCAACTAAAGTCAAAAAAATAAAATAAAAAAAAGCCAGACACGTTTGCGATCTCGAAATTGTGAATGTAACCCAGAAAATGTGGTAGTGTGTTGGCGAAAATAGCCAAATATCATGTTTTGGTAAAATTTGTGGTAAATTAGCACTGTTTCGGAAATATTTAGTAATCTACCACTTTTTTAGTACTCGAGTTCCACAAAATCGAGTTCTAAATAGTACTCAAGTTCAGTGAACTCGACTCTCTCTCTCTCTCTCTCTCTCTCTCTCTCTCTCTCTCTCTCTCTCTCTCTCTCTCTCTTGCAAGTCAAATAAACTTGTCAAGTCAAAGAAAATGGCAAGCATTTATGGCCAAAGAAAAGAAGCATGAATTTGGTTTGCATGTCAGGTGTTGTTCCTGGCCATCTTCTTTAACAATTCATGAAGAACATTTAATGCAAGCTCTTGCATTTCTTCACACATGAAACTTCTTGAATATCATGCATCTTCCTGACATGGGCATTCAAGCCATTTAATGGTTTTTTGGCTAATGTTAAGCCACTAAGTTTGATTATTCAATTCATTCCAACATAAACAAAAAGTAGAAAAAGGAAAAAAAAAAAAAAAACAAGGTACTCGACTGAACTAAGCTCAAGTACTATAAAGAGATACTCGATTTCAGTAATATCGAGTACGACATTATTTTTTTTTAATTACACAAATTCCAGGTCAGCAGTGACACGTTGGCGACTCACTAGGAACTCGAGTACTAAAAAAGTGATAAATTGCTAAATATTTTCGAAAGAGTGCTAGTTTGCCACAAATTTTGCCAAAACGTGATATTTGGCTATTTTCTCTATAGTGTGTTTGAAACTTTGCACAGTTGCCATTTGTCAGGAGCTGGTAGTCGAAGACCGTTCCATTATGGACTTTATTTTCCGCGTTTGAATTTTTTTTTCCATGGTCAATATCTATTCAGAGCATCCACAACAGTAGAGCTAAAATTTTAGCTATTTAGCTCCACCAAAAATTACTTTATCTATTATACCTACACATATGCTGCAGCAGTAGATCTATTTTAACTTTCAACACAATAAAATAATATAATTATCACAATAAAATAATATTTCTACAACAATAAAATAATATATCACCACCACCACACAGCACAAACATCCACCACCACCACCACCACCACCACTAGTCCATAGCAGGGAAAAAAAAAAAAAAAAAAAAAAACCCACACCCAACATAGCACAAACATCCACCACCATCACTACCACCACCACCACCACCACCAGTCCACAACAGAAAAAAAAAAAAAAAAAAAAAACCCACACCCAACACAACACAAACATCGACCACCACCACCACCACCACCACCACCAGTCCACAATAGAAAAAAAAAAAAAAAAAAAAAAACCCAAATCCTCAATCCAGACCAAACAAAATCACCAATCGGAGACAAACCCAGCACAAATCGGAGACGAATCCACGCGTCGATGCTACCCACGCTGTCAACATCATCGCCAATGCTTTGGTTTTCGATTACGCTACATCGGAAAGTGATGGTGAGAGAGGAGAGTGACGGTGAGTTTATCGGCGGCTTGGGATGGCTGGGTCGGGTCGGCGGCGGTGAATGAGAGAGATTGAGAAAGTGACGGTGAGAGAGGAGAGTGATGGTGAGTTTATCGGTGGCTTGGGACGGCTGGGTCGGGAGTGACTGAGAGATGTTGAGAGTTTGAGAGAGTTTTGGGAGAGTGAGAGCTGAGTGATTTGGGAGAGTGAGAGCTGAGTGATTTGGGAGAGGATGAGAGCTGAGTGACAGAGAGAGAGAGAGAGAGAGGCACGGAGTGAGAGAGAGAATGAAATAATTTTTTAATGGCTGGGAAGAATAAAATAATATTTTTTTTAGCTTTCATGAACAGTGCACATCTATCTTTAGATGTGCACTGTAGCGGAGAAGCAAAAAAATTTGGCTATAGCTCCACTGTTGTAGCTTTATTTTTGTGTTTGAGGAGTTAAAATATAGCAATATAGTAATATAGCACTACTGCTGTGAGTGCTCAACTCAGCCAAAAAGAGTTCATATAATTGGCTATTAGCCAATGCAAGGTGATATTTTGCAAGCCATTACAGATGCCACCCGAAACATCCAAGAAGGGCCCGTTTGGTACTTGTGTTTAAAAACTGAAAACTGTTGTTTAAAAACTTTTATAGAAATACGTGTGGATGAAAAAGTGCGTGAAAATACATAAAATATTATTTAAAAACTGAAAATTGTTGTTTGGTATCACTCACCAAACACCCTCTAATTGTCATTTAATTTAAGTAGAAGATTGTCATAGTGTTTGGTTACTTTTGGTATGCAATAAAGTACAGAGAAAACTTGGAGAGAATTCCTGAGAAAAATCTCGTAAGTCGTAATTGAAGTCTTGGGAGTATGGAAAGGCAAACTTAGCTTTTATTTCAGCTTCTGGGTTTTATGCAAGCTTTCTTCGCCATCCATGAAATCCAAAGCTCTAGAACCCCATTTCAACTCACTGTGAGTCTCAGCTTCTGGTCCAGAAGGTAAACTCTCATTTTCCCCCAATCAGTCTTTGTTTCCAGTTTAAATGGCTTGAAATCTGTTCACTTCAATCCTTTGGTGCTTAAGTTTGTAATCTATTTCCTGAATTTTCTTCAGTCTTAGAATAGAATTTTGTTCAATCTATGCCAGGTCTTCCGCTCATAAAATGTAGCTATCCCAGTACTAGTATCTGAAACTTCAATGGGGGTTTTGTTGAAAATTCTTCTTGTCATATTTTATGTCTTTGTTTCGAGCTTCTTCACCCAAAAGCCAAAGATCTCATGCTCGTATATCTCTGTTCTTTAGTCATATGCATTTTCTTGGCTCTGACTGATTTGGTGAGTGATTCAAGATCTTTCTAAATCAGGAAAAAACTGTAACCAAGTTGAACTTTTGAGTCAATGAGGAACACTTATACACTCGGTATTATGTCTATACCCATACCCATTATTCTTTACTTGGCCTTTACAATTCATGCTACTCTGGCTGCCAATTATGTACCGAGAAAATCCTCCTAAGTTGTGGGGGTCCTCCTACAAGTACCGTTACTGATGGTCGCCAATGGAACACGGATATTGGGTCTAAGTATCTGTCTGCAAATGTGAAATCCATCGCATCCCAAGCTGCTACTCAAGACCCTTCAGTCCCTTCAGTCGCTTACATGAATGCTCGGGTTTTTCCCTCGAACTTCACCTATAGTATCCCGGTTGTTGCTGGTCGTAAATTTGTCCGTCTTTACTTTTATCCTGCTTCATATGCAAGCCTAAATGCATCCGATGGTGTTTTCTCTGTTACAATCGGGTCTTATATTCTCCTTAACAACTTCAGTGCTGCGCAAACCACAGAAGCATTGAATTTTGCATTTCTTGTCAAGGAGTATTCGATCAATGTTGAGGGTGCAACATTGGATATAAGTTTCGTCCCATCTGCCAAAGCTCCAAAGGCGTATGCATTTGTGAATGGGATTGAGATTGTGTCAATGCCTGATATTTATAGTTCCACAGATGGAAGTTTGATGATTGTGGGTCTGAATTCTCCCTTCTACATTGATAACAGCACTGCACTTGAGAATGTTTATCGGTAGAATGTGGGTGGAAATGATATTTCCCCCTCCCATGATACAGGTCTTTATAGGAGCTGGGGGGATGACTTGCCATACATCTATGGGGCTGCCTTTGGGGTTGCGTATTCTGCCGACAACATGACCATCCAGTATCCTACAAGCATTCCTAGTTTTGTTGCACCACTGGATGTTTATGCCACTGCTAGATCAATGGGGCCGAATCCCAATATCAATCTTGCTTACAATTTGACTTGGATTTTCACGGTTGACTCTGGATTCTCTTACCTAGTTAGGCTTCATTTCTGTGAGATTCAGGCAAGTATAACCAATATTAATCAAAGAGTGTTTGATGTCTTCCTTTATAATCAAACTGCGGAGCCAAGGGTGGATGTTATTTTCAAGGCAGGCTTGGCTGGGGTTCCTGTGTATAAGGATTACTTGGTTCTTGTTCCAGATGGAAGTCCACAGCAGGATTCGTCACTTGCACTGCATCCTTACACATCTTCCAACCCCATGTATTACTATGCAATATTGAATGGAGTAGAAATATTTAAAGTTAATGATACAAATGGTAATCTGGCCGGCCCGAATCCTATTCTTGCTCCTAAACAAGATTTAATTGACCCAACAAGAACTAGACCATCATTTGGTCATGGTAAAAGAAAGAATCAGAAAGCAATCATCATCGGTGTTGTTACTAGTGGAATTGTCTTAGCCTTTGTTATTGGTTTCTTTGTTGTTGCTTCTTACCGTTGCCAGCATGGAAAAGACTCGAGTGCAAGGGAAGTTCCTTCTAGGTGGCACCAAGAACACGGACATGCAAAAGATTCAAGTGCAAGGGGAGTTCCTTCTAGGTGGCACCAAGAACATGGACGAGGATTTACCAAGAACCTTTGTCAACGCTTCTCATTTGCTGAGATCAAGGTTGCCACCAAGGACTTCGATGAGGCTCTACTCCTTGGGTTTGGAGGTTTTGGTAAAGTTTATAAGGGAGAAATTGACAATGGAGCAACCAAAGTAGCAATCAAACGTGGAAACCCACTCTCTGGGCAAGGAGTACATGAATTTCAAACTGAGATTGAAATGCTTTCAAAACTTCGTCATCTCCACCTCGTTTCATTGATTGGCTATTGTGAAGAAAACTGTGAAATGATTCTTGTTTATGACTACATGGCTCATGGTACACTGCGTGAGCATCTGTACAAGACCCAAAAACCTCCATTGTCTTGGATGCGAAGACTTGAGATATGCATTGGAGCTGCTCGCGGTTTACACTATCTCCACACTGGTGCCAAGCACACTATTATCCACCGGGATGTTAAGACAACTAACATTCTCTTGGATGAGAAATGGGTTGCCAAGGTTTCCGATTTTGGGTTGTCAAAAATAAGTCCCGCCTTGGATAAAACACATGTAACCACTGTTGTTAAAGGTAGTTATGGGTATTTGGATCCAGAGTACTTATTGTTGCAGCAACTGACTGAAAAATCTGATGTTTACTCATTTGGGGTTGTTCTTTTTGAGGTCTTATGTGCTCGGTCAGTATTGGACCGAACACTTCCAGAGGAGCAAATGAGTTTGGCAGAGTGGGTTGTACACTGCCACAAGAATGGTACACTCGATCAGATAATTGATCCTTATCTAAAGGGAAAAATTGCACTTGAAAGCTTTAAGAAGTTTACTGGGATTGCAATTAAGTGCATGGCTGATCAGGGCATTGACAGGCCATACATGGATGAAGTTTTGTGGAACCTTGAGTTTTCTTTGCAGCTACAAAGGAGTGCAGAGGAAAGCAACAAAGGTATTGGTGGAAACCACATCGAGGAGGAGCCATACGTACCCTGTAAATGGAAGAAAGATCTTGATGCATCTCCAAGTTTTAATGGGGGTGGAGGTTCGTTATCTGAAGAAGACAGGTCTTTGAAGCTTAATGGTGGTCGTCTTTGGACTGGGTTTTTTTAAGTGAGCAAGTTCGAAGTTCTAGGCAAATCGTTGTTGTTTGTAGTTATCGTTGCACTCTAGGCCTATAGAAATAGAAGAAGGCAATTAATCTCTCACATCCATTTTCATGTTTTAATGTGGACATTTTTTATCTCTTTTTAAATAGTATATTTTTGCATTAATTAGTGATATTTGTCTAAAATAGTGAATATAAACGAGTGTAAGAAGATAACTACACAACATGATTTTGTACTCGCTTATGGATATTAGTGTAAAACAAGTTTCTTTGATGTTATAGGCTTATATTTTAATCTTTTATGAAGATGCTCTAGGAATTTGTGTGTTCGAAACTCTAGTTCATGATGTTCATCCATTGATTTTTCACTTTATAAATAAATTGCCCGTGTCATTCATAGAACATCATAATTGTTTAATTTGATTAAGTTTATTTAATTCTGCTAAAATCAACCAACAGGGTCTATATCATTCTTTTAGCATTGATTAATAAGGTTAAGTGCCTAGCTCCAATGATAATAACTCAACAATTAATTTGTTTTTTCTTTCTCAATGCAAGCCTAAGATGTTTCTATATACACGGCCTATGGCTACGTTTGGCTAACGCGTTTTGCGTCCACGTCTGGCGCAAAACGCGTTTCAGCCTTTTTTTTTTTTTTTTTTTTTTCTGCGCACGGGTTTATGGGACAAACGGCTACTGTTCATTGAACAGTAGCCGTATTTTGTTGACTTTTCAGCTTCTTTTATCAGTTTGTGGGTCCCGTAAACAGTGCACGAGACCCACAAATTTCACTTTTTAACAACTTTTTCATTAAAACTGGGTCCCACAGTACTATTCACACATTTAAAAATTATTTTGCTACAGTATTTTTCAGTTTTCAATTTCAGTTTTCAGCTGTATCCAAACGGACCCTATATATACTTATGAAATTCAGTTTTTTATATAAAAAAATCAATTGGGTTTTTTTATTAAAAAAAATCATAGCCAATTTCTATGTATTGTTTAGATAGTATTGGAAGGGGAAACCTTTTGTGATCCAAATCTTTTAGAAAAGTTTAGGGCTATTTGAATTTGTTGTTTCGTAACTCATCACTCTGTTTTCATCACTCATAACTCAAAATATGTGAGTTCCACAAAAAAACCCTGTTTGGATTTGTTTCCATCACTCAATTCTTTGATTTTTGAATGATATGTTATGGAAACTGAAAACACATTCGAGATATTTTCGGTTTTCAAAACTCAGTTTTGATATTTTGGTAATTAAGCACACACATGAGTCCCACGGTCAGAGAAACATCACACCAGGCGCTACTTTTCACAACAAATCCAACGGCTCTCTAATCCAATATCACTATACTCCATCTTCTACCAAAGAAAGTCCTCACATGAACTGAAGCCTCTGCAGATCACCATACTCCATCTTCACGCACGCAGTGGCCGATCCGAGCTCAGTCAACCCGCGCCGCCGTGTCACCTCATCCAATCCGCGGCAGCCACAGCTCAGACCGGCGAACACTTCATCCCCTTTTTCTTCCTTTTTGCGTTTCTCATCTCAGTTCGTTCTTTCTTTTTTCTTCTTTTTTCTTCCTTTTCGCCTTTCTCATCTCAGACCCATAAAAAAAAAATCAAGAAACAAACCTTTCTTTCTCTGTTCTTCGCTGCAAGCATCAGTTCTTTCTTTCTTTTTTCTTTCTTTTCTTCCTTTTCGTCTTTCTCATCTCAGACCCATAAAATAAATAAAAAATATCAACGATTGGGGCAACGAATTGGTTGTTGTGGGTTTGTGAATTTTTTGGGTGCTTCAAGGATGCTAATGAATTTTCTCAGATCAAGGATGCTAATGAATTTTCTGGGTTTGTGCTTCAAGCTCAAAACCGAAGTGGTTGTTGTGGGTATTGGGGGTTGAAGGAAAAAAAAGAAAGAAAAAAAATAAAGAAGCTATGGGTTCGGTGAGTTTGGGTATCGGTGGTTGAAGGAATAATAAAAAAAAAAAGTAAAAGCTGCACCTAGTGCCGCCGCTGGTGATGGTGGAGATCGTCGCAGGTCCGAGCTTCTAATATCAGCCGCTGGGGTGGTGGTGGTGATGGTAGCTAGTTGCTGCTGCTAATGGATGTGATTTTCAGTATGAATATGGGTATGCGATTTTATGATTATAGGTATGTGATTTTCGGTGGTTGTAGTGGTGGTGAGCTATGGTTGTTGTGATGTGGTGGAGAGAGACACAGAGGAAGATAGGCATTGCTATGGTGAAGAGCGAGACAGTGAATAACAAAGAAAAATAGGGAGTGAAATAAATTAAAAATAAATAGTGTTTTCTTTTTTGAGAAAGTAAAAATAAATAATATTGAATGTGATGTGAAGGATAAAGAAATGAGGTTGAAGTCTCTGGTTTTGGGAGAGTACTGGGGGCTAAAGGCCAAAGGGAAAAGGAAATGATGAAATGGTGTGAGGCAGGTAGGCTAACAGGAATGCCTGACATGGTCCTTAGGTATGGGTACTACAAAATGTAGAAAAAATTGAGTGATAAGAAGCTGAAAACATGTGTCAGGTGGAGTATAGAAAATTGAAATATTTTAAGTGATAAGTGATGAGTGATGAAAATTGAATGAGAAGTAATGAGTTATGACAAAAAAAAACCAAACAGAGCCCTTAAATTTTGATTTTTGTTGGAATGCATAGTTTAGACTAAATGTCTAATTTTGTTATTTTGTCACTCATAAGGGATATTTGTAATTATTATTAATGACTATTTAAGAGTAATAAAATAAATATTAGGGAATCGAAAAGCTTTATAAGCAGAGAGTTTGAAAGTCAACATGATATCAGAGTTTTTTTTTGAGAAGGAAACATGATAACAGAGTTGATCTCAACTATTGCCAATGCAGCTATTGCTTGACCTCCAGCATGGTTGTCAATTGGTTTTCAGCTCACTCTGATGTTGGCAACCACTCCTAGAGTCAATGATGTTGTCATTGACAATTTTTGACGACGTGTAGTCAATAAACCCAATAAAGTGGTTGCCTAACATTGGCGATCACATTTCTAATCCTCTCGATTGCTAGTAATCGTTGGACGTTAATCACACAACTCGAGGAAAGTGGTCGCACAACCTTGATGACCTAGACAATTACAAGAAGCTGTCCATGAGAGAGAAAGATAGAGAGTTCCTTTTAAAATCAAGGTTTTTAGACTCGAACCGTTCATTGAACCGTAAAATGGAGAGGTTTAAGGTTTTTGAGGTCGAACCAAGGTCGAACTAGGGTCGAACCATGATAACGTCATAATTAATTTAATAATTATTTAAATATAAATAAATATATTAAATTTGTAAATATTAGCAAAATTTACTAAAAATATCTTAAAAATTGAAACAAAATACATAAAATAGTACATTATAAGATTAACAAAAAATAGTACAACATAAATAAGCATAAAAAGAATTTTTTATAATAATCCTTTAAGAGAAATCATTTCAATTAACTAAAAATGACTTTTAAAATAAATTCATAAATTGCATAGGTATTATTCTTAAATAAAAAGTTAATTTAGTAATATTTAATATGTTGAGAAAGATGACATAGAAGTTTAGAAACTATAAATCATGTAAATTTAATATAAATTTAATAATATTGCATATTAGCTCCCAAGAAGAGCACTTGGTCCGTTGGTCATGGCTTCAGTCCAAGGGAGTCAATACCGTACCGGAGGCTGTACCGGTCTGGCCAGCGGTACGATATATTTCGGATACCGGTCAATACTGGTGTACCGTTTCGGGTTTACCGTTAGTACAACAATATTATAATATTAGAAAAGCTTGTGGGTGGTAATGGTAAACCCAAAAAATAAAAATTTAAAAAGCTACCTATTCTGCCGTTGGAACTCACAAAAACTGAGAAAAAAAGAAAGAAAGAGCCAACCTGTCATCACGGCTTCCAAGGTTTATCAAGTTTTTCTATGTTCACACATTATTGCTTGTATACTTCCCACTTCACATTTTTAGATCTCAAAACACACACTCTCTTTCTCCAAAAAAAAAAAGGGTTAAAGCTTTTAGTTTTAGCCTCTCTTTCTCTATCTATCACTCTAAGCTTTAAGCCCCATTTTGCAACGTCAACGAATCGATGGTGCCACCATTCACCTCCGGTCAGCAATATCGTCCCAGTGTTAAGCCGAAAAAATCAATGGCGTAAAGGGCAAAGAGCTGGAGAGAGCCCATCCAGCATGAAGAGGAGAAAACCAGTAGATTAGATGGCGTTTTTGGGTCAAGTTCAATACCGGCCGGAATCCGATATTTACCCCGGTACGGCCGAAATGATCCCAGTATAACCGATATTTAATCTGGAACGAAATCACGACGTTTCTGTACCGGCCAACCTATCGAAACGGAAAATACCGGCGGTACGGTACAAAATCGTCTTCCTTGCTTCAGTCTGGCTTAAAAGGTGTGAGAGCTCAGGTTCGGATCCTGGTAGCCGCATTTTTCTTTAATTTTTCCCTATTCCATGACCGATTGAACAAGCCTACGGTTCGTCCAGTTTTCCCGATTGAACCTCGGTTCGTCCGATTCTCTCACAACTCACTGATACCTGGTTCTCTATGCTTAAAAAATCGAATTTTAGTCTGGTTCTCGGTTTTCCCCATCGGATCGCCTCGGTCTGATCCGGGTTTCAAAACCTTGCTTAAAGTGAGAAAGCAAAAATGAAAATTCTATGCTAGAAAATTGAAACTAGTTATCAAGGTGAAATATGAACTTTTTTCAATGATTACCACTTTTCTCTACTTTGTTATTGTCCAAAATAACGAAAATGAATGGTAAAGATTGACAAAGTCTTCAAATTGACTTTAATTAATTGACAAAATTATAAATATGAGACCTAATCTAAAACATGATATAAATGCTTGATCTTTTTCTATGATTTTACCTTTTAATTTTCAAATATCAATGGCATGAGATTGTTCATTGTTGAGTTGTTAGCGTTTCTTTAGAGAATTAAGTAATCATGTCTCAATCACAAGTTTGAGATTTATATATATATATATATCTATATATATATATGATGCCAAAAATCGTCAGTGAGCCGCACGATCCTCACGTGCTCTAGACAGAACCTGCGAAACAGAAACAAAGAAGACCTTGTAAAGAGTACCGGTGTGGTACAGACCAAATACCCTCCGAATGTTAAGTTAGAGAACTTTCATAACTCTAGAGTGCCAGACCTGGGGTAAATTATGCGTACCTTAATTTGTGAGTGCTTTGGGGTTTTTATAGTAATGTAGAGCTGACCTTCGTTTCTTGGTGGAGAAGATCTTTCCTTGTAGGAAAGATCCTCATTAATACATGTACTTTACAGGATCCTTTCCTTGTAGGGGTTCCTTTGATTAGGGTTGATCTTGGGATATAAGAAACTTCCTTACATAGACATCTGTGGGGGTCAAGTTAAGCTAGGCTGGACCCGTCGACCTCCTTAACCCTGTCAACCTCTCCACATCCGTCAGTCATGAATTCCCATTGGCCTATGGAGGCGCTATCGAGTTTCATTGTGGGGTCGTCACGTTTGGTGTCATCGGCCTCACTCTTCTGTTGGTTTCCGTGAAGCTGACGAGTATGTGGGTGCTGTCGACCTTTTTAAGCAATGTTTCGGGGGTATTAATTTTATGACTAAAATATCCCTATCAGCTGCCCCCTACTTCGTGGTACCATCAGCTTTGGCTGATGGGGCCACAGAGTACTAGAGTATTTATGACCATTAATTAGGTGTTTTATCGGAGAGCGGGTCATTAAATGGTGTAGGCATTCTTAAGCTTAAATGCCAGGCGACACGTGGCACTCGCTGGTTGGCCTCGTTTCCAATCAAAAGCGTCACTTTTTTTGTCGCGCCTCTTCGCTCTATAAATAGTTCACCACCTCCTCTCATTTTTCCTTCTTTCATCTTTGCAAATCTTGAGAGAGAGAGCTGTCATTTCATCATCTTCGCTACCTTCAACTTGCTGATCCCGTCACCTCTACAGACTCGTCTAGTAACCTTGTAAGTCCTCTTCTCTTTTTCATTCCTTTTCTATTTCTGTTTTTCTAGTTGGTCGTCACTTCTATAGAGAGACCCGTCAATTAGGTTCTTAGAATACCTCTGTCGCTTGTAGGTGAATAGATGTCAAGAGATAGAGAAGCGACGAGTGAACAGTTGTCGTCAGTCCGTGAGGGAGAAGCTTCGACGAAGTCTACCTGTCAGGTCATGGGCCCGAGGAGGGCTCATCCTGGTCTTTAGAGAGGGAACCATTTGCCCATTCTCCTGATGACGAAGAAGATTTTGATGAAGAGGGAGTAGAGGAAGAGGACGAATATGACGAGGGAGAGGGGGAGAATGAAGAGGAGTACGAAGAAAAAAGAGAGCGAAGAGTATGGGGGAGAAGATGACGGGAGTGAGGATGAGGGTAACGGAAGAGCTTCTGAAGAAGGAAGTTTAGGAAGCTCTGGGGATGGTCACACCCGTCCTTTCATCCTTCCCGCGATATGAATAGTCAACGACTTTAAGTTGACGATGACGACCAATATCTTCAAGACCTTATGGGACCGTTATCAAATCCCTGATAACATTCCAATCCATCATCCCAGAAAGTTTGAAAAGTGCTACTCTGGGAAGATCGCGGATGTCGGCATGTATGACGCCATATTTGCGGCAGGATTGAGGTTGCCATTGACGGCATTACACCATCAATTGGCCATTTTCCTAGGTCTATCCGTTAGTCAAGTAGCCCCCAATGCTTGGAGGATATTCATAGAGGCTGAAATTCTTTGGGGTCGTCTTAACGGGGGGAACCATCAGCTTACCCTGGACGAGTTCTTTTGGTGCTACAGACCCCAGCATATCTCCTCATCTAAGGGGATATATCATTTTGCAGCGAGGAAGAAGTTGCTTAGGTTGGTATCGGACATGCCCGACTCCAATAGGATTTGGAAGAGTAGATATTTTTTTTGTTTAAGGGACGAACTGGGTATGCCGTCAAGAAGAGTGGGTGACGATGCCTCATGGCTTTGACAATACTTGGGGTATCGTCAAAGATTCAGGTTTAGTACCATCTACATTCTCACTTTTTCTTTATTTATTTGTTTCCAGTGTAACATCGTCTGTTTTTTCTCTTTTTCAGCTAGCGTTCGTCCACACATAACCGACGAGCAGGAAGCTTTCATCCGTCAGGTTCTTGAGATCCCTTTTGACGAACAGAGGTGCAGGGACCTAATCACCCTTGACACGTTGTACGCCTACTGTGGTGGTCCTGAGCCGACGCCTGAAGCCCATAGACTGAACGCTTATTCTCGTCGACGTAAGTTCTAACATCTTGGTTCTTTCCTTCCGTCTGCTTCATACTTATGCCTGCTTATCTAACATTCGTCTTTTACCCTTTGCAGAAATAGAGGTAGCTAAACAAAGGGCTTTAGTAAGGGCATCAGCTGCAGTGCGCAAGTAAAAAGAAGGGGCCTCCTCGTCAACTCCTAAGGGCATCATCAAGGGGTCGTCCAAGCGAAAGAGCGAGGGGAGGGACGACCGTCCACTCAAGAAAGGACCGACCCTCCTTGCAGGTGACAAATCAAAGAAGTCGTTGCCTCCCAAACCTAGCCATGGAGCTGGCAAGGGTTTAATGACGGCGATTGGTCCCGTCAACCTAGGGAATCGTGCGTCGTCTTCTCATGCATAAGGAACATGCCGTTGAGATGGTTAAGTCAATCATCAAGGAAACAGACTTAGACCCTTATGCCGAGTAGACGACGGAAGACTTGGGGGCATCGGGTCTTTTTTACCTTTCTAGGATACGTCCTTTTTTCAAACTCTCTTTTATTGTTGTTCATTCATTGGTTGAGGGTTTGTCTTGTTTTTAGGCACTGGTGCGTATGAGGGCGCTTCAAGATAGGAGCGTCACTCAGGAAGGGGTGATCAGTCGGCTTAGGAAGTAGAATGAGACCCTGACTGACGAGCAGGAGCAATACAAGGGGGCCCTCCGTACTCTTAACAAGGAGGTGACAGCCTTGACTGAGAAGCTGAAGGAGGAAGCCCGTCTCTGAGAGAAGGCGCAAGAGGCCAAGACGAACCTGGAGAAGGAGCTGACGGCCCTTTGTGAGCGGGTAGAGACGGCCAGGGTTGACGCCATAACAGAGTTCAAGGCTTCTCAGCCTTTTATTGATGCCTGTGCAGTCTACTATGGTGACGAGTTTGAGGACTACCTGAAGTAGGTCAGGTCCGTCTACCCAAACCTGGATCTATCCAAAGTCACCATGGACGACCCTCTGCCAACGACCCCTACAGGTGGCAATACCATCAGTGAGGAGACCGACGACTCTACTTAGTCAGAGCCGGATCCAAAAGATGACAGTGTGGTCCTTGCTCAACCTACTGTCGAAGGACCCGTCGCTCCCTTGGCTCCATCTATTGATGATCCTCCTCTTGACCCTTCTGCCCAGGACACCCAGAATCCTCCTGCCAAAGATGACGAGAAGCTTCCTTCTCAAGACACCCAAAACCTTTCAGCCTAGTTTTTTTTTTTTACTTATGTATTTTATCTTATTTTCAGACGATCTTAAGTGCCCTTCTTGTTTTTGGGCCATGTTGTAAACACTTTCTTTTATTTATGGTGTCTATTTAACGTTTTACATCCGTCACTTTTAGTATGCTTTTGCTATGTATTGATCTATATTTTGGGATATGCATATGTCCGTCCATCTTTGTGCATACATGTTAGGATGTACTTGTCTCCTAAAGGACTTGGTAAATAACTAGGATGAACCTGTCTACTTTGGTGTACTCGTCCACCTATAGACTTAATAATGAACTTGTCCACTTGGACTAAATAATGAACTCGTCCACTTGTGGACTTGATAATTTCAAGGCATTCCCATGGGATGAACTTATCCACTTGTGGACCTAATAATGAACTCGTCCACTTGTGGACTTAATAATTTTAAGGCATCCCCATGGGATGAACTCGTCCACTTGTGAACCTAATAATAAACTCGTCCACTTGTGGACTTAATAATTTCAAGGCATCCCCATAGGATAAACTCGTCCACTTGTGGACCTAATAATGAACTTGTCCCCTTGTGGACTTAATAATTTTAATGCATCCCCATGGGATGAACTCGTCCACTTGTGGACTTGATAATTTCAAAGCATCCCTATGAGATGAACTCGTCCACTTGTGGACCTAATAATGAACGTCCACTTATGGACTTAATAATTTCAAGGCATCCCCATGGGATGAACTCGTCCACTTGTGGACTTAATAATTTTAATGCATCCCCATAGGATGAACTCGTCCACTTGTGGACCTAATGAATTCGTCCACTGGTGGACTTAATAATGAACTCGTCCACTTGTGGACTTAATCACAGATGTAGTTTCACAGAGGCACATGCATACATAGGTCATATTTGAATAACTCCTCTTATTGTGATAAATGCGAGCATAAGTAAAAAATTGTCCTTGAAAGAATAAAAAGCTGCCTTTATGGTTTAAAAAGTATTGTAGATAGCAAAAATTAACTAAAAGGAAGTAAACTGGAAATGAAGAGTGTTGTTCTTCATGCCATTGTCTACTGGTAGTATTTCTTCAAGTGCTTCGTGTTCCACGGGTGGTGCAACTTTTATTCATCTAGCGTCTCCAGGTGGCAGGTTCCTTTCCTCTGCCATAAAGCAATCCTGTAGGATCCTTCCCAATTAGGTCATAGCTTTCCCTAAGAGGGATCTCTTGTAGTGCCCGTCACTTTTCTCAATACGAGATCTCCAACCTGGAAGTCTCTGTGCCTGACTCTTGAGTTGTAGTGCTTGGCCATGAGGTTCTGGTACCACGCTAATCTTTGTTTGGTCGTTGCTCTAACCTCATCCACCAAGTCAAACTGCAAGCGTATAGCTTTATCGTTCCTGCTCTCATCATGGTTTCCCACTCTGTAGCTTATGAGTTCAATCTCAGCTGGGTTGACGGCCTTACTCCCGTACACTAGCCGAAACGGCGTTTCTCCTATAGGTGTCCTCGCTGTCGTCCTGTACGCCCATAGTACACTTGGTAATTCTTCTGGCCATATACCTTTTACCCCCTCGAGCCGAGTCTTGATGATCTTGAGCAAGGATTGGTTCGTAACCTCAACCTGTCCGTTGGCTTGAGGGTGGGCAAGGGAGGAGTAGTGGTTCTTGATCCCTAACTGTGAGCAAAATTCCCTGAAGGAGTCGTTGTCGAATTGCTTTCTATTATCGGAGACCAAGACCCTGGGGATTCCGTACCTACAAATGATGTTTCTCCAGACGAAGCTTTATACGTTCTTTTCTATGAAGGTAGCCAAAGCTTCAGCTTCTACCCATTTGGTGAAGTAGTCTATGCCAACTATTAGGAACTTCAGCTGTCTCATTGCTATTGGGAATGGGCCCATGATGTCCAATCCCCATTGAGTGAAAAGCCATGGGGCTGTTATTGGGGTGAGCTTTTGTCAGCTATCTAATGACGTTGCTGAACCTTTGACATTTGTCACAGGCTTTAACATAAGCCTGGGCATCCTTCTGCATAGTAAGCCAGTAGTATCCAGCTCAAATTAGCTTGTGCACTAAAGACTGTGACCTTGAGTGGTTCCCGCAGATCCCTTCATACACTTCTTTCATGACATAGTCTACTTCTTCGGGGCTTACGCACTTTAGGTGCGGGCAGGAGAAGTCTCTCTTGTACAAGACGTCCTTTATTAGAACGAATCATGCTGCCTGGACCTTCAGCTTCCTTACGACCTCCTTACCATCGGGTAGCGTGTAGTTTTTTAAGTAAGAAATTATTGGTGTAGGCCAATTGCTTCCCGAGTCTATTTCCTACATACCGACGTCGTCTATTAAAGGTGAGAGTTGAATAAAAGAAAGTACCTTATTGGGGATAAGCATGTGTTCTGCTGATGCGACTTTCGCAAGACGGTCGGCCTGCTCATTCTCTTCCCTGAGGATTTGAACAAACTTGGTCTGAAACTCGCCCATCCGTTTCCTCACTTGCTCTAGGTATTTCTTCATTCTTTCCCCTTTGCAGTCATAGTCACCATTCACCTAGCTTGTGACCACCTGAGAATTGCAGTACACAACCACACTAGAGCCTTGTATTCCGTTTCATTATTGGTCGTAGGGAAGTCGAGACGAACCATACACTCGATCTCGTCCCCTTCTGGAGAACGAAGCACTATACCTGCTCCACTAGCCTGCCTGTTAGACGATCCATCCGTGTGAATACTCCATTGGGGATGTTCTCCTACCCTTTGGCCTTCCATGTTGGTGAATTCTGCAATGAAGTCAGCGACCACCTGTCCCTTTATGGCAATACGCGGGCGGTACTGTACTTCGAATTCGCTTAACTCTATTGCCCATAGTGCCATCCATCCAACTGCTTCAGGGTTACTCATTGCCCACCATAGAGGCTTATCTATCAGGACAACCACAGTGTGGGCCTAGAAGTATGGCTTGAGCTTACGGGCTGCGATAACTAAAGTGAAGGCGAGCTTTTCCATCGGTGGGTACCTCTCCTCTGCGCCACAGAGTGCTTGGCTAGTGTAGTACACGGGCTTCTGCACCCTATCTTCTTCTCTGACTAAGGCCATACTAACAGCAGCCGGGGAGACAACCAGATAGAGAAATAGCTCTTCCCCTGGTTGGGAGAGACTTAGCAATGATGGGGAAGAGAGGTATGCTTTTAGATCATCAAAAGCTTGTTGGCATTTAGCCATCCACTCGAAGGACTTCTTTAGCGTGCGAAAGAAAGGTAGACACTTGTCCGTCGCCCTTGAAACGAACCTGTTCAACGCAGCTATCTTGCCGTTGAGGCATTACACTTTTTTTGTGTTTCTTGGTAGTGCCATCCCCATTATGGCTCGGATCTTGTCTGGATTGATTTCGATACCTCTCTGAGACGCCATGAACCTTAAGAATTTTCCAGCCGTCACTCCAAATGCGCATTTTCTTGGATTAAGCTTCATGTTATAAAAGCGGAGGGTGTCAAAGGTCTCTTTGAGGTCTTCTAAATGATCGTCCTCCCTTCGGCTTTTACTAGCATGTCATCCATGTAAACTTGGACATTTCTTCCAATCTGATGTGCAAACATTTTGTTCATGAGCCTCTGATACGTTGCGCTCGTGTTCTTGAGACCGAACGGCATCACCTTATAGCAAAAGAGGCCTTGGCTGGTGACGATTGAAGTTTTCTCCTAGTCAACTTCATCCAACTTGATCTGGCTGTAACCAGAAAAAGCGTCCATGAAGCTTAATAACTGATGTCTTGCTGTTGAGTCTACTAGGATGTCAACCCGCGAGAGGGTGTAGCTATCCTTGGGGCACACCTTGTTCAAGTCGGTAAAGTCTACACACATCCTCCATTTCCTGTTGGCTTTTTTAACCATCACTACATTGGCCAGCCAGTCAGGACAGTACACCTCCCTGATGAATTTTGCATCTTGCAATTGACTTCTTCCGCTATAGCCCGATCTCATTCTTGGGCGAACACTCGCTTCTTCTGACGGATAGGTGGAAAAGAGGGTGACACATTCAACCTGTGCACTATGACTGAAGGGTTGATCCCAAGCATGTCTTCATGACTCCAAGCAAAGACGTCCTAGTTTTCTCTTAGGAATGTCGTGAGCACTTGACGGACTGGCAGACTGGCGAAGGTGCCAATCCTAGTCGTTCGCTCAGGCCTAAAGTTATCGAGAAGTATCTCTTCCAATCTTTCAACGAGCTCTGCGACCACCCTCTGTTCTTCAATGTTCATGGTCTGCAAGTGGTCGTCCATCTCTAGCATTGCTATGTAGCACTCTCGTGCTGCCACTTGGTCCCCACGTACCTCTCCTACTCCATACTCAGTGGGAAATTTGATCATCAGGTGATAGGTTGAAGTCACGGCCTTCCATGAGTTGAGGGTAGATCTGCCCAATATGGCATTATAGGCAAACAAGCAGTCGATAACAAAGAATGTAACATGCTTAGTAATTTGCTGAGGGTATTCGCCGACTAGCACGGGCAATATGACTGCGTCGAAGGGGTATACCTCGTTCCTCCGAACCCAACGAGCGGCGCGTTGGCTGGTACGAGTCGCTCTCTTTTAATCCTCATTTGCTGGAATGCCAGGTAGTAAAGGATATCAGTAGAGCTTCCATTATCAACTAGAACCCAGTGAGTATTGTAGTCCCCTACCCGAATACTAAAAACAAGTGCATCGTCGTGTGGGTGGTGGAGATGTCAAGCGTCTTCTTACGAGAATCCAATTATAGGGTTGTCGACTCGCGCCATTTTTGGGACGAAGCCTGTCAGCTGGACGTTTTGAACCATCCTAAGGTAAGTCTTACGGGCCTTCTTGGATGAACCTGAAGCCGTGGTGCCCCCTACAATCATCCTTATATCCCCTATGGGTGGCCTGAGGTGCTCGTTATCCCTTCTAACAACCTGCTCCTGTGATGGATCTGCCCTTTCTTTGCTGACAAATCACTGTAGTTTCCCTTGTCTAATAAAGGCTTCAATCTGCTGCTCCAGATCATAGCATTCAGACGTGTCGTGACCGTGGTCCCGATGAAAATGGCAATATTTGTCTCTGGACCTCTTGCTGGGATCTCCCTTTAACTTGCCAGGCCACGTCAAGGTCGTGTCGTCCTTGATCTGCATCAACACCTGATCAATCGGGGCAATCAGCGGGGTAAAGTTGGTGAACCTTCCAGTGGGGGGTTTGAAGCGCCTGTCCTCCCGTCGGTCTCCGGTTCTAGTAATCTTTCGTCCCCTTTCCTGCCGGGCATCGTCTTACCTTTCCCTCTTCTTGGGTTTCTCTTCTCGGGCTAGCAGCGCGTCCTCTGTGTTCATGTACTTAGTAGCTCGATAAAGCACATCTGTCATGGCCTTTTGGTCGTTCTTGTATAAGGAGAACAAAAACTTCCACTTTCGCAAACCATTAGTGAATGCAGCAACTAGTATCTTGTCATCAGCTTTGTCTATCGAAAGAGCTTCCTTGTTGAAACGGGTTATGTAAGACCTCAGTGTCTCGTCTTCCCATTGCTTGATGCTCATCAGGCATGCAGTGGACTTTTTATACCTGTGTCCCCCGATAAAGTGCGAGGCAAACTACACGCTTAGCTCCTTGAAGGTACCGATGAAGTTGGGCATCAGTCTGCTGAACCACACCCTTGCGGGACCCTTCAGCGTAGTTGGGAAGGCTCGGCACATGATCTCATCCGCCACACCTTATAAGTGCATAAGGGTTTTGAATGTCTCTAGGTGGTCCAAAGGATCCTTTGACCCGTCATAGGCTTTTATCTGCGTACTACGGAACTTTGCAAGAAGGGAGAATGAAGTGATGGGTGTTGTGAAGGGCAAGTCCATCCGATGGACCAACTCGTCAAGGTCGTTTGACACCCACCCCTTAAGGGCATTCATCATGAGGTCCATCCTTTCCTTCATCATCTGCATCTCCACGACCATATGTGGTAGTGCCGTATCTATGACAGATGGACGGCTGGTATCTTGTCGCTCTTGCCTACTTGGGGCATGGTTGCCTTCCGGTCCTTCTCGGTCCCTCCTTTCGGCGCTGGTGCCCTTTTGCTCCTCCCCGTGACTGTTGGGCCCAGCATCCCTTTGGTGTAGCTGTTCCTCTAGGTCGTGGTTCTGCTTGGTAAGGCGTTCCATAGCCGCGGCTAGGGTCTGTACCTATCTTTCAAGGGCAGTAGTGCGTGGTTCTTCTCTGGTATGGTTATTGGTTGCCATCGAGCGAGTACCATACAACTCTTTGTCTGAGAAGTGGTAATATGGTTGTTACTGTTTTACTCTCTTTCCCACAGACATGCCAACTGATGATGCCAAAAATCGTTAGTGAGCCGCACGGTCCTCACATGCTCTAGACAGAACCTGTGAAACAGAAACAAAGAAGACCTTACAGAGGGTACCAGTGTGGTATCAACCAAGTACCCTCCGAAGGTTAAGTTAAAGAACTTTCGTAACTCTAGAGTGCCAGAGTTAGGGTAAATTATGCATACCTTGATTTGTAAGGGCTTTGGGGTTTTTATAGTAGTGTAAAGCTGACTTT
The DNA here is from genome assembly GCA_030021035.2 of Notholithocarpus densiflorus. Taxonomy (NCBI): domain Eukaryota; kingdom Viridiplantae; phylum Streptophyta; class Magnoliopsida; order Fagales; family Fagaceae; genus Notholithocarpus; species Notholithocarpus densiflorus. The sequence goes on from JARYZH020000046.1 coordinate 2,507,980, forward strand.
CGTTTCTTGGTGGAGAAGATCTTTCCTTGTAGGATCCTCATTAATACACGTACTTGCGGGATCCTTTCCTTGTAGGGATTCCTTTTATTAGGGTTGATCTTGGGATACAAGAAACTTCCTTACATAGACATCCGTGGGGGTCAAGTTAAGCCAAGCTGGACCCGTTGGCCTCCTTAACCCCGTCGGCCTCTCCACATCTGTCAGTCATGAATTCCCGTTGGCCTATAGAGACGCTGTCGAGTTTCATTGTAGGGTCGTCATGTTTGGTGTCATCGGCCTTACTCTTCCGTTGGTTTCCGTGAAACTAACAGGTATGTGGGTGTCGTCGACCATTTTGAGCAATGTTTCAGGGGTATTAATTTTATGGCTAAAATATCCCTATCAATATAAATATCTCTATCAATATATATATATATATATATATATATTGATAGGGATATTTTAGCCATAAAATTAATACCCAAACATGTCTTTTCCCATTATGTAAGTGCACAATTTAGATCGAAGTGGACCAAAATTAGCCAAAGTGATTCAAATTGGACCAAATGGACTGAATAGGACCAAATAGGAACAGGATGGGCCGAATAGGACTAAATGGACCGGATAAGAACGAATGGACCGAATAGGACCGATGTGGATAGAATGGACGGAATGGGACCAAATCAGATTGAAGTGGACAAACTAGGCCCAAGTAGACCGAATAGGACCAATGTAGACTGAATAGGACCAACGTGGATAGCATGGACCGAATAGAACCAAAGTGGACAAAATGGACCGAATATGACCAAAATGGACCAAATAAGACTAAAGTGGATTAAAGTGGACAGAATGGACCGAATAGAACCAAAGTAGACAAAATGGACTAAATAGGACCAGTGGACAGAATTGACCGAATAAGACCAAAGTAGACAGAATAGGACCAATGTGGACTGAATAGAGCCAATGTGGGCTAAATGGACCGAATTGGACAGAAGTGGACTGAATAAGACCGAATGGACTGAATCGGACCTCATATAACTTAAGTGGACAGAATGGATTAAATAGGACCAAATTGGATCAAAGAGGACTGAATGGACTGAATAAAACTAATGTGGATTGAATAAGACTTTTGAATTTTTATCATTTTTATTGCATTTTTAGGGCTCATATTTCTAATTTCTAATGTCTATTTTAGTATTTTCTTTGTATTTTTAACTCAAAACTAAAGAGTTTAGCCCAATTATAATAAAATTTCATACTTTTCAACCCAAAAATTAAGAAAAAAAAATGAATTTTTGAGCTAAAATTAAAAAAACAAAAAAAACAAAAAAACTTGCAAAAAGAATCAATTTAAGGCCCAATTAGTCAAAAATGGACTGAAAGGAGACCGAAATTGACCGAGTGGAGCGAATTGGACCGAGTTGACCAAATTGGACTGAAGTAGACCTAATTGGACCAAATAAAAATTTGATTAATTTTTTGGGAGAACAAATTATCTTCAAAAAAAATTTAGAAAAAAAAAATTATACATTATATTACAATACAAAATAATTATTTATTCTCACACATCGCATAGGTCTGCGACTAGTTTATTCATTATGTTTAAGATGATAAATTAATGAGTCTGGGTAACGAATGCCCTTAGATTATTTGTTAATGGATCATTTAAGGAAAATATTGATACCACTTTTATGAAAAATATATAAAAAAAATTAATTTCTTTTTTCTTTTCCCATAAAAAGTTTTTAAAAATATTTCATAAACCAATATTGATAAGACATTTGTTAACTTTTCTCTAATTTGATTATAGTTACCCTGAAATGTCACTTATACAGTTATACTTTCATTGCATTTTGTGCAACTTTGTTCTTTTACTTTGGGTATTCAATATTTTAGTAAGTGACATGTACATTTGACACAGGTATAAATGTTATTGGCTTATTGCTATTTTTTCCCCCTTTTCAAAAGGAGGAAGCTGATTGTATTAAGCTCGCAAATAAATGGAGAATTTCCTAGATATTAGTATCTTATTATCCAAGGTTCACCGACTAGAAAAAAAGAATCATGCATGTCAAGGATGAATTAATAGTAATACAAATGGTTAGGATTTTCATGATCTATTAGGTGTTACACCTAGTGATTGTAAATCTGGACTAGAATCAATGCAATCCAAGTAGTATAAATACAATTGGAGTAAGTTTGAATTTAAAAGTGATGAGGAGGGATGAGTCTAGTCAGAAAGACATTATGAATGGTGTGAGAGACATACCTAGGGGTCCAACAACATGCTAGTGTGATTCAAAAAAAAAAAAACAACATGCTAGTGAATAGTGTACCTGGGAAAATTGTTGAATGTAACCAATCCGACTGGTCTGTTTTTGATTACTATTAGGACTACGACCACTGTAATTGTCATGCATCTGCAACTTCTGGGAAATAATGTTCACTATTAGAATTATTAACTAATTAAGACCAATACCACCAAATTTTCAGGGACAGCTACACGCCTACTCTCACCTATGTAATGTGTTCATCTCAGAAATCAGCTGAGACCCACTTAAGGTTCTAATAGAGATGACCCAATTAAAGTAATTTAGGTCTGACACCAAAATGTTTACAAATATACACTTAGATTAGGTTAGAGTAGAAATTCTATTTTGTATTAAAAAAAATAAAAATTTTACTACTATTGATATGATCTTGTTGTGATTAGTGCATAATAAATGTGGCGACAATAATAGTATATGTGAGTTTTGTTAAATATTAACCCAATCACAATTGCCACATTAACAAGTTGTGAAAAAATTGGTGTATCTATCTTTACTCAATTCAAATAGTCCATAGAATCGTCTGAAATTAGCAAGAGAATCCATGAGGGGTCAGTGGATTCTAACCAAAAAGAATGCAACCAAGGGAAAAAAATGTGACTGATTTTCCTTTCAACGATTTCTGTAACATAATCACTTCCTTGTTGAATTTGTCGTCCACTGCCAGCTCCTAGCAATGGAAAGTAGGCAAAGTTGCAAACACAGTACCACAATTGGCATTAATCCAAAGTAAACAGTAAATGTAAGAATTAAGTTAGACTGTAAAAGAGATGAGGTAGATTATAGAAAAGCAAGCTCTACTTTGTTTCAGCTTCTCGTTTTTGTAACTCAGATTTTGTAGTAATAGTTGTTCAACTCCGACCTTTGGAGCTCAACTTCTTTAATCATTTGCTGAGTGATTTGGTGAGTGCTTCAAGATTTTTTCAAATCATTAAAATATCCATTTTTTGGTTTATAAAACCTCAACCAATTGGTGAAAATTTTGAACTTTGAGTCAGTGAGGAACACTTATAATCTTGGTTTTGTGTCTATACCTATACCCATTATTCTTTACTTGGCTTTTACATTTCATGCAACTCTGGCTGCCAATTATGTACCAACTGAGAAAATCCTCCTAAGTTGTGGGGTGCTTGCTCACTCCCAAGTGCAGGAGATCATAGCAATATAATTCTCGAAGTACCGAGGTCAAACCACAATGAGCAAGGTAAATTCAAAGACAATATAATTAAAAAAAAACTTTTGGTGAAGATGAAGAATAATTTTTGCCTAGTAATTGTAAACAAGAATAACAGTGATAACTGATTGAAGTCAATAATATAAATACTATGACATCGGGGTGTTTCCCTATATCGATATGAAATTCTTTGTGATCTAAGAAATTATATATTTTATAATTGATTGTTCTTATACAATTAAATACTTATGATTCGGTTGAACTGAGAAGATTCAAGAATGCATGATAACTTAGATTAATAATGCGGTTAGAAAAATTTTCAGAAAAAAACTCATTCACTTTAAAACCTGATTTCTATTTGAAACTATTAGAAATTCATCTAAACAATAAGAAAAACATGATTGAACTTATTGAAAGCATGGAAGAACTAATACATCAAAAGAAATCTAATTGAACAATCAAATATGTTGTTGATAAAATCCTAGAAAGAATCACATTGAATATTCATACTGTATAGTAGGGGTGTGCAAAACTTCACCAGAGCCGACCCAACCGACCGGTGCCGATGACACCGTCCCGACTGTAGCGCCGACCGAATGAGCTGAGGCCGGCGTTCGGACTTCACCCTCCGTTCCGATGCTGGTGCGGTGAAATCATCGGATTGAGAAATCCAAAACCTAGACTGTGCCGAACCGAACCGATACAGGATCTGTAGTTCTGTTTTTGTTTTTTTTTGTTTGTTTGTTTTTTTTTTTTTTTTATGAAGCTGATAAAACGACGTCATATGTACTATGTATGGGTGTTATAACAAAAGCAAAACGGTGTGTTTTATGCTAGGTTTTCAGATTCTCAGAGTATATAAGTTCATATTTGTCTCAGAGTATCTTTTAACTCTCTCTCTCGCTCTCAGTCTTGAGTCTCGCCTGACGCAGAACGACGATAAGCTTCTTCAAGTTTTCAGTTTTGTTTGTCTTCCTGTTTTATTGTTTTTTCCTTTTCATTTGTTTGGGAAAGCTGAAAGCATGAATAAGTATTTTTAGTTGGTTTGAATGTTTGATTAAGTTTAGCAGCTAAGCCTCACTAAGTCACTGAGTCACTGTACTACTACACACTTCCGTTTTGCAAAGCATTTTTAGTTGGTTTGAATCTCTCAAAGCAAAGCTTTTGTGAGTGTGACTGCCGTCTCATCTGTGTCTTTCTATTTTGTGGGGGTCCAACTCCAAGTAGCTGCTTACAGTTACATATATAAATATAATATTATATTAAGGTTGGATGCTTACAAAGTTACATATATAATATTAAGTATTAACTAGTAACTATTAAGGTTGGCTGTTTGTGTTTGTAGCTGCTTAACGTTTACGTATATAATATTATATATATAATATTAAGTATTAACTAGTAACTATTAAGGTTGGCTGTGGCCTGTTTGTAGCTGTTTACGTATATAATATTATATATAGACGGATGATTACATATATAATAATATAATATTAACTATTAAGGTTGGCTCATTTGGCTGTTTGTACTGTAGCTGCTTACATATAACATAATAATATTATATATACACGGAATACACGGATGCTTACATGTATAATATTAAGGTTGGCTGTTTGATTAAGGTTGTGATTTACTAATTTTTATATAAGACTTTAATAGTAGACTGTAAACTGCTGGAAAGACTATTATATTATATAGTCTAATAAGTATCCTGTTAGCCCCCCAAAAAATAATATAATATAAAATAACTATGTCATTAGTCTTAGTTGTTACTTTAGTAAGTTTATAGTAACTGTTAGTCTACTAAGTACTAACCTTTTTTTTTCTTCTTCAGCATTTTAATTTTTGAGGGAGATAGAGATTGAGAGAGTTCACGCTTTCAATTATTCACGGAGAGGTAATCACTAATCACTCACTATATTCAACATTTTGATTTTAAATTTTTAGTACTTAGTAACAACTGCTTTAAGTTTATATTATATATAATTAGCTTTTATTTTATATTTATATTGGGAACAATATAATAAATCCCTTGTTAATATTAGTGACATGAATTGTTGAGTAATGACTAATGATTGTTAATTTGTTAGTTTGTTATTGTTGTAACTATACTGATTAATTATATTTTGATATTGTTGTGAAACTTTGTTTTTTTGTTGGTTGGAAATTTTTTTATTAGATGGATGTCGATGCTCCACCTGGATTTAGTGCACCTGGGGACCTTAACCCACCTCCTCCTAGTCCTGGTAGTGCTAACCCTAACCCACCTGAACCTGCAACACCAATTGGACTTGGTGCATCACTTCCCCCACTATCACCTAAACAAGGTGGTAAGGACCCGTCTATAGTATGGCAGCACTTCATTAAGTTGGCTGGTTTTGATCCCATTAATCCTAGGTCTCAATGCAAGTATTGTAAAAATCAATATAAATGTCATGGTAAGAAAAATGGTACTTCGGGCATGTTGCAACACATGAAGGTGTGTAAGAAGTGGCCTTTTCCTCGTGATGATAAACAAAAAACTTTGTCTTTTCAAGCTAACAGAGAAGGGGAAAGTGGTTCAAATGTGTTAGTGGTTGCAAATTATAGTGAAGAGAGGTTAAGGTTGGCATTGGCAAGGATGATTGTCATTGATGAATTGCCTTTTAAATTTGTGGAGCATCGAGACTTTCAAGAATTTATGGAAATAGTTGAGCCTAGGTTTCCTATTCCCCATCGCACTACCATTGCAAGGGCTTGTATGAAGATTTATTCTAGTGAGGTGGATGTTTTGAGAAGGGCTTTTGTGGGGCAACGGGTTTGTGTGACAAAGGATACTTGGACGTCCATACAAAACTTAAACTAAATGGTAGTCACTGCACACTTCATTGATGGGGATTGGACTTACCAAAAGAAAATCTTGAACTTTTGCCCTATAACTAATCACAAAGGGGACACCATAGGTAGAGCGGTTGAATCATGTTTGTTGAAGTGGGGTATAGACCGGTTGTTTACAATTACCGCGGACAATGCTAGTTTTAATGAAGTGGCAATTGATTATGTGAAAAAGAAAATAAAAGAAAGAGATAGTAGTATATTGGGTGGTAAGTTCATGCATATGCGTTGTTGTGCGCATATCTTGAATTTGATAGTGCAAAGTGGGTTGAAATCCATTCATGAATCAATTGCCAAAATTCGGAATGCGGTGCGATATGTGAGAGCCTCTCCCGCAAGGTTTGAGAAGTTTCAAGAATGTGTTGAAAATGAGAAAATCAAAACCAAATGTTTGTTGTCCCTTGATGTACCAACAAGGTGGAATTCCACTTATCTCATGTTAGATTGTGCTTTGAAATTTGTGAGAGCATTTGATAGGTTGGAAGAGGAGGATGGGCATTATAAACTTTATTTTTGTGAAGCGGATGGGAATGGGAAAAAGCCCATTGGTTCTCCTAACTATCTTGATTGGGAAAATGTCAAGACTTTTGTGAAATTTCTTGGCATATTTTATAAGGCGACACTTAGATTTTCTAGGTCCTTGTTTGTCACTTCTAATACATACTTCCATGAGCTAATTAGCATTGAAGATCAATTGCAACAATTGTGTGGTGTTGATGAGGATCCACTTTTGAAGAGTATGGCGATAGAGATGAAAAAAAAATATGATAAGTATTGGGAAGTATAGATAATATCAACTTGATGCTTTTTGTTGCTGTTGTTCTTGACCCAAGGTATAGATTGAAATATGTAAAGTTTTGGTTTAGGGAGTGGTATGGAAAGGATAAGGGGGATGCGATGAGTTCTAAGGTTCGAGATGCATTGAAAAGGTTGTATGTGGAGAAAGTGGGTCAAAATGGAGCTTTGAGTTCTAGTGGTAGTGGTGCTTCATTGTCTAGGCACTCTAGGCCAAATGTTGGTAATGCTTCATTGTCTGATCGCATTAAAAGTTATAATAATAGGTTTAAACAACACTTGGCGGATGAGGACAGTGTGGAAAACAAATCTGAGTTGAATAGGTATTTGTTGGAATCTTCTGAGGACCTTGATGTGGAAGATTTTGACATTTTGATGTGGTGAAAAATAAATTCTTCTAGATATCAAGTCCTTTCCCAAACTGCCTTTGATGTGTTGGCTATTCATGTCTCTACAGTTGCATCCGAGTCTGCTTTTAGTATGAGGGGGCGTGTTCTGGATTCTTTCTGTAATTCACTATCTCCTAATACAGTTGAAGCCTTTATTTGTACCCAAAATTGGTTGAAGGATGCAAAGAGAAAAAGACCACTAAAGCTTCGGGAGTGCATGGATAATGTGGAGGATATGGATGGTTTTGAGATTGACACTGGTAAAAAAAAAATATATATATATATATATATGTTCATTTTGTTTGTTGTATAGATCAATTGTTTATTTATTTGCTCAATGCTTACGAGTCATTTTATTTTGAATGGGATTGTAGAAATTGCATCGGTTTGTCCAATGCCTATGGAGGAGGATCCAAGCACCGTTGTGTTGGATGATGATGAGTGATGTGCTACTCTTTGCTTGGAGTTAATTAGTAGTTAGTATTATGTAAGTATACTTGCTATTATCATTCATCTGTGTTAATTATAAATATTTTATTGTTCATAAATGTTTTATTGTTATTAACACATGTTTATTTTGTTTTGTTTAGTATTTTGTAGGAGTTCTAGAATGATGCATAGTGCAGACTTACTAGACAAAGAACTTACAAGAATTAGCATTCTTTTGCCTATATGCTAATTATATTTGTACATGTTATTAGTAGTGGACTTTTCACTAATGGTAGTTATTTAGGTATACATGGGTGGGATTATCATTGGGGATACAAGCAATTAGCATTCTTTTGCCTAAATGCTAATTTAATTTGTATATCTTTCTTTTGGCATTTGTGAATAGTGACAAATGATTCTGTAATACGTTATTAAGCGGATACATTAACGCTTATTGTTATTGACACTGACACACACAATGACATTAATGATATTATTATATGCTATATGATAGTATTTTGGGAGTTGAACTCTTATTGAGGCAATTTCAAAATATTTTTGCATGGTGAATGAAATGAAAAAATTTGGATAGTTTGGATCATTACTATTTGGGTGAATAGATATTTTTATGTGAATAGATTTTTTTATGTTGAACAGTTTTTTTTATGTGAACAAATTTGTTGAACAGTTTTTTTTTTTATTTTTATGTTGAACAGATTTTATGTGAACAGATTTTTTGCACAGATGGCTTGCTAAATAAAAAAAACTGTTTGTATTTACTTGAAATCTTGAACAAGTTGATATATTGATATTGGGCTTGAAAGCCCAATTTTTTTTTTATTAAAAAAAACAGTTTTTTTTTTAATATTTCAAATCAACCAAACCGACCGCAAAAAGCCGCACCGCTATAGGTCGGAAAACCGACCTTAGGCGGTGTGCATCGGTTCCAATTATTAAAAAAAAAAAAACGATCTCTATCAGTTCAGTAATAAATTTGGAAAAAAACCGCCCCTACCGAACCGTGCACACCCCTACTGTATAGAAGAAACATAACCCCTAGCCCTAGCAAAGAGTTTAGATTGCCATTAGAGAAAGAAAAATACAAGGTTTTCTCTGCCAAATTTGTTCTACACAGCCTCCCTTCCAAACCTTAACGTCAAAGTGTCCAAAGAAAATAAAACTTTTACTATTTTAATTTTCATCCAGATTTACAGCAGTAACTTGTGAGTTAATTTCGGCCTTCAAAAATTGTGAATTTCGAAAAACTCAAAACTAAAAAGCTGTAGATATTTAAGTCACAATTCCAACCCATCTGGCCTTGGGTCAATTGGATTTTTGAGGAGAGAGATACGCCCAAAAGAAAATTACACGAAATGAATGACATCTTATTTAATAAATGATGTAAAGATAAATAATATGGATTAATGCAGATCATGGCTTAATTATACAAATTAAGCATAATAATAAGGAGATAACATCCACATAAATATATAACACATATACATTTTAAGGCGTTATCAAGGAGTCCTATAGGTACTGATACTGATGGTTGACAATGGACCATGGATATTGGGTCTAAGTATCTGTCAGCAAATGGGAAATCCATCACATCCCAAGCTGCTATTCAGGACCCTTCAGTCCCTTACATGAATGCTCGGGTTTTTCCCTTGAATTTCACATATAATATTCCGGTTGTTATTGGTCATAAATTTGTCCGTCTTTACTTTTATGTGGCCTCCTATGCGGGCTTAAATGCATGTGATGGTGTTTTCTCTGTCACGGCCGGGCCTTATACTCTCCTTAACAACTTCAATGCTGCACAAACTCTGGAAGCATTGAATTTTGCATTTCTTGTGAAGGAGTATTCAATCAATGATGAGGGTGCAAATGCAACATTAGATATAAGTTTCATCCCATCCGCCAAAGCTCCAAGGGCGTATGCATTTGTGAATGGCATTGAGATTGTGTCAATGCCTAATATTTATAGTTCCACAGATGGAACTCTGATGATTGTGGGTCAGAATGCTCCTTTCTACATTGGTAACTCCACTGCACTTGAGAATGTTTATCTGTTGAACGTGGGTGGAAATGATATTTCACCCTCCCATGATACGAGTCTTTATAGGTCCTGGGCTGATGACTTGCCATACCTCTATGGGGCTTCCTTTGGGGTTGCAAATTCTGCTAATAACATGACAATCCAATATCCTATGGGCATGCCTACTTTTGTTGCACCAGTTGATGTCTACGGCGCTGCTAGATCAATGGGGTCGAATCCTCAAATCAATCTCAATTACAATTTGACTTGAATTTTCTCATTTGATTCCAGATTCTCTTACCTTGTTAGGCTTCATTTCTGCGAAATTCAGGAAAATATAACCAAGATTAATCAAAGAGTGTTTGATATCTTCCTTTATAATCAAACTGCTTAGAAAGGGGTAGATGTTATTGCCTAGGCAGGTGAGCAAGATGGGATTGCAGTGTATAAGGATTACGTGGTTCTTGTTCCAAATGGAAGCCCGCAGCTGAATATGTGGCTTGTGCTGCATCCTGTCCCATCTAGTAAGCCTGATTATTACGATGTGACCTTGAGTGGAGTAGAGATACTCAAAGTTAATGGTACAAATGGTAATCTTGCTGGGCCAAATCCCATTCCTGCTCCTAAACAGGATGTGATTGACCCAACAAGGGCTAGAGCATCATCTGATGGTGGTAAAACAAAGAATCAGAAAGCAATTATCATCGAATGTGTTGGTGGTGGAATTGTCTTAGCGCTTATTCTGGGTTTCTTTCTTATTGCTACCTCCCGTCGCCGGCATGGAAAAGATTTGGGTGCACGGGTAGTTCCTTCTTGGTGGCACAAAGAACATCAAGGAGGATTTACCAAGAACCATTGTCACCACTTCTCATTTACTAAGATCAGCACTACTACTAAGAACTTCGATGAGGCTCAGCTCCTTGGGTTGGAGGTTTTGGTAAAGTTTACAAGGGAGAAATTAACAATGGAGCAACCAAAGTAGCAATCAAGCATGGAAACCCACTCTCTGGGCAAGGAGTAGATGAGTTTCAAACTGAGATTGAAATGCTTTCAAAACTTCGTCATTTCCACCTGTTTCATTGATTGGCTATTGTGAAGAAAACTGTGAAATGATTCTTGTTTATGACTACATGGCTCATGGAACGTTGTGTGAGCATCTATAGAAGACCCAAAAACCGCCATTGCCCTGGAAGCAAAGGCTTGAGATATGCATTGGAGTTGCTCGCGGTTTACACTATCTCTACACTAGTACCAAGCACACTATTATCCACCAAGATGTTAAGACAACTAACATTCTCTTGGATGAGAAGTGGGTTGCCAAGGTTTCCGATTTTGGCTTGTCAAAAATGTATCCTACTTTGGATAAGAGTCATAAGACACATGTAACCATAGCTGTTAAAGGTAGTTTTGGATATTTGGATCCAAAGTACTTCTTGCTACAACAACTAACTGAAAAATCTGATGTTTACTCATTTGGGGTCATTCTTTTTAGATCTTGTGTGCTCAGCCAATATTGGACACAACACTTCTAGAGGAGCAAGTGAGTTTGGCAGAGTGGGCTGCACAATGCCATGAGAAAGGTATTCTAGATCAGATGATTGATCCTTATCTAAAGGGGAAGATTGCACCCGAATGCTTCAAGCGATTTGCCGAGATTGCAATGAGGTGTGTGGCTAATCAACGCATCGATTGGCCATCTATGTATGATGTGTTGTGGAACCTTGAGTTTTCTTTACAGCTACAGGGGAATATAGAGGAGAGTTACAAGGGTATTGGTGAAGTGCACATCAAGGAGAAACCATTCGTACCTTATAAGTCAAAGACAGATCCCCATGCATCCCCAGCATTTGATGGTCATGGAGGTCCATTTTCTCATGAAGTCACATGTCAACAGCCTAATAGTGGCCCTCTTTAGACCAGGTTTTTTTAGCGAGCAAGTTTGAAACTCTTTACTCTAGACAACTCGTTTGCACTCCAGGCCTATAAGAAAAACCCAATAACAAAACAAAGGGGCATCAACATTCAGCAATAAGACCCTTTATCTAAATGAGAATATATGTCCGCAATGTGAGCAAAGTTTTAAATTTGTTCCCTAATAACCATTCTAGTTTACCTATTTGGAACGGAATATTTCAATAACACACATTTCACTGTTACATTTCTGAAATAATTAAATAATGTAAATTTATTAATGCAGAACAATTATAAATATCTTAGCCCTTGGCTATCCACCCATGATCCAATAGTCTTATTATAATTGATAAACAATTAATTTGTCATATCTCTCCCAATGCAAGCTAAAATGTTTCAAAAAATAACTGAAATTGTGTGTGTATGTGTGTGTGTGTATATATATTACCAATTTCAATGAAAAGTTTAAAACTCACTGGGAGAGGGGGCATTGTGATTTAAAACCTATAGAAAATTTTAAAATTTGATCTTAACCATCTAATACATCTAGGGTCTACTTGGACCATTGGATTAAAACATGAATACCCAAATTTTGTCTTATAAAAAGCATACTTTTCATGGGGGGAGGCTTTTTGAGACAAATTTCCTGAATAAGGGTTTTTTTTCTCTCTTTTTTTTTCTTTAGAGGTATTTGGACTATTGCAGCTATTACATATGACATATTCATCTACCACAACAAAACATGGTCCAGACAATTTAGTACTTAGAGCTGATTTTATGACTCAAATCAAGCACTGACCAACATATGCAATTCATTTGAGACCCTACCTTTAGGATATGAGTGGAATCATCAAAACTAAGGAAAAGAGAGAACTTGAGTATCATGTTTACTTATGACATGTTTCTGGTAGGTAGTAGGCTTTGTAATTAGTGGAAGACAAAAGCGATTAGTCAAATCATGAATTTATAAGTTGAAATTTGTACGATGCAAAATAAAATGTAACATAGTTTCATATAATACTTTTAAAATTAAAATTATATCCCTAAGATTAAAGGTATATCCCTTTCTAGCTCTGATTTTTTGTAACCTTGATTACTAATTTTACTTATTAATGAGAATTTGAAACAATTTAGCACATTCCCCTTTCATACTGAATTTTTGATATATACAACAACGCAACAACAACAATAAAGCCTTAGTTCCAAAATTTGGAGTCAATTATGGATCCTCAATGGATTAGTTTATCTCATTCAACTTTCACACTGATTTTTTGATATATGCATCTCATAATTACTCCAAGGAAATAGTATATTATGTACTTACTTATGCATCTCGCAAGATCCCTTCCAAGCTTTTAGGAGCAAATCTACCCTTAACTACTAACTGCGGTTTTCCACCCAAAGATCCCCACTTGTCCCCATTTCAAACGATAAGAATGTCAAGACATGCTCTGGCTACCTATGCATCCCAAAACAATAGAAACAGTCAAAATGGCATTAAAGGTAACCATATATTTGTATGAGATAACAACTCAAGTAATAAATAAACCCAAAAAAAATAGTAATTATCTGAATCCTTTAAAAATCTTGAAGCAAAAATTTTATATTGGAATTTTTAAAGTAGATTAAAAAAGATGAGCACATAACCGTTATCTTAAACAGGTTCTCAGCAATAATACATGTGAAGGAAAGATTATGAATGTTTAAAAAGCAAAAACTAAGCATATGTTTTTCATAGATCATAAAATTTACAAACCCTGTCTTCTGTGCACCCCCTTGAAGAACTTGTGGAGGCCTCATAACTGTCCTACGTCTATCTCTTGCAATCTCAGGATTATTCTTGCAGAAGATATTGAAAACAGTATTGAAAAACTGCAGTCATATGAACCATGGACATTGCGATCTTTTACAATGAGATTAAGAATATCCAACTCCCCCCCCCCCCCTCCCCCCTTTCGCCTTCTTTCTAAAACGAACACAGCCAGTAAGACACCCAAAATGACCAAAGAAACATATAATCTACCAAAATCATAAAGGTCTCTGTATCATATTTAATTGATAATATGCACATGGACAAAGGTATGAAGCACAATTTAAAAGTGTGAAAACATTCAAAGAAACAATACCAGTTCATTAATCATCTTTCATCGCATGTGAATACATCAAATGAAAAATCTGATTTGTAGGAATAACATATATAACTCATTCTAACAACTCCAAAATAATTTTCCATGTATAGAAGTCTTACTAACAATTCGTTATACTGAATTTTCAAGAATAGATAAAACCAAGCATCCAAAAGATTACAAAAATAGAAGTCATGTTCTATATCCTAAACCATGAGAACTTCATCTGCATATAATAAAAGTGACCCAATTTCATAATGACATCTCAGAAAGTTGTTTGTGCATCATGAAAGTTTTCTACTCCCAAGTGTCAAAGCATTTTCAAGTGACAGGAATGACCGAAACCCTGATATCCATAGTGCCCAACGAACACAGAATGAAAATTTAGAGGTTTTTCTACCATTGGTAGTCTTCAACAAACAAATAAGTAAAAAAGCATAATTATATTCTAGAACTGTTATAAAGGAATTCAATAAACTTCATCCCAAAAAGTTCATACTCAGCGCAAGGCCCTTATTGTTGGGTTTGGGGGAGGTAGTTGGTAGGCAGCCTTACTCCTAATTTTTGGATCTAACCTTATTCCCACACTCAAACCTTCAGCACTTCATTTGTGCGGAGAGCACTTACTGTCGCATCAAGATCCAACCTTTATGCAAAGCATCATTAACAATCATAAAAATTGCAACTATATATACCAACAAGAAACCCAGAAGAGAGGAAAATATTGCCATCAATATCCTCCCAAGAATCAACATTTTTAAGAACTTCGGCTTGCACCTACACAGGCATGATGCCAACTTACAGGACAAAATGTATACATGCGACTGGTTTGTTGTTTAGGCAGGAAGATTTGAACTTACAGGTTTCTACTTCTGTTTACTCAAGATGAGCAAAAAAAGTCTCCCAATGACTACAACACAAGTACCGAGAATTCACACAGTTTAAAGGATTTTCTTTTTGTTGGTTTTGATCGAATATGCCACCAATCAATTTTTCCCTCTTATTTTAGTGTGTGCTTCCGCAGGAGCAAGCATGCAAGAATGAAGTTTAAGCTTGATGCAATTGGCTAAAATAGTTTCCACTTTATATGATTATCAATCAAATATAAAGTTACTTAATTTTGGTATGTTGGGTGATATCATTGTTGCTGAACCCAATCCTACATTGCATTTGCAGGTAAAACAGCAATTGAACAAACATTCAATACATATTAAAGGTTTAAGATAAAGGGAAAACGTACATAACAATTGTAGTGTTCAGTTGAAGTGTACCTCCCAAGTTTTCTACTCAGTCAACTTATCCACAGAATCATCAGAAAAATCCTGACCCTTCTTCTTTTTCTTCTTTCAAACGAAGCAATCTGCAAAAAAATACAAATTCAAACAGGGAAAAAAAATATTATTGGGTTATCTAAAGAATTAATTTATATGAAAATCTTAATGGGGACAACATAAACTAATATAGCAAAGACAACATTTGCGTTAAGAGTGAAAGTAAGAGAGTGAAACCTTGTTGTGGGTCATGATCGATTGTCATTTCAGTGCTTGTGTAATGAACTACAATAGCAATATCGTTGAGTTGAGTTCTCTTTCTTGTCTGGTCGTGGAGTTCAAGTTCCTTGGATGTGTGAACTCAACTGTGAATTCACCGAGCTTTCTATGATAACTTAAACATATCTAAAACGGCGACGTTTAACCATAACATTCTTCGCTTTTTGGGTTGGGCTTCAAAGATGACTTATCGTAGGCCCAATTGGTAGTAGTAGTCGCAGTAAAACCTTATTAGTGTAAGCCCAACTCCCAATATTTTTTTTTTTTTTCGAAAACATAGCTTAGACACTTATAGAACAACACCTAACTCTCATTTTAGCAATGTGAGACAAAGCCAAGGAGGGAATCCTTTAGAGAATTTTTTTTTTCTAGGGGGTTTTGGTCAAGTAATTAAGGACAATGAGAACGGTAGATAAAAGTTTTATAAGTGTAAGCCCAATTCCTAAAGTAGCTTATAAGCTCTATACACTTATCTATATTATCTATAAGAGAATTCTCCTATTTGGATTGGATTTTTATGCGGTTCAAAAATATCCTTAAATCTTATGTTTAACATGGAAAAAACTTGAGGACAACCCGGTAAAAATATATCTTCAACTCCACTTAAAATGCCTACAAAATATGACATTTTCCTACTAATTCATGTGTTGTAGTGGTACCCTTATGCTTTGAGCTCTTGCTTATAAAGCATAAGGGGGGCGCTTCTCTAAGCGATGTGGGATAAAGCTTCCCACATCAATTAGGGGACAAAACCGTGAGGGATATGTGGCGGGACGTTGCACAATAAGCATGCCCAAAGCCTGCCCCAAAGCGGACAAATAGATTGTGTTACCACAAAAAGGCGCTTTTGAGGGCAGTGCCCATCTCCAGTTATTGTCCGCTTTAGGCATGCTTGCAACGTCCGACCCTTTGGGTGGCATGCTTCGCAACGTCCGCACGGTTTTGTTGCCTCTCAGGAAAGCAAGACACGCCTCTACCACTACAACACGTGTTGTAGTGGTAGCATAATGTGTTGTAGTGGTAGAGGCGTGCCTTGCTCTCCGGAGAGGCAACAAAACCGTACGGACGTTGCGAAGCATGCCACCCAAAGGGTCGGACATTGCAAGCATGCCCAAAGTGGACAATAACTGGAGATGGACACTGCCCTCAAAAAGCACCTTTTTGTGGTTACACAATCTATTTGTCCGCTTTGGGGCAGGCTTTGGGCATGCTTATTGTGCAACGTCTCGCCACATATCCTTCACGGCTTTGTCCCCTAATTGACGTGGGAAGCTTGTCCCACATCGCTTAGAGAAGTGCCCCCCTCATGCCTTATAAGCTTGAGCTCAGGACATGAGGGTACCACTACAACATAAAGTTATTAATTATTGTTATTAAGTGAACTTTAATTATTATTACTTAGAATACTTTAATTTATTATTTATTAGTTTTTTGTGTTTACTCTTTTCAATTCTTTTATTTAACCATTCAAATCAATTTTGAAAACTTATTGGTCTTTCTAATTCATTAGGAAGAATTTTGTTGTCTTTTACATTACTCTATTAAAAATTCAACACAATAATATAATCTTTAAAAAAAAAAATGTCTTCACTCTCCACTATTCCACACCTCACTTCTACTACCTCACATTTAATTGTCTTTTAGTGTTTACACTTTATTGCTCACTTAATTTTCTTTTTTTTGCGATTTAAGATTAGTAAGTTACTAATTTTTGTGGTTGGACTTTTTTTTTTCCTTCAAATTTTAGATCAAATTAGTTTGTTATTGGGTTTTTTTTTCTTTTTGTTTAAAAATGTCAAGATAAAGGTTGGTGTTAAATTGGTTTCGTGGGGAAGTGGCTTGTATGGCCCAAATAAGGCCCAGAACGTACCCTTTCGAGACGAAAAATCTCTCCATGGGGTATATACCTTGGAATATGAATCAAAGGTAATCAGGGGGTCAACAGAAACCTCTTCAAACTACTTGAGCCTTTAACTCCAACCCAACAGAATCCCCCATCTTGGATCTGTTCCTGAATAACCACAGAAACCATTTGAGATGAAACACTTCAGCCATATTGCCCATGTCAGCACATATTCCGAGCTTCTAGGGAGTAGTTCTGACATGTACGCAAACATCCAAGGATGCTTTCTAGATCTTCCTTATAGATCTATAACAACTCACCTGCATTTAATGTTATAGATAATTTATCAGAATAAGACAAGAAGCCCTAAAAGTCTTTATTCATCATAACATATTTTTTTGCAAAATAACACCACCCATTTTCAAACAATTTCGTTAGTTAGCAATGTTTCTAAACTATTTAGCAAATTAACATCCCAAGTCTCTTAGACTCGAGTTCACTGTAGCAACTCGAGCCTAAGAGACTCGAGTTTCACGTTTTGACGAGATTCCACGTGGAACTTGAGTTTGTGAGGCTTGAGCTCCTAATAAGAAAACCAAATCAAAAACCCCAGAACTGGTCGGAGACTTGGAAGCTTTCTTGTTCTTCCTTCCTTTTTTTCTTTCTCTAGATTTAAGTTCCTGTCGTCCCACCCTCCACTTCCAAGCCCCAAAAACCCATGAACAAAACCAAACACAAAACCCAAAACAAATACCTGATCGGATCGGATCTTTTCCTCTAGCTCTTCTTCTTCTCCAAAACTCTAGGGTGTTCTTCTCCTCCACTAGAGTGGCAGCGAGCATCACTGAAGTGGCGGCTAGCATCAACACAGCTTGGGTTTGTGACTGGGTTTTCTGGGTTTTTGGTCCGACTCTGGGTTTTTTATTGGGTTTGTTGTCCCTGCTTTCTTAAGCTTGCTTGGGTTTGTCTCAAAAAGTTTTTGATTGAGTTTTCTTTTGTTGTCTTTGCTTTCTTAAGCCTACTTGGGTTTGTCTCAAGTTTTGATTTCTGGGTTTTCTTTTGTGGAACTCAAGTCTGTAAGACTCAAGTTCCACAAGAATTTTCATAGAAATCGAGTCTTTGATACTCGAGTTGCTACAGTGAACTCGAGTCTTAAAGACTCGAGATGTTAGTTTCCTAAATAGTTTGGAAACGATGCTAACTAACAAAATTGTTTGAAAATTGATGTTATTTTGAAAAACAATTCCATCTTAACCTTGAGAAAAGGAAAGCCTGATGCGACATAAGGCTGCCTAACTAAATTAGGACAGCACGTGCTAAAGCTCATGCTGGAGAAGAAAATGAGGCAAACAAAGTAATGGATAAGGATGAAAACGGGGAAGGAGGGAGGGTAGAAAAAGGAAAGGATGGACAGAAGAAAGGGGATGGCATTTTTTGAGATTGTAGGAGAGAAGAGAGATACCTAGTGAGGAATGTAAAAAAAAAGTGAGACAAATAAAATCTTAGATACTATTTCATCAAGAAAAGGATGCTTGGTTCTTATTCAAATCTCCCATTGCAGATTATAGCAAACCCATAATATAAATTAATTGTGATTATGAGCGCCAAATCGGACCTCCCTTGATTTGGTGTTTCCAGGTTTGTTATGGAGATTCTATTAAGAGGTTCAAATTTTTATTTTAGAGTGGTCATAACAAATATATATATATATATATATATATATATATATAAAAGATTGTCCCAAGTCAGGGGTTCAATAACCTCCCCAAGTATGTGGCGCCACTGTCTTTTATGGAGAGTTTTTTTCATACCTTTTCCAGTTGTGACAGAAGGCTGGTATTTGTAGAGAAGGGAGGTAAGTCAAAAAAAATTTTGTTCGGGTATAAATCATGTCCCTAAAAAACAGGTTCTCCTGTACACATGGGGTTGTTTTATTGGTTTGGCTTATAGGATGTGTTTCAAGGTGATCCATCTCGGCCCTCGGGTGTAGGCCGAGGACAAGTTCAATCATATTTAATGCAATTAAAGATGGGCAAAGTATATTAAATCTATTACAGATCACTACATCCTTACTCAAGTGAACTCTATTCGATGAGAATCGGGTCGTGAGCCTGATCCGACATCTCAAATGGGACTTGGGCCCAAACTGGTGAGGTCCCAAAGTCTAAAGATAGCTTTCCTAGCTCGACCCCTTCCTACCACCTCAACAATATTTGTAGTTATAGTGACAAGTTTTGTATTAAATTTTTTTGTTAACCCTTTTTTTTGTATTAACACGCCATCATACATGTGATGGGTGTCCCGTTCAACTGTTCACCACTAGCGCTAAGATCACTTGGCTGTAGTTGTCATGCACACATGTCATTACTCTGGTGGTCCCCACAAAGACGGCGACCACCTTAATTCATGGCACAACTACGCTTAAACTATATATATATATATATATATATATATATATCCATCTCTACTCTCTAGTAATAGGACCCACCTTAACCTTCTCAAATTGATGGCCAGATACAGCTGAAAAATTTTTAGGTAGTTTCATAATATAATGTAATAGTAATTTTTTTTTTTTTCATATTTACGGTGAATTCTATCTCATTTTTAGTTTTTAAATAATATTATACATATTTTTATATATTTTTTTGCTTACACATATTTTAAAAAAAATTGAAAACTTTTAGAGGGTGTTTGGTAGAGTTGTTTGAGAATTGTTGTTTAGAATTTTTTGAAATACATGTGAGTAAAAAATTGTGTGAAAATATATATAATATTATTTAAAATATAAAAATATGAGTTTCAACTCGCTTACCAAACAGGCTTAAACACACGTATCAAACGTGCCTATCATCTGAAAAAGAAAAGAAAAGAAAAGAAAAAGAAACAATTAAGGCCAAAACAACTCACGTCTCAGACCAAACTACAATAATAAATATAAAAAAAACAAAGGGCACGTAAGGCAGCTGTCCGAAACACGTAAAACTGCGTTAATCAATTGTCCTCTTTAACGCGTTTCCCTTCTGTGATCACTTCCTCAGTGATCTGTCATCAACTACCAAATGGCAATTTAGTAATTTCAGGGTCACATCAGTCATTTCATAACCTCACTGCACAGCAACACAAATGGCCTCAATCTTAAATTTTTAAGAAACTAATAACTAAAATAAACAGTAAGAATTAAGTTTGACTGTATAAAAACGCAAACTTTGCTCTTATTTATTCTGCTTTTGCTTCAAAGCTATTTTTACCATCATTGAAACACAAAGCTCTAGAACCCCAAGACGTCCGGTTCAATTCACTGAGTCTCTCAGCTTCTGGTCCAGAAGGTAAACTCTCTCAAGTTTCAACCCCCACATAGTCTTTCTTCTCAGCTTAAATGGCTTGAAAGTTGAAATCTTTCAGTTCAATCTGGGTGCTCAAGTTTGTATTCTGTGTCTTGCATTTTCTTCAATCCTAGTAGAATTTCGTTTAATCTATGCTGTGTCTTCGAGCTTGTTAAAGTTTCTTCCTTTTTAGCTAATTGGGTATGTGGATCTGAAACTTTAGTGGGGTTTTGTTGCAAAATCGTGTTGTCTTATTGTTAGCTCAGCTCTGATCTTGATTTGGGTGTTAAAAAGCTCTGATCTTTGTTTTAATAGTTGTTAAGCCCCGAGATTTGGTGCTCAATTTTTTTTAGTCATATGCGTTTTATTTGCTCTGATTGATTCAAGATCTTTCTAAATCAGGAAAAATACTATAACCAATTTGTGAAAGTTTTGAACTGTGAACCAATGAGGAACACTTATAAACTCGGTTTTGTGTCTATACCTATATCCATTATTCTTTACTTGGCCTTTACAATTCATGCAACTCTGGCTGCCAATTATGTACCAACCGAGAAAATCCTCCTAAGTTGTGGGGGTCCTCCTACAAGTACCGATACTGGTGGTCGACAATGGAACACGGATGATGGGTCTAAGTATCTGTCTGCAAATGTGAAATCCATCAAATCCCCACCTGCTACTCAGGACCCTTCAGTCCCTTCAGTCCCTTTCATGAATGCTCGGGTTTTTCCCTCGAACTTCACCTATAGTATTCCGGTTGTTGCTGGTCGTAAATTTGTCCGTCTTTACTTTTATCCGGCTTCTTATGCAAACCTAAATGCATCCGATGGTGTTTTCTCTGTCACAGCCGGGTCTTATACTCTCCTTAACAACTTCAGTGCTGCGCAAACTGCAGAAGCATTGAATTTTGCATTTCTTGTCAAGGAGTATTCGATCAATGTTGAGGGTGCAACATTGGATATAAGTTTTGCCCCATCTGCCAAAGCTCCAAAGGCGTATGCATTTGTGAATGGGATTGAGATTGTGTCAATGCCTGATATTTATAGCTCCACAGATGGAAGTCTGATGATTGTGGGTCAGAATTCTCCCTTCTACATTGATAACAGCACTGCACTTGAGAATGTTTATCGGTTGAATGTGGGTGGAAATGATATTTCACCCTCCCAAGATACGGGTCTTTATAGGAGCTGGGGGGATGACTTGCCATACATCTATGGGGCTGCCTTTGGGGTTGCATATTCTGCCGAGAACACGAGTATCATCCAGTATCCTACCAGCATGCCTACTTATGTTGCACCAGTTGATGTCTATGCCACTGCTAGATCGATGGGCCCGAATGCTCAAATCAATCTTGCTTACAATTTGACTTGGATTTTCTCGGTTGACTCTGGATTCTCTTACCTAGTTAGGCTTCATTTCTGTGAGATTCAAGCAAATATAACCAAGAATAATCAAAGAGTGTTTGATGTATTCCTTTATAATCAAACTGCAGAATCAGATCCAGGTGTGGATGTTATTGCCATGGCAAGTGTTGAAACTGGGGGACCCGGGCAAGCTGGCGTTCCTGTGTACAAGGATTATGTGGTTTCTGTTCCAAATGGAAGCCCACAGCAGGATATCTGGCTTGCACTGCATCCAGACACATCTACCAAGCCCATGTATTACGACGCAATTTTGAATGGAGTAGAGATATACAAAGTTAGTGATACACATGGTAATCTTGCAGGGCCAAATCCTATTCCTGCTCCTAAACAAGATGTAATTGACCCAACAAGGGCTAGACCATCATCTGGTGGTGGTAAAACAAAGAATCAGAAAGCAATTATCATTGGAAGTGTTAGTGGTGGAATCGTCTTAGCCCTTATTATTGGGTTCTTTGTTATTGCTGCTTCCCGTAGCCGGCATGGGAAAGACTCAAGTGCAAGTGAAGGTCCATCTGGGTGGCTTCCTCTTTCTCTGTACGGAAATTCACATTCTGCTGGTTCTGCCAAAACAAATACTACAGGAAGTTATGCGTCCTCACTTCCTTCAAACCTTTGCCGCCACTTCTCATTTTCTGAGATCAAGGCTGCCACCAAGAACTTCAACGAGGCTCTACTCCTTGGGGTTGGAGGTTTTGGTAAAGTTTACAAGGGAGAAATTGATGGTGGAGCAACCCAAGTAGCAATCAAGCGTGGGAACCCACTCTCTGAGCAAGGGGTACATGAGTTCCAAACTGAGATTGAAATGCTGTCAAAACTTCGTCACCGCCACCTTGTTTCATTGATTGGCTATTGTGAAGAAAACTGTGAAATGATTCTTGTTTATGACTACATGGCTCATGGAACGATGCGGGAGCATCTTTACAAGACCCAAAAACCTCCTCTGCCTTGGAAGCAAAGGCTTGAGATATGCATTGGAGCTGCACGCGGTTTACACTATCTCCATACTGGTGCCAAGCACACTATCATCCACCGAGATGTTAAGACAACTAACATTCTCTTGGATGAGAAGTGGGTTGCAAAGGTTTCTGATTTTGGGTTGTCAAAAACGGGTCCTACTTTGGATAACACGCATGTAAGCACTGTTGTTAAGGGTAGTTTTGGGTATCTAGATCCAGAGTACTTCAGGCGGCAGCAACTGACTGACAAATCCGATGTTTACTCATTCGGGGTTGTTCTTTTTGAGACCTTGTGTGCTCGGCCAGCATTGAACCCAACACTTCCAAAGGAGCAAGTGAGCTTGGCAGAGTGGGCTGCACACTGCCACAAGAAAGGTATTCTTGATCAGATACTTGATCCTTATCTGAAGGGAAAGATTGCGCCAGAATGCTTCAAGAAGTTTGCTGAGACTGCAATGAAGTGTGTGGCTGATCAGAGCATTGAGAGGCCATCTATGGGTGATGTGCTGTGGAACCTTGAGTTTGCTTTACAGCTACAAGAGAGTGCAGAGGAAAGTGGTGAAGGCATTGGAGGAATGGGCATTGAGGAGGAGCCATTCGTACCCTATAAAGGGAAGAAAGATCCTGATGCATCACTGGGTTTTGATGGCAATGTCACGGACTCAAGGAGCAGTGGAATGAGTATGAGCATTGGTGGCCGGAGTCTAGCAAGTGAAGACTCTGATGGGTTGACACCTAGCGCTGTATTCTCACAGATTATGAACCCGAAAGGACGTTAAAAATCACTAGTGATTGCATTTGCCACCGGCTGCTGGATTCCGGTAAGGCAATATGCTTTCTGGTGTTTGATCAAGCAGGTAGACATATTTGGATTTTCTTTCTTACCTTATTCATTTTACTTAATGTCGATTTTTTTTTTAGCATGGATGCGTTTTGATCAGGTTGATTCTAATCTGTATGTACCTCTAAGAGTGTAAAAATAATGTATGTACTACTTTTTATTGCTTTGGATGATAATATTAATTTCATGCTACCAATTTGTTTCCTCTTTCGCATTTGGATGGGGAATTTCACTTGTATTATGGACAACATTTTTCAGTAATATCATCACTTTTCCTGAATCCATGACATAATTTTTATATGCATAAATCACAACAGAGTAGTTGTGGAAAATGTCACTGATATTATGATTGAGGTAGTTGGTGCAAATTAGTGCTATGTTTGAACAAGTTTATTGGATAGAACAACCGTCCATTTCTCATAAAATAACAGAAATCATTTTTAATACGATTACGCCTTGCCATCAATTCTGGTATGTGAGTATCTGACACATGGGTGTGGGGTCTACCTGTAATTGGCCTAAAGAAATGAATGCATTACAGCAGACATTGAATTGTTCTTCCATATTTTTTATATGGTTTTTAGATTGATTATAAGAAAATCTTTAGGTAAGAAAAGATAGAAAAAGACGTGGGAAACGCTATAAGAAAGCTAGCTGTTTCTGACTTTTTGCCTATATTCTTTGCCCATATTTTTTAGCAATTGATGCATTGGAGGGGCTGGTTAGGGGGGTCAAAAATGATAAGTATATCGATAAAGTGGAATATCATAAGGTTCTACGTTATTGCTTGTTGTTAGTTTGTTACCCCACTAAGCTTTAGTGCTTCACATATCATATTTGCTGTCATACAAGTCTTACGTTATAAAGAACACGAAACCTTGAATCTCCTTTGTAATTGTATTATCCAAGTTTAAATGAATAAGTTTTTATGATTGATAGGGTAAAATATCAATTATGATTTATATGATGGGACTTTGGGAAATCCAAGTTTAAATTTTTGAAGGAATTAACCTCTGCTTTTCAAATGTTTATATCTATATATAAAAAGCGCCAATGCGCTAAATAGGGGTAGCAAAATAAGTCTAAATCCATTTGCCTATCCAAACCCACCCACTCTAATTGAAGTCAAACCCATCCAATTATTAGTTGGGTTAAATGGGCATCAACCCAATTAGACCCAGTGATTATTGGGTTTTAACTAAAAACCCATTGAGACCCATTTAACCCAAAAACAATATACACAAATTCAACCCAGCTCTTCCCATTACAAAAAAAAAAAAAAAAAAAAAGCCCACAGACATTTTAATGTATCAGGGTTTTCATTTTCCTTCATTTTCTCATCAAACAGAGAGAGAGAGAGAGATATTACGTTTTCCACTGCCAAGGACTTTGTGGACGGGCTTTTCTTTGCCGAAGAGCCTGTAAACCCTGGCTTTGGCAGAGCCGGAGGGACTAAACTTGTCTCTTGCAAACCCACAAGTTCTGCCATTGCAACCCGTAACCCAGACAACATGTGAGCTCTGCCATTGCAACCTAATCAACCCATGAGCTCCACCACCATGAGCATCCCAAATCAACCCATATCAACCCAAATCTACAAACATTAGCTTTGATCTATCATCTCCAACTCTGATTCGAGCTCCAGGTCGTCGTTAACTCCACCATAACCATGTTGATGAAGCAACCCAAAGTTGATCCACAAAGATCAATCAAAATACCAACCCACCACAAGCAACCCAAGCAAAATCAATCTGAATTTGCGAGAGAGCTCTGTGGAGAACACCAGTGTGTAGATAACTCAATAGAGATAATGAGTTACTATTCATTTATTCATTTGTTATTGTTGAATGCTAAATTATTGAGCTTGATGCATGCTATTTTTTAGGTGTTTAGTTATTGTTTTACCAAATAGCTAGTTTGACTACACTAGAGAGATAGCTCTCTCTCTCTCTCTCTCTCTCTCTTTTCATTTTCCTTCATTGTCCTTGAAGAATTTCTATTTGTTTCAAGGACAGTTACTTTCGAATTCCAGGAAAGTTTTGAGCTTGAAATGACATTTCTTTGTATTTGTTGCACTGTTTGGTTGCCAAGAAAGTGAGAGAAAATAGAAAAGAAAAGAAAGATTTTTAATATAATTGCTGATGTGAATGTGCTTATGTGGAATTTTTGTTTTCACTTTAATGGCATTTTGGTAATTTTGATAATTGGATAATTGGGTGAGTTGGGGTTTACCCATAATAATTGGGTTGGGATGGATTTGGGTTAGAAGCAATTAGTTAAATGAGTTTTAATGGGTAAATGAGTTTTATATACCCAACCCAATTATGCCCACTCCAAACCCACCAATTTGACACCCCTAGCGCTAAAGCAACCGTGTGTTTTCTACAGTAATTTGGTTTATTCAATACTTAAGCACTGTTTCGCTGCGTCTTTTTTTTTTTCCTTCGGGTAATCTGGTCCACTTTTTTTTTTAATATATAAGTTAACACAATAAATTGTCACAATATTTTCACAATTGTTGAGGTCTTAATATCTTATAGGTCAAAATAAAGTATCATGCTAGAACTAACTACAACTAAAAATAAAGGTATTGTGAAAAAAAAAAATTCTACATCTACAATATTTTTCACAACACTTTCATAATAAAAGTGTGAATGCATAAAGCTATAGTAGAAGTAACAATTTTTATTTTGTCCAATTTGCATTGTTCAATGGCCATTTTTTTTTTTTTTTGTTAATATGATATATATATATATATATATATATGTAGCTGTTAATTAACATAATAAACTGTCATAATATTTTCACAATTGTTGAGATGTTAATTCTTTAGAGGTCAAAATAAAATATCAAACTGGAACTAATCACAACTAAAAATAAATGTATTTTTATACTAACATAACAATTTTCATAATATTTTCATAATTATTGAGGTGTTAATTTCTTATAAGTCGAAATAAAATAATAAAATAAAAAATTGTGATCAATTACAATTGAAAATAAATATTTTGTGAAAATATTGTAATACTTGTGGTGTGAACGTGTAAAAATGACTGTAATAGCTAGTATATAATACAAAATGAGCAAACTTGAACAAAGCCGGTCTGGACTGAGTTTGTCCTGTCCTGCACGTGTATGCCACTTGTGTTTAATATTGACTTGCAATCCTTAAAACGTTGTCAAACAAAGATTTAGTTAAAATAAAGACAAATATTTTAAAATTAAGTGATTGACAATACTTGGACTGGGAGCATCCACTACCCATCTGTCTTGATTAAAATATCAAATGGCCAGTCAATTTTTAATTCTAGTGTCAATTCTTGCTTTAGAAAAGAAATTTTTTAATTTCATTATTTATTCTCATTTTCTTTCATACCAATCACGGGGTCCCACAATTTGAGTACTTGCTTTTTCTTTTGTTTATTTATTGTTTTTATAATTCAAATAGTGATAACTTAAAAGATAAAGGTTGACGTTTTTTACGTTTCTGTTAAAAATTTCAATTAAGTTTACAAGATTATTGATAATGAATAACCTATAAGACATAAATTATTCCTCGTGTAAGGTGGGGATGGAGATAGCCCGAGCAAACATTTTCATACTCATCTAAGAAACTTATATTGTGAGATATCACAGCATAGGTTTACGTAGGAACACATTATTAGGCATGTTATAGTGTCTTAATATCTCATATTGGAAGTAACTTCCTTGGACGAGTTTAAACTCTTTCAAACATTTTGATTCTGCATTTTCTAGCCAATTCAATTTGGAAATGGAATCTATCAAATGACATCACAAATAACACGATATA
The DNA here is from genome assembly GCA_030021035.2 of Notholithocarpus densiflorus. Taxonomy (NCBI): domain Eukaryota; kingdom Viridiplantae; phylum Streptophyta; class Magnoliopsida; order Fagales; family Fagaceae; genus Notholithocarpus; species Notholithocarpus densiflorus. Next base: position 2,535,767 of record JARYZH020000046.1, read on the forward strand.
TGTAAGGATTAAATCATTCCTATTTTACTTCAAAGTAAATTGAGATAATATTTCATGATAGAGATCCAATATTTCATTTACGTTAAAAGTAAATAAACCATTGCATCAATTAATTATCATTTTTTTTTTGTTGAAAAGATCAATTAATTATCATTCATTATTTGATGGATGAGATTTTAAATAATGTGACATTATGTGCATCATTAGGTACATGAGAAAATATCTCTCTTATATAAAATAAAGTCTCTCCAAATTTTTTAAAATAAATGGAGAGAACCATTTTCCTAAGTTTATACATGTCACGAAAGTTGTTCCTTTTACATGCAAAGCCTAACACCAAGGTCTATTGATCCCTTGTGATCTTTTTCAGTGTTTTTCTTAAACCCTTCAAAAAAAAACAAAAAAAAATCGATTACTAGTACTACCTAATATTGCAAAGGAGCATATTGCAAGCCAATATGAAACTGGCGCCTGCGAAGGAAATAAGTTCTGGGTCCACACGGATTCACAGAGGTTCAAATAATTGAAAAAATATATATATGGATTAGTCACTAAAGGTGGCCGAAAAGGTAAACAACACAACTTTGTTGTTTATTAGACAACTAGTCTGGCCCCAAACAAATGAATTTGAGTGTCAAAAAGCTGTTTGTTGCGTATACTGTCCATTCAGATTTGTTTTACAGCCCCAATCCAACAACTATTGAAATCTAGAGAAATTGAAATGGCAATATTATTTTCTTGGCTAAAATGCACTTTAAACCCTTTTTAATTTGGGATAATTTCTTAATCAGTACCTCCACATACACACACCCATGGCCTTGCAATATCAACTCCAAAAATAATGAGTTGGTTTCGTCTCATAAATGTTACTTGGAAGCTGATTTTGCAGTTAGGGGGGGGGGGGGGGTGGTAAACAGAACAATCAATTAATTAATTGTAATTGGTCAATTAAACATTTCATCCTTGGTTATGGAAGAACTCTTTAACACTAGGCATAATACAAGTAACATCAACCACTACAACTGTCTTAGGAAAAACAAGAGTTAAACTGATTCTCAGGTTTAGAAACAATAATTTCAGCCCAAAAAATAACTAGAAAACTGAACAATACTCCTATAATAGTGCTATTTACATGCCAAAGGAGGAAAAAAACAAGCAAACAAACAGCGAAGCATCCAGAATACTCAAGTGCATCCAGAACATTCTGCAGCCTCTCTCGCTACATAGAAGCAAGCATGTAGGTCATTTTGGATATTGGGAAGTTGAATCTATAATTGCAGTAATCTTCTTCTGAAGCTCTGGCTTGTTGGCTCCTACAAGCTTGTCAATTTGCTGTCCATCTCTAAGAAAGAAGAAAGTAGGAGTGGCTTTGATATCCCATGAAGTGCTGAACTCCTGCATCACATAGAAGCATATTATGATTTTGCCATCAATAGATTTAGCACAATCTTGGATGATAAAAAAAACTAAGAATATCTCTCCGCTAGACAGGTCAAATTTTCATTTTACACTAATTCTCATGTAATTTGTTTTTCCTATTCTTGTTTTGTTTTTTTATTAACACTTTTGTTTGGCATGTTTGTCATGCCGATGGAGTTTCTTGGCCACAGGCAAGATAGTGGCCTTTTATGTCCAAAATAGGTCCTTGTACCAAAAGCAAGCTCTATCTTAGGTAGCACTCAATATCTTTCCTAAGTAACAACAAAATAACACTACTTACAGTGAGTTCTTCAACATCGATCACTATGAACATGAGAGAAGGGTATTTCTCAGATAATTCAACGTAAAATGGCGCAATCATCTTACAAGGACCACACCATGTTGCACTGAAATTTGCAATTACCTGTTAAACATACAGCTTAAATTAAAATTGGAAAAAAAAAATATGACCACAAAATAAATCAACACAAAGAATCCTGTCCAAAAAAAAAAAAAAAACAAAACAAATCAAGGGAACCTTTATATTATATAACAATAGATGGGGCATGATTCAGCATCAGAGAGAAAGAAAGAGAGGAACTTGCAGATGCAAGATTTGGCATTGGACTGGCAAAAAGTGTTTGAATAACAGGAAGATGCAGAGAGAAAAATATGGGCCTACAAGTTCATGGTAAATCCACAATGACTTGTTACAATTTACAAGTAAGACCACAGACTAAATTGGCCAGAGTGTAGGCAAGACAATTTACACCAAGAACAGACCTCATATTAGGAAACAGCTTTTCATACAAAAATGCAGGTTTGAATGGTTCTTCTGTAATGATGCAAACGAACTTTGGAAATGGGTTCCCTACATGCTACTTAGTTGTCTTGATTGTATCAGATTGTAATTCTATTATCCAGAACTAAAATCATTAAGAGATTCTAGATAATCAACTGTTTGAAGGGTAATCTACCATTATGTGGACAGATATTCTATAAAATCTTTTATGGCCTGTTTGGAAGTTTAGAGAGGGAGGAGAGTAGAGGGGAGGAGAGTAGAGGGGAATGGTTCTCCTCCACCTTGTTTGGATGTTTTTAAAATTAGTAAGGAAGAAGGGAGAGTAATTAGCCCTTCCCCTTATTTGGATGTTTTAAAAATTAGGATTGAGAGGAGAGGAAATGATTAAAATAAACAAATTTACCCCTATTTGAAAATAGACTTGCAACATTGGTTTATTATTAATTTAGAAAGGGTAAATTAGGAAATTTATCTAGTTAATAATTTATCTACTCTACTCTCCCTCCAAATCTCTCCAATTTGGGGGAATTAAAAATGAGAGTTTAGAGGTGGTTGAAACCCCTCCAAACCCCTCCAAACTCCTCCTCTCCTTCCTTAAAAAACTTCCAAATAAGGTAATTGAATTACTCTCCCTCTCTCTACTCTACTCCCCCTCCTTTTTTAAACTTCCAAACAGGCCATTAAGCGTAGCATGAGGATCAAACTGGTAGGTCCCTCCACTAAACACCATAAGTTGTTTCCTGGATTTTCTGCACTTGATAGTCAATATCCAATATTCATTTGTCATTGAGCTCAAAAGCAACAGTCTGAACAATGTAGAGATGATGCCAGGGTCTCACTGCTTGATTCTTGTGATGAAAATATTCTAGACTAAAGAAGAACCTCAGTACGCGGTCATGTAATCATTACCACATTCACAAATATAATAATGTACATCTCATGGGAAAATATTAGTAGTAGTTCAGAGAAGAGACATGACAAAAAGACAATTAAGCTCCATATACATTCAACATGATTCACTATCCCAGCCAGGCCCCGCACACAGGGGGGTGGGGAGGAGGGGGGAGAAGGTGAAGAAATACTTACAATCTTGCCATCCCTACTTGCTTCTGCCATCTTTTGATCCCAAGACTCCTTGGTAGTGATAAGGTGCACATTCCCACCAGAAAACTCAACATTCTTATCAGAATCATATCCATCAGTTTCAGGCTGCAAGTATCATGAAAATCATATCGTCATTATGAAATGACTTGAGGTAAGAATGAAAAACTAAAATACAATTCACTCATTGAGGCTTTGAGGTATTTCAATAATTGACAGAACTAGATAGGTAAACAATATTTTGAAGGCAGTAAGCAAATAAAACTGGCATGCTATCTAAGAGATTTTCAAGTGCCTATCAACCATCTTTTAGTACTTCATGTAGAATTCTAAGTTGTCAAAAATTTATCCGTCAATCAACATGACACTCGTTGTTCCATGAGATCCTTTTTTTCTTCTTTATTTTTTAGTACATCTACTACTTTAGAAAGAGATTTTATTCACATACTAAACCAAACAAAGATTTTCATGATTCTAAGTGTGTCACATCATCACAAATCATATACTGTCTGGATAGCAAGAATATCCCTTCTTCAACAGTTTGCTCCATCTAAAACTCCAGCAACAGCATCTTTCCTCACAAGTCACAACATTGCTTGAAATTCTTAATGACATCAATAACTTCACTATTTCTTTTTATGGCTTTCCCATTCTAAATTTATCATGAAAAAGAAATAACAAGAGATCCATATAAATAACTCCAGTCAAGCAGTATAATAATAGTAACTAAAAGAGAAACCAATAAATCTAACCACAATATAAGTCATGCCATAAGCAGAAGCTGGAGTAGATAAAATAACGGAAAAAATAAAAGTAACAGAAAACAACCACCAAACTAGAGAAAAGTAAAAAAGCATATAACACATTGAACAAGACTATCCTTTTCACTTTCTACTTTTTCTTTTCATAAAAGAACTTTATTTAATAATTTGACAGAAGAGTCTCAGAAACAATTACCTTAGTCACGCAATTTCCCATTTTGATGTTTAAAATCTAAATTGCTAAACTTAAATGGTAGAACTCCAGAAGTACCCTGAAAGTTGAACAATACAATCTATCAAATTAACAAGACAATATACATACCCAAAAAGTCCATTAATTTACAGAATAATTTATGTAACAGAATGACAAGTAAATTTACTCAAACTAGGAAGAGAAAATAATATTATACTGTTGAACAAGACAACGGTATAACTATCAATCCGTCTCCCATACATTTAAAAAAACTACTAAGGGTTAGTTTTCTTACAAGCCAATTTATATATTTGTGTTAGTAACATAAATGTGTGATTAATATCTTCTAAAGTTCCTAGGCTAACTCCACTATGAAGCTCTTACATCCTAATTTATGGTCAGATTTTGTCAATCAGATTTTTTCATTTCATCCACACCTAATATGGAAACCAAAATAATGCTGAACTCCATGGTGAGTTACCCTAAAAACTCTTGAGAATTTCAATTTTAAGTGCATAAAGATGTATAATTTTTTTTTTTTCAAGAGTTTAATGTGTGAATTTAAAATTCTCAAGAGTTACCAAACTTTAAAGTGTTCCCTGTCTATGATTCGAATTGTAACAAATCATGTCTAAAACTAAATAAAAATAGTTTATCAGGTCTTACCAACCATAATAACCACCTGGGTAAGTTGTTTCCTCCCTATTAAACTTACATTAAATTCCTAGGATTTCTAAAACTAGTTTCTTGGAACTTGAACACCAGAATCTAATTTCTCAAGATTACAAACAGCCCAGAGTTTAAATTCTCAGGAATCTTAAATTCTCAAGAATAGCCCTCTAAGTATCTTTTAAACGCTCGGAATTTACTACAAAACTTATAATTCAGAAATAGAAGTTAGTTTCTTCCATCAATGTTCCGTCAATTACTCATACTTTACAATATTTTCCTTAATTACAATTATCGAAAAGGAAACATTAGAATACATAAACTATAAAACCAATATCTCTCCCAACAAAGAAAAAGGAAAACAAAACAAAAAGACTGCAGTAACCGAAAATCTAACATTAATATTTCACAAACAACATTGTACTTAACCTCTGATTGGTTTGCCAATAAAGCAAAGCAAAAGAAAACTGAGAGAAAATTAAACACCATAAGAAGAATTGAAATGAGGAATGCGAATCAAACAATAATAAACACGTAACCAAACAAAACAACAACCTAAATTTCGGAATGTAAAATGTTAAAAGCAACAAAAAAAATTGAACAAAGCTGAATTTAATTACCTCTAGCTTACGACCGATATGAAGCCCTAGTTAATCCAATATAACAATCTGGGCGATTTGAACGAAATTTAAAATTCGAAATTCGAAATGGAAACGATAGAATCAGAGTTTGACCATGAGTTGTGAACGACAACGTTGAAGCTGGACCGTTTCTTCGATTTGCTTTGGTTGTTGTTTTTGATAAGATTATAAAATAGGAATTTTCAGACACAAAACTCAGGTACCTTAAAAATTCTAGAACGGAAACTACTTTTATTTATACCGCTGTCGTGAGAAAGCCAGATTACCTTAATGCCCTTATTTGGCGTTACTGTGTAATTGAGTATATTGGGGTCATTTTCGTCGAATGGAACAGGTTTGGTGGGTTTTTAACTGATAACGGTAATAACAACGAACAAGGAATAATATGAATAACGGTACAAACTTATTAACGAATGCCACTTGGAGACCGTAGAATAATAAGAAGGCTCCAGGTTAAAAAACAAAAACAAAAAAAGCAAAATTCAATGATACTTGGTTTAGGAAATATTTTTTTAAAATTTTTTATAAAAGAAAAATTAATTGGTTTTTTTTACTATTTTTTATAATTTTTATAAAAGTATGAAACTATTTCTAAAATGAGTAATTACACCCTTCTCCCTAAAGATTTGGAAGAATGACACTTCGTCACAAACTTGAAGGAAAAAAAAAAAAAAACACTCACATCTCTTGAGGTTTGAAGAAATTAACACCACCCTTTTTGTTTATATTAGTAATGAAATATTCTAAATTTCTTTAAGAAATTCTTTACAAAAGTTTAAACATGGTTAGTAAAAAAAAAGTAAAATTTAGAATAAAAATGCAAAATTTATTAAGCACTAAAACACTTGCAATGGCAAATCTCTCTATAATCCAATAAAAAACAAAAACAAAAAAAGCAAAATTTATACTTAATATTTTTAAATATACTTTAATTATAAATTTTAAACAATGAATTTTAATCATGAGATAGGATAATTTCGGAAACTCACCCTTAAGCAAAGGGCAAGTTAGATAAAAAAAATTTTAAAATTAATTTAATAAAGTTTTGTTAATTTGATGTCAAAGAATGAAAATGCTTTTTCCCTTCAAATTTGGAGTGGAATGTCATTTGCTTAAATCTCAAAAGAGGAATAATTATCAATTTCTAAAATTGACTGTTAACAAATTCTCTAAAGACGCTGGTTAATCGGACTTTAACAAGAATACATTTTTTTTACTTTTCTACCTTGCTATTTATTTTCATCATTCACGTGAAATGTACTAAAAGTAAATGTGAGTTTTAAATAAGGATAAATTTTTGAGAGTACAAACTACAAACTTAGTATGAATGTCACACGGATACTCTATAATAAACTTTTGTGCCTTTTAACTTTTCTTGGAAAAAAAAAAAACTAAATAATGATTGATATACATTTACATCCTCCACATGAAATGTATTAAATGAAGGTGTGAGCTTCAGTCAACTCAACTAGTAATGTTAATAGTTTCTCAAAAAAAGAAAGAAAAAAAAAAAAAAAAACTAGTAATGTTAATATCTTTTATAGTTGAATAAAATATCTAGATTTGGCACAAAATTAATAGTACTTATAGTACACCTTCAAACAAAATTAATGGAACTTACAGTACACCTTCTTTTTCGGTTTGTATTATTATGATTTTTTAATTTTGTATACAATTTTTTGTCTTTCTAATATATTCTTTCAAATCAATAATAAAAGACTATTTAACTTTTAAAAACTCTTTTATCAAAAAAGAAAGGACTCCTCTTTATCAATTTTTGAACTTTTAAAGACTATCAATTTACGAAATAGGTTATAACATAGTCAAAACAATTTATATTTGTAGTTTACTAATTCCTAGAAACTGTTTTGTAATAAATTCTTCATTGCAAAAACTCTAAACTTAAACCTCTAAAACTAGGATCATGATCATTCCTAGTTTTAATTTTAAGGGTAACTCCACTATGAATATTGTAAAATCCTATCCATTTAGCATATAATCATTTCGCATACAATCAATATGACGTAGATGATACCAGCTTAATAATATTCCAAAAGCACATTGTCAAACCAATTACCCAGCATGCACATTTCAATTATTTAATAAAGAAACCAGTGGTGAGAGTCTGAAAACAACACTGATTTCCTTCATTTTCTTGAAACTTGAAACTTCAAAACAGTTTGCAATACTGACTATTCTACATTGCCAGAACAAACAGCTTCAGACAAAGAGTGCATAACCTGTTTGCACTTTTGGTTATACAATTTCACAACATTGTTCTGACCAACATGCTTAAATTCCACCCTCTTTCTAGCATCCCAACATCCCCAAGATACATAACAAACAACAAGGTGAGACAAGAAAATATGACTAAACACGTTCTTCAAACCAAAATCCAAATTTGTTGTCTTAATAACCATCATCCCATTGCATACTTCTGTGTCCAGCTGCGTGCAGTGGCTTCATACTTGGCCCGGTCAGTCTTATACATGTGGGCAATCTCCGGTACAAGAGGATCATCAGGATTTGGGTCAGTCAGCAATGAGCAGATAGAGAGCAATACCTGATTTGCACCCAAGTTTTATTAGGTACCCAAAAAAATGTCAAATTCCTATCATGACATGAATGGCAATGTCAAAAAATTCTGAAATAGAAACTACCAAGCCATAAATTTCCATGTTAAAACATTACATAAAAATAGTCACTTTTTGGAGTAACATTCAGCGCTTGAAAAATGAATACTTGCAACCAAAGATAAATAAATAAAAGTGGGTAGGAAAACAATGGGGTTTAAATCAATAACTAAATAAAACCAATGTTATCTAGCACAAAGCGTTCTGGAAAGCTATTAGAATCATTCTCTTTATCATTTCTCTATTATACCTTCTGCTGTTTTTGTGTATGCCTGTGAGCATGCCATTTCCAGGTTAAAGAATAAGGATATTAACTGTAACCTAGATTATTAACATAGGTTTAGCACAAAGTCAAACCTTAGAAATTGTAAGAGCTGGGCTCCACTGTTCTTTAAGGATATCAAGACAAATGCTTCCATTGCTATTGATGTTTGGGTGGAAGACCTTGGTCCTAAATGCAACCTGAAGAACAGAAGACCATTATCCTTACCATACACACAACATTACAAAACAAGCCTTTCACACAACAGACAAGCAAACAAACAAATACATGATCACACAAGATGATATTTGCACAATCAAAAAGTTCACCTTAGGGGGCTTGAAAGGATAATCAGGGGGGAAATGAATAGTAACTAGAAAAACACCTCCCGCATATGGGCTATCAGTGGGTCCCATAATGGTTGCTTGCCAATGGAACATGTCTTCAGCTACAGGACCTGTTAAATATAGACAAACAACCCCAAGTTTATTGCAACAAAAGTTTAGATAAATAACATAGTTAGTATCATTGAACACATGCCTAGCAGGGAGCTTACATCATTAACATAATAGTAAAACCAATGGTATTGGAGAATCAACTTTATTTTATGCTAGGAGAATCACAACAAAAACTACTTTATTAGTTTATTACTCATGTGATTAATGTTCAAGAACGCGAGGAGCAGAGACCTATATACGGTTTTTATTGGCCTAAGAAGAATTATATGACAAGAGTCTCTGGGCAAGTAAAATCAAAGGTTTGAAAAATAAAGAAATTCCAATGAAGTGAATTAATGTCACCAAACATATGCATTATGGAGCATTGATTAGCTAAAACGCTAATTGCATGAACCAGAAATAAGTCTCTAAATGCGATTAATTTACATCAAGGCACGCTAATTATGTATCAATCTAGTGTCCCTTGCCCCATGTTGTTTGCAGACAATAATAGCTTCATTGAGTTAGTGTCAATAAAACCAAACAAGGAGTTAAATCTAACCTGAAACCATAAAGACAGACATACTACACACAGAGTCAACAAGTTTGGTTAAATAAGTCTTAGAACTTGAGTTTTACCTATCTTTATCAATTTACTGCAATCAGATTTGACATAATCATTACACAGAAATAACATCAAAGGCCACGGTAGCCACAGAGATAATAGAGAAGATGACCATATATAGATAAAGACTGAATGGCAAAAAGAACATATTCTTTAGCTGACCCAAAAGAATTGGGATTGACATTTAGTTGAGTCATGAGGCGTGGTGCCCAGTTGATCTATTAATTGTTTTCATCATTATTAATTTCTTCAATGACCAAGTTTAACCCCCCCCCCCCCCCCCCCCCCAAAAAAAAAAAACTTTCTTTCTTTCAGTTCAGGAAGTACACATAACCTATGCATAGACTCTGAACCCATAAAATCTATCATATGACTATTAAGGTTGGCATATAACATAGGCAGAGCCAAGGGGAGGAAGCACCCCCCCCCCCCCACCTCCCCCAAAACTCCATGCTAGTAGGATATTTATGCTATTTTTCCTCCCTTTGACAAGTAAAAAATATTCCCTTCAACAATCTTACGAACATACCCAATTTCACACCCTCATTAGTTATCAACTTACGATGAGAGCAATATCACTTTCACATGAGTTCACCGATGATACTATTTTTATTATGCACCAATCACAACTTGACACATTAGTTGGTTGTGAAATTGGGTTTGTCCCTAGAACTTATTGTATTCCCTTAGTATTAGAACTAACAACACTTGATGATATAGCCTTTCACTTCAATTGAAACTCAACGTTCCATATCCCATATCATGACACTTTTTAGTCCAAAGCAAATTGGTCTTCTAACATTAGTTGAAACTCAAAGTATAGCAAGTCCTACATTTAAACTCAAAATAAATAAATCACAAGTTATGTCTTATTTTCTCATGATCATTAAATCACTAACGCCTCCAACCCATCACTATCCTTTTTCTCCTCTATCTCTTATAATTGCGTACACAACTTTGTTATACTCATGGGAATTTAAATGGGATGTAGAGTGGAGAAGACAAGGATCGAACTCAGGATCTCCTGCTCTGATACCATGTTAAATTACCGATTATCCCAAAAGCTTAAGCTATTAGGATATGGTAAATTTAATCATTTAACCATATACTTCTAACAAAATCCATACTCCCCCACTGGCAGCATATGAGTAATGAGTCATGTCCAAGTTGTTTCTATTATCTTTTTTTATTTCAATATTCAAAAGTTCCAATCTTGAATGCAAAAACCATAAGTAACATACAAATGCAAGAAATCCCAGATAATCTATCAAAATCTGTAAAATAAAATTAAAAAAAAAAAAAAAAAATGAGAGCAATGATGAAATATACCTGCGCTGCAAGAAGTTGGAGGATCCTTCTGCAAATCCTTAAGCTCCTTCGAGATACGCTTCGACGCCATGATGGTTCACCGGGTAAATCGCTTGAAGATATATTTACCAGGCCAAAGACCTACAAAATGAACAGTACACAACACACACTTGACAACAATAATCCTTATTACACAAAATCGGTATTGATTTCATGGTACAACATTGGAGATCTAGAGTTAAAATAACAATATCTTTCAATATCTAACAAGATTTTATTTGGTTTGGTTTTTTTTTTTTTGAGGTGTGTCCAACCTAGAAAATGGTAGAAACCTGTGTAAAAAAGCATGGAAAAGAAACAGTAGGATGTACCTGCGAGGTGGGAAATGGCGATCCACAAGAAAAGCGGTAAGATTAATGGATTCCTCAACCCCACCCTTTTCGATCGGTGTCGGAATGAGGAATCAGGGAGAGAAGTGAAGTTGTTTCTTTTGGACAGCTTTATATATTGGTTCCCAAAAATAAATAAATAAAAATACACACCCGTTTTCTCGTTGTCCTTCTTATCCGTTCCAATTATTGTAGATAATTTATTACTTGTATTTAATTTCTTTTAACCCATTTGTTTAACTTTATCCCTTTTATTTACCATGACACCTTTTTGTCAGTGAGAGTTAATAGTAATAAATACTTAATAAATAAATAACTTATTAACAAAACAAATTTTATAAATAGGGCTTATTGTTTTTTTTTTTGGAGAAAAAGTCCATTGAAGTATTATTAAGAAGCTAGTAAATTAGCATTAATAAAATTATCAATGTCTAGAAGAATAAGCTACATCTAAACTAAAAGCGGAGAAAACAACTTAGCTTTCCTAGTTAAGGCATCCACTGCATTACCTTGTATAAAAGTATGAGAGAAATACCAATTTTTAAGAAAACTTACAATCGTCAAAGTATCCTTAAGTAAGTGACCGAAACCGGAATTAAGTATATCATCACAAACTCGTGTATTGTCATATACAATCCAATTATAAGCAATCACACAATTATGAGCATCACATTTGCCATTATTATTTATTGGGTTGTTTTGAAAAGAGAGAATTGTTGGTTTATATCGGTAAAAATTTCATCAATTTAATAGCCGTGTCAAAACTCAAAATAAAATAAAAACCAACCTAAATGAGGGGGCTACTTTACATGATCTCTCTATGTGTGATCAATATTTTTATGGCTAGTTGAAGAGGATCAATGTTGTTGTTTTAGTATATTAATTGGTTTTTGGTATTCCATTATCTTATATACTCCTTTCACTCCTATTTGTTGTTACGATGTTCTACTATTGCCTTGCGTACCATTGTAGGCTTGTAGCTATTAATTCATTTGGATGAGCTTATTTCCATCTTAAAAGAGAATGGAACTTTTCAAGACATTATCTTTTTAACAAGGGTATAGTTGTGCTTCTCCACAATAAACAAAATAAGTTCATCCAAACACACACTTATAAACATGATGGTATTAGAACTCTTGATGGGTTTGATTATCATTGATATGCCTAATAAAAAATATAAGTTAGTTGATGAGAATTAGCCAATTTCATAGTTAGGGTCTTAAGGGTGGATAAACACCAGATGAACAGACCTTCAACATAACTCAACAAACCCGATCATATAAAGTCCAACATTAGGTTTCCCACATTGAAATCCAAGAAATTTGACTTGTCTGAAAGGGCTTTGCCCAATCACTTATTCCCCATTCATTCCCTTTGCATGTTGTTGTTCCACTTTTTCATGTTGTTCCCACTCCCTTTCAACCAATAACCCGTGGGTTTTACCAATTGAATTATTAATTTGAAGCTCATCATATTGGTCGACAACAGTTTCAGCTTCCTTAAATTCAACGTGATTGAGTTGGTTGATGGATTGACACTAAACTAATGCTATGTTTGGAAGTTTGGAAGGAGAGGAGAGTAAAAGGGAGGAGAGTAGTGGGGAGAAGAGTAAAGAGGAATGATTATTCTCCACCTTGTTTGGATGTTTTTAAAATTAAGTAAAGGAGAGGGGAATAATTAGCCTTTTCATAATTTGTAATTTTGTTAATATGGTAAAGGTAAATTTGGTAATTCATTTGGTCATGTATTTTTATACTATAATCTCCCTCCAAATCTCTCAAATTTGAGAGAATTAAAAATGAGGGGTTAGAAGTAGTTAGAATCCATCAAAACCTCTCCAAATCCCTCCTCCTCCTCTCTTAAAAAACATCCAAATAAGGTAATTTAACTTTCCCTTCCTCTATTCTACTCTCCCTCCATCCAAACAAACTATAAAACTTGACCAACCGGTTGACACCCCCTATTCATTTTCATAGGTATATTAGAGATATACACTAATTTTTTTTTTTTAAATTTCTATGAATAAAAAAATATGGAGGGAAGCATCCAAATAAACAAGATAACATTAAAAATGTAATTAGGAAAATTCAAAGATTAAACCTTGTCCATAAAACCTCGTTGAATTATGAAGGGAAAGAAAAAAAAAAGTAATATACTATTTTGGTATCTAAACTTTACCAAAAGTTTGTTTTTCGTCCATAAATTTTAAAAATTTATTTTTTTCATGCCTAAACTTTGTAAAAAGATTTTTCAATAGTTTAGAGACAAAAATAAGGATGAAAAAGAACTTTTTTTTAAATAGTTTAGGGATAAAAACAAACTTTTTGGTAAAATTTAATGACATAAATAAAACATTTTCAATAGTTTAAAGATAAAAGATGAATTTTTCAATAGTTTAGGAACAAAAAAATTAAACCTTTTTAAGTTTAAGGATGAAAAACAATCTTTAGATAAAGTTTAAGAACCAAAATAATATTTTACAAAAAAAAAAATCTATAAACACTTTTTTTTTTTTTTTTTTTTGGGATAGACTATGGACACATAATTTGATGGTTCATGAACCATAATTTGGTGGGTAGGAACAGTGGTGATGTCCAAAGAGTAAAGATTGATGTCCTCCTTCGACGGAGCTGTGTCGGTGATCACGTGGCTCCCGCGTGCAGATGCACCTCTTTCACATTCTTGAAAGTTGTAGCGTATTTCTTCCGCAACAGGTATCGATCGAAACACGCTCGTGACTCGAATACCCAATCACCGTTAAACAAGTCATCATCTTCAAAATGAAGCAATCCCTTACTTTACGGACCACTAAACAAAAATACAACAAACCAATCACAGCCGCCCGATCTGCATAATCACAAACTTTGCAATAAACGCAAAAAACGTGCGAGCACACTGAAAAGCTCTGAAGAAGACAATCAGAAATTTCCAAAAGTAATAAAAATCTCACTGCAATTTGCAAATAGATCGTTACCAAATCCAAATTTATAACAGTTACTTTTCTGTTTTTTGAAGGTTGTTCAAATCAGCTCAAAACGCACCGGATTGAATCTGCGCAGTACGTTTCTGAATCGTTTCGCTTTGATTTCGATTCATAGGGCTAGGGTTTCACGGAGCTATACATTGCGTTATTCTCACACAGATTTTTGAGCTTGAAGAATTTGAGAGAATATGGAGGACGAGAAGAAGAAGAAGAGGAACAAGAAGAAGAAGAACAAGCAGAGCAAAGCTACGGAAGGTGTGGGAGGAGCTGGCGATCTCGATTCTGGAGAACCAGCTTCGTGTTTGGATGATAATCATGGGAGCAATGGGCAAGATGATCATGTTGATGGTCATGTTCAAGTTTCTGATGCTCACAATGGCAGCGATGTGCAAAATTTGAATGTGGATCTCAATGGACATTCGCTCAATGGCACAGTAAGTTTGGATTTTTTTTTTCATTAGCTTTGCTTGTTCTTGTATCGTATATGCATATGTGTATGTGAATGATTGCAATCAGGTTTTTATGCTATGCACTTTTGGTTGATTGAAAGAAACTTTATCAATCTCATAAATTTAAGCAAGTTTCTCAAATTGAATGATATGTTTTCGGCGATTTTAGATTCGTAGTATATGAGTTTATCACTTGTTTACAAACAACAAATATAGGACGTTCTGTCAAAAGGCGTAAGTGTAGTAAAAAGTAAGAACTAAGAAGGAAGTGAATGAGAATAAAGAATTCAGTAATGAGGAATGTAAAGCGGGATTGGTATTCTAGGAGCAAAGAAGGCGCGGTTGAAATTTTTATCGTTGGTATTGGTACTGAAAAGGCATGTTAATTGTCAAAGTGAAATATCATGTTAGCCCGTCAGGGGTAATGCTTCTGGATTTCCTGACAACTGGTTATCGCAGGTGGGTAGAGGCGAGTCCAAAGGGCTTTTCTTTGGAAAGTTTTCTTATGTTATAATAAATAAATAAATCATGAAGTCGTTTATTGCGACAATTATGTAACTTACCACGGAGTATAGCATAATCGAGGTTAATTCAATCATTCATCATCCAAATTAATATGCCTCTTATAATTTGGTTTGTAATATGCACCTTCTGCTATGTACGCTGACTGATATCAAAGAAGGCAGAGACAATGTGTGTTACTCATTTTGCAATTATCCATGTATTCACAATCCTTCGAGTTTTCTTGCTTTGCTTTTACTATCTTTTCATGGTGTACAGCTTAGCATTTTTTCTTAAATGTTGGTATGCAGTCCATTTCAGTGGAAGCTGAGAAACAACAGAGGCTCCAAAGGGAGGTGAGGGCAGATACGCCAAATTATGTTATGTAATTTCCTGGAATTTGATTTGATATTATATTGTGACGTGCAAGTTGATTGTCTTTGCTACAGGCTACTTTAGAAGAGACAATTAAGCAATTACAAAGTGAAAATGATTTGCATATAAAGAAAGAGGTATTGCAATTTAAATTTTTAATCAAGAAAGACCGGTGAAGACTGCCTCTTTTTCTGGCATTTCATTATCAAAATTGTATCTCTTTTTACAGGTTTCCTTGCAAGAGACTGTCAAAGAATTACAAAATGAAAACAAATCGCTCATAAAAAAAGAGGTAATATCATTTAAATTTACTCAAGAAATTGGAATATTAAATATTTTGGGAAGTTTATGTAGATGTGCTTCTAAATTTATATTGAAATTCCACATTCTTTCACAGGCTAGCTTAGAAGAGACAATCAAACAGTTACAATATGATAATAATTCATACATACAGAAAGAGGTATTATAATTTTAAGTCTTTTTTCACCTTACCTATCAAAATTTTTTATAAGTCTTTTACTTATCAAAAATTTTAAGTCTTTATTTCACCTTTCACCTTGTGACTGTATATTTATTCTGTACTTGTTTACAAGCTGGTTTATCTAACTTGATAATTTACAGGCTGGTCAAGAAATGATAATTGTACAACTACAGAATGAAAAAAATTCTTTGCTTAATAAAGAGGTGAGTTGAATGATAGAGTTAGTGTGAAGTTCGTCAATTATTGACTTAAGAGCACATATGTCTGCCTCCAATTCACTCCCCATCAGCATTGCATTTACACTTGCTTTTATTTTTATTTAAAACAAATTGTTTCTGATCAACTTTCCAATTCAAAGTAATCGAATGTTATGCTGCATGCAGGCAGGGTGGGAGGAGAAAATCAACCAGTTACTAGACGAGAAAGCAAATTTGAGTTCAAAAGGGGTACTTCTATCATACTTCATGACTTTGTTCTGGTCTAATAAATTTTTTCTGATCACCATTCAAATTCAAAGTAATCGAATGTTATGCTACATGCAGGTAGGGTTGGAGGAGAAAATCAGCCAGTTACTAAATGAGAAAGAAAATTTGAGTTTGAAAGGGGTACTTATTTTATACTTTATGACTTTGTTCTGGTATAATGATCTGTTTCTGATCAACTATCCAATTCAAAGTAATTGAATGCTATGCTACATGCAGGCAGGGTTGGAGGAGAAAATCAGTCAGTTACTAGATGAGAGAGCAAGTTTGAGCTCGAAAGGGGTACTTATTTTACACTTACGACTTTGTTCTGGCCTAATAATATCTTTTCCCCCTTATTGGTTGACTGTATACCACTTCTTTGGGTTTTTGTTTATGTATGCATGTGTATGTTTGTAATGTTTGTCCAAGAGCATTGGGGTTCAATGATGAATTTACTTGTACAATGTTCCACAGGCAAGTTTAGAGGAAAAAGTCAAACACTTGGAGAGAGAAAAAGAGTTTTGGATTTCATACGAGGTAAACACTTTTTTAATTTTTATTCAAGTTTTAGGTACGGATATCAATTTTTTCAAAAACTAATGCCTATTATTGTTTGACAGATAGTTCGACTAATTAATGAGTTTAAATGTTGTAGGGTAAACTATTTGGTTGTAAAAAAGAATTGATGGAAAAACAGAGAATTTTTTTCTCGTGTTTTTATTTCTTAATATGTTTCTTTCTATATTTCTTCTTATCTTTATTATGTCTTGTGCAAATTATGTTTGAAAGTTATATAAAAAATATGTTTTCCAATGCCTTATCTTTGTGCATATTTGGTTTGTTTGCAACTTTCTAAAGGCAGTGTTGCGTTTCCTTTTCAGAATTCAAGCAAAGAAATGATTGCAAATCTGAATGGTGATGTCACTAAACTACAGGCACAGGTACATAGCTTCGTTGTTCTAATTTATCTTCATGAATTTCTCAATTTAATTGGCTTATTGAATCTGAGGGCATGTGTAAATATGGTCATCTGTTTTTCTTGAGTGGGTAGGAGAACTTGTATAAGTTAATTGTCTGCTGATTTGCTTTTATCTTAAGAGCCTAGTAAAGTCAAATTTTGACCGAGTCAGGCAGACCACCCAAAAAGAAGAGAACCAAGTCAGCCTGTTTCTGTTGTTTTGGGTTCCAAACTTCCAATCAGCATAAAGGTGGTGGCATTAAACAGAAAGGCTTCTCGTATTTTGTAGTGAAATTGCCTTAATTTATCCACAGAATTTGTTTGATTGTGGTGTCCACATCGATAATTTTTTAACTTATTCCACTGGTGAGAGGGAAATTAAAAACAAAGCATTTGTTTCTTTATTCCATGTGCATTCTATCCTATGGTCATGACCATTCCACAGCATAGCTCTGCATTTGTTCTGATAGGGAAATTAAAAACAAAGCTTGACAGGTAATGGAGGTAGAAGAATTCAGGAACAATCTCCTGCAAGAAAATCAAGGACTGATGGAAATCATATCTGGTCTGCAATCACAAATCCAAAATCTTGAGAGCAGTATGTCCTCTACCAGCACATCAGATGAACTCAAAAAGGTTTGGTTCTTGTACTCATTAGGTTGTCATACTTGGGAAAGGATCCCCTCCCAATATAATTTTCCAATTTCCTCCCATTTTAATTCAGATGCAAGACTCATGATATTTAAAAAATCCAATGGCCTTAAATAAATAAAAAAACACATGTAAATCACACAAAAACTAATAAATGCCAGGTTTGTGGAGGTTTTTGCCACATTGCATAGTGGTGTATTTGGAGGGAATGGAATGCTAGAAGCTTTGAGGGATGCGAGTGTTTTATTCCCAAGATTGAATCGTTCTTCTTTCATACTTTTACTCAGAGTGGAGTTTAGCTTTACAAACATTTTCATGTTATTCAATTTCTGACTTGCTGGATCTTTGTAATTTGGGCTTGATTGTTTTGTTCCCTTATTACATTTCTAGTGTACTTGGGTCTGTTTTGTTTTCAATAAATTTTTCATTACTTATAAAATAAAATAATAGGTCTTCCGTCTTTGTTTTTTATTTTTAGCCTTCCAACATTTTTGCAAAGTACTCCTTACAAAAAAGGAAGAATAACTGCTTTCTGCGTTGTTTTAGATCGCTTCTGAAAACGAGGACTTGAACTCTCAGATGGAAGCAGCATGTGCACTGGTTGATAAACTTATCACAGAAAATGCAGAACTTGTTGAGAAGGTAATAAACAAGCCCATCTGTGGTTGCTGTAGTGTACTGCTTTTCATAAAATATATTATATGGTCTTAACGTGTAACGTTAATCACTTAATTGATTGGTGATTTTGGTTTGGATATAGTTATGCTATGCAGCTACCCCATTATTTATTGTTGGATAGAATTAGACTGATTGACATCGGGTTAAAGCTTTATTTTGGTGAAAGCATTTTTACTCTTTTAACATTCTATAAGTGATCGTTAGACTCCATTGCGATTTGGTATAATTTTATATCTTTTTCTTCTTCTCAGGTGAATGAGTTGTATGTTGAGCTTGATCAACGAAGTCCAACAGCTGGTCTTCCTTCAGCCACTGTGTCTGATCAGATGGTTGAAATTGCTGAAACTGCCAGATTCGATGATTTCTTGTTGGAGTCCAATGAGAATTTGTCTGTAACAGGCAAAAAGTTGGAGTCAGGTGAAATTGTTCCAATTCAGGTTGAGACTATTGGTGGTGATACTGATAATGTGGATGTTGAGCAAGCTCCAGTAATTCTCAGCTCCTTTGCATCTGAAGAGCCTGGAGAAATTGTGCAAATTTCATTGGATGAGAATGAAATTCGGGATTTAGGGATACAGGTTGCTAATAATGATGAAAACACTGTCGTAGAGCTTTCAGATGCTCCCTTGATTGGCGCTCCATTTCGGTTAATATCATTTGTTGCTAAATATGTTAGTGGTGCTGACTTGATCGACAAAAACTCTAGTCATTAGCAATCTATCTTAACATTAGCTTAGATTTGACCATATTGTTCTTTTATACAAGAAAGAAACAGTTATCATTTATTGATCAAAGATGGGCCAAATTTGGCCAATTCTTTAATACCTGCATAGGTATCATTTTGTTTTATTCTTGAGGATGTAAACTTCAGTGGAATGGCTAAGTGAGTTATTATTTTACTTGTTTAAAAGCAGAAACAATGTAGCTCAACCCTTAATCTAGACGGTCGATAGTTTGTCCTTGGGCGTGCAAATGAAGATGTTATAGAATAGTTTGAGTGTGATGACTGATGACCGATCTCTATCTATATATATCTAAAAGCTATATCTATATATATCTAAAAGTTGAGACGTAGCATTTAATGTTGCTATGCTCCTGTTACGCCATCTCATTAGTCACGTCATACTATTTTTCTTTTTCTTTTTCTTTTTAAATCATTTTCCCTTTATGATTTTTAAATTTTTTTTTATATAAAATAATTAAATACAGATCATGGACAAACATTTATTCATTAGATACAAATATTTGACTATTCAGCTACCCAAATTTATTTCAACTTTTCATTTTCTTCTTTCTAATTTAAAGGAATTGTCAAAATTGAATAATTCATTTTTTTTTAATGTCTCTTCATTTATCTACAGTTATAGTTTTTCCTCTTCCAAAATTTTAGTTTTTCACAACCTTATCTCTCTCTCACTCATACAGTGATTATTTATTTAAGTTTTACAATGTTATATATACCAATGCACATTCTAGATACAATCACCCATCATCTACGGCAAAAAATTAAGCGCAATACTAATTGTTCTCCATATATATATATATATATATATATTTTTTTTTTTCAATTAAGTTTTAGTTTTCTTCATTTTAAGAAGACATCAATTGTTTTTGTCAGAAACTTTCAAAGTTAAGGTGACAATAGAAAGACCATTGAGGTGAACAAAACACACAATCAAAAATGATATTTTTTTTTTTTTTCATTTTCCTTTCTTTTTAGTATTCTTGCATTTTTTGAAGTGATTTTGTTGTTTTTCTTTCCAAAATTTCAATGATATTGACTTTTGTCATTGTTAATTGACTTAAAATTGTTAATGCAGTTTTATTTGGCCTATCATTGTTGTGGAAATTCCTGATGCTAATATGAAACATATTGATAATGAACATTTTTTGTGCTTATTTGTAGAGTGTCAAAAATTATTCAGTGTAGTAATTTTGTTATTGTTGCATCCTATGTGTTTGGTAAAATTTCTTTTAGAAATCTTATGTGTCTTTCTTAAATCTGTTTATTATTTTTATTTTGGTCATTCTATTACAAATAATAGGCATCTCCATCATTAAATTTTTAGCTAATTTGAGCTTTCTTGGTAAGCTTTTACTTTGCTTAGTTGTCATCTTTAAGAAAAAAAGACAAAAAGAGAATAAGACAAAATATAATTTACTCTAGATCATCATTATGCTATTAATGTTTTTATGTATAGATACTTAAGGAACTTGATTAATTCTTTGTTGGAATTTCTATTATCCTTACGTCTAGCCTCTTAGATTAATCTTTAGGGTTCAAACCCCACCATCCCCCTCCACCACCATTTACATATGTTTCTCTCTCTCTCTCCATATATATATATAATCAGTTGTTCAAATTAAAAATTCTCATGTGTTACTCTTTAAAGATTTTTTTTTGATAACCTTTAAAGATTTTATTAGATGTATAGTTGGTACTTTTGGTTTATAAAACGAGATCAACAAAATGTGATTTTTATATAATTATATCTAGACTATATTGCAATGTCATGATGGATGGATTGGTCTTATTTTACTATAAAATCTAAGTAATCATGTGGTTTATAAATTTGAAGAGTTATATAAAGTTTGCTTTTTGCATTTTATTTTATTTTATTTTTTTACTTTATGATATATGATTCATTGATTATAATCTATTGCATAGTTATCTTTATATACTTTTTTCACTTATTTCAATTGTGAGAAGAAAGAGATGTGAACCTATGTTTTGGAGAAAAAATATAACTATAAATGTTGAATCGCATACATCTGTATAGTAATAAACAAAGTATACATGGTTACAACTTGGTCTAATAGTTCTCACACTGTAAATTTAAAAAAAAAAAAATTTATTGCATTGTGTTTTCATACATATTTCACTATATATAATACCCAACTACAAAATATATTTAATTTGTTAGTTGTTGCACTAAAAAAAACTTCTAATTTCAAATAACATATATTGACTTTTAAAAATATAAAATCTAATATATTAATTCAATAATTATCCAATAAAAAATAATCATATCAAATTTTACCGTGCATCACACGGGTCTGTGACTAGTTTATATAATATTTAAAACTTAAAGCACAGTATTTACCGGTGCTATGCTTCTATTGAGCCACTCAGCTATGTCAACATAGCATTTCGGTTCACATCAGTATATTCTGTCCACTTCAGTAAACACATTTCATATTGTACATATGGACATGCGTGAAAATATATATATGCTCCAAAGAAACGTTTTATCCTTGATAATTTTACAATAAATATTAAGTGGTAAGCTGTCATTAATTATAATCTAGGCACAATATTGTCATTACTTTTTTACCCATCAATAGTAACTTTTTTTTTTTTTTTTAAGAAGGAAGACAACTTAATATTATTAGCCAGAATCGGCGAAAAGAACAGAATAAAGATGGGGAGGAGCATCCTCCATCCAAACAGTCAAACCTCTAACATGTCTAGTTAGGTTATGAGCAACCTTATTACCACTCCTATAAGTATGAGAAAAAGATTTTTTGTGATACTTTTTTGCCTCTTTTGTTAAAATTTCAAGTCTTAGAGGCCATTATGTGATCGATTTTCTTGGCAAAACAATTTAGGACAACCTATCATGTGAATGACAGAGGATCAGCACACACATATATATAGAACAATTTTATGAACATTCATATATAGTCAACTAGTTATTATCTTTATGAAGCAATATTATTACAATAATCACAAAAGAGGAGGGAGGGGGGTGACGCTAGACAATTTTTTTTTTTTTTTTTTTTGAGAAACGGATGCTAGACAATTAAATGGTTAAACTAATGCCCTAAAAAGAATCGCGCAGTTTTTTTTTTTTTTTTTTTGGAGAAACAAGAATCACGCAGTTGGACATATTATAGAGTTAGAAAAGGTTTTTATATGGGAGCTTATGCAGCTAAAGCCTATGGAATTCTAGGGTAGAAACTTGAGATTATTGATGAGGCAAAGGGAGGGCGATCATGGGGTCTCAGTATTTGAGCCCTTGGACTTGCCCTCTGATGGTGATGGCCTATTCTCTGAATCAGATGGCCTGATATCATCAATCATCCTTATAACTTCCCCTATTGTGGGTCTCATGTCTGGCACCTTTGCAACACAGGCCATTGCCATTTGAAGCATTTGCACCAACTCTTCTTCAATATCTTGGTACCTCATTAGTTCTACATCAAATACCTCAGAAGTCCATTCCTCTCGTACAACGGATTGCACCCACCTCGGAAGATCAACCACGTCATCTTGTCCCCATGATTGGACTGGTGATTTGCCTGTCAGCATCTCAAGGAGGAGGACACCAAAACTGTATATATCAGATTTTTGAGTACATTTTCGACTTTCGATCACCTCAGGAGCTCTGTAGCCTGCACTCCTAGTTGGGACGGTAGGCAAAACCATCAGAGAACTCAAACCAAAATCTGATACGCAGCCATTGAGGTCTTGTGTGAGGAAGACGTTGGAGGACTTGATGTTGCCATGGACAAATTTCCCACCACCTGCATAATGGATGTGGGCAATGCCCCTTGCAGTTCCAAGGCAAATCTTTACTCTGGTTTCCCAGTCTGGTGGAGTTCTTCCGCTCTCTCTGTTTCCTGTAATCATATCATAAACGAATGTGACAAGTGACAACTGAGAATAATCATATCTTATTCTAGCAAAAAACAGTGAATAACAACAGTGTGTAATATTTAACCCCGTGATTGTATGATGCTCAAAGTCAAAACATCAAAGAATCACTAATTGGGAAGGAAAAAAAATCCAGCACTTGAAAATTTCAATGTTCAAGTTAAATGAGATTAAGAGTATGATTTCTGTTTTTAAGTTACAACTATTGGTGCCAAATAGCATTAAATAAAAGGAAGCAATTTACTTTTAGTATGCTTCTAACATTCAAGAGTCTAAAAATGTTACATGGTAAAGAAGGTTAGGCAATCATAGGATTATCATTCGTTAAATATATAATTCAGGAAAGCAGAATGAAATTGGAGAATATAATTGGAAAGTACATACCATGCAATAATGCGGAAAAGCTGCCTGATGCTATGTAGTCATAAACCAGGAGTCTTTCATCCTTGGAATAGTAATAAGCACGAAGAGGAACAACATTTGGGTGCGGACCGACCCTCCCCACATTTTCCATTTGTTGTTCAAACTCTCTTTTCCCCACTGCCACTTCTCTCAATCTCTTCACTACCACTGTTATTCCCTCCTCCAAAATGGCCTTATAAGATGTCCCATAACTCCCCTTTCCTAGAACTTCAGCCGACGCTCTCAATAAATCCTCAAGATCAAAATTATAAGAACAGCCTTCAAAGAAAACTAACTTATTCTTCTCAGCCTCTTGCACCCCACTCCCAAATTCCTCCTTGGGCTTCTCACTTCTTCCACCCTTTCCCTTTGTTCCACTGCTGTTTTCACCACCTTTTTTCTTTAAACAGCATATCACTATCACCAGAACTAAAAGAATCAGAACTGCAGAACCCCCTATTGCAATTGCAATGATAGCTCCTGTACTTAACTTCTTTTGGGAACCACCTCTAGGGGCAGGTGAGACAGTGGAGGAAGGGGAAGGTGCGGGTGAAATTGAAAGACACTGGTTAAGAGGTACCCCACATAACATAAGGTTCCCTTCAAATGAGGATGGGGGGAACTTCTGCAGGGCTGAGGGTATTGAACCATTTAGGTGGTTGTAGCTCAAATTTAATTTCTTAAGCCTTGGGAGGCTGAGATAAGAGATTGAGCCAGTGAGAGAGTTGTTCTGGAGATACAGGCTAGTGAGATTTGTTAAATTGTTAACTGTGGCTGGAATGTTTCCTATGAAGGAGTTGAAGGAGAGATCAAGGAAGATAAGCTGGGAAGGGAAAGAAGAAGGAATACTACCTGAAAAGAAATTGTGTTGAAGGTATAAGTAACGGAGGGAAGGAAGGGAAAGTAGGTCAGTTGGAATGTTCCCATTGAGGAGGTTGGATCGAAGACTTAGGATTGTGAGTGCATCCAACTTTCCAAGGGTGTTGGCTGGAATTGGACCAGCAAGTCCAACACCAGGGAGCCGAACAGTTAGCACACGGGAGCCATTCAGGGTGCACTTTATGCCAACCCAAGTGCAGACAGGGGTAGCAGGATTCCAGTTGACTTTCCGACCATGAGGAACGTTAGAAGCAAAGCTAAGTAGGGCTTGTTTGTCTGAATTAAGGTCAGCCAGATGTTGAGGAAGGAGAGAAAGGAGCAATAGAAAAGGTAATGCAGCAAAAAAGATTTGCAGCTTCATAAGTGGAGTTTGTTTGGAGGTCTAGTGAGGTGATTAATTATGACTCTGAAATCTCAGCAATTATTCTTTATCCCCTGCCATAGTAAGAAAGCTTTCAGAATATAGCACTTGAATCATTTTCTCCTCTTAACACTAGGGAACAATAATGCTAAGCATTTAGTGATAATTTTAAAATACAGTGAATGACTATGAAAATCCATTTTTAGCAAGCAATATCCATAAAACCAAAGATTCAAAAGATTGGGCCAATAAATAATAAGAAAAGCTAAATTTTGTGCAGATAAGAAAATTGTTTGAACAAAAAAGGACAAAAAAAGAGAGAGAGAGTTAAAATAAGGGCTACAAGTTGAAAATATATATAAGGTTGAAAAAGATCATAATTAGCTAATAAATATTCTACCGGAGAATATATAACCATTATTATTTGTTTATTTTTGAAGAAGAAGAAGAACATTGAAATATTTGGTGTATATTTCAATCGAAAATTCCAACTTATCTTCATCTCAGCCCTAAAGCCGAAAAGAATCCAGTAAAAAACAAAAAAGAAGCCACTTGGAGTAGCTGCATTAAAAAATTAAAAACTTCAGGACAGATAATATTCAGTGATAGCATGGAAGGTATGTTAAGGCCATCTGAGTGTTATGAGAGAAAACGATTAGATGTTCAGCACTAAGTAATTTAAACACAAACAAATAGTGAGAATAATTATTTCATCAGAAGAGTATTCTTTCCAAATGCTTGCAAAGTTTTCAATTTCTTTTTCCATGACTTCTCATAAATTGATTGAGCCCAAAGGAAAAGGACAAGGTAAGGTTTCCCTTTTATGCATATTTGACAATGAAAGATCCAAGTTTGGCTTGTGATTAAGTGACGCGAACACCACATGTGTCCTAAAATGACCATATGTGACTCTTATTTTTTGTCCAGTGCACTGAAGCATTGGATGAAAGCTTTGCTACAAAGGGCCACATTGTTGCCTCGGGTACCAATACCATGCCTTTATCTTGGATTAAAAGTCAAAGACTTAAAAATACAGAAAAACATTAATCAATATTATCTAAACCTACAATCATAAAAAAAAGTAAAAGCACAAGCATAATTCTTTTTCAACAAAGAGAAAACAAAAGCATTAAAGAATCCAATGCAAAATGCTGAAAGAATTCCTTTTTCAGCTTTATTATTATTATTTTTTTCCTTTCAAAGCGTAAAGAAGTTTCATGCAATGGAATCTGGACAAAAGAAATAATATGCTCAAAACCTTTGACAAAAAAGTTAAAAATAATATTGAAATGTAAGACAGTTTTTCAATTGTCAATTAGACAAAAACAGAACAGGAAGTCAAGACTATTTTTGGTCCCAAAAGCAAGTTCACCCCAGTTTTTAGAATTGAGTTGACAAGGATGTTCTTGAAATCAATAGCTTATTATTCGGTGGATAAATAGACCACTTTTTTTTTTTTTGGTCTTGAATGAATCTATTAATTGGCATATTGGAAAGAAAAAAAAATGGAGAATGAGAGTATTATCTTCTACTTTTAGAGCACATGGTTTTTGCCTAGGAGTAAAAACAAAAACTGTATAGAAGGTAAGCAATTTAAGTGTTCCTTTGTCCTTTTCCGTTGACTAAAATTGAGAAAATTCAGTTAAGAAAAATGACTACCAGCTGGAGCCAGCAATGGAAGACTAACCAAAAAAAGAAAAAAATCTAAAATTAAAATTAAAATTAAAAAAGAAGAAGATGAAGATGAACACAACCATGCCTATCAAAACCAAGCTCAACCAAACATTCACTCTGGGATCTAACAGATCTGTTCAAAAGACTCCGTTTCTCTCAGCAATTAGCTTCAAATTCACATGCACTTAATTTGCTTAAAAAGCTCATTGTCCGAGACTCCTTATGGAATGTAAAACAAAGTATAAAATCGAAACAGCTTGTTTTCATGGAAAACTAAGAATTTTAGTTGAAACATTTTGATTCTGGAAAATAATGGAAAGAGTATTATCTAATTCTAAGCCAACCGACAATCGAAAACATGTAAAGCAAAACTGAATTTCTAAACAACCTGAATGCATAATGGAACTCAAACATACAATTAGATCTAACTACTTCAAAAAGAACCTCATTCTAAATTTTCATCTATCTAATAAATCCAAAGCTTTCAATTACTAAATCAACAAAACACAGAGAGAGAGAGAGAGAGAGAGAGAGAGAGAGAGCTCAAACCTCGAATTTACAAGAATGCCAGACCGAACCGTCCATGAGAAGAACTAGTTTAATCCGAATCCGAGGCTCAAGAGTGAGAGAAAAAACTCGGAGCTGAAAGATCACATGGAAGTGAGTGAGAGAGAGGGAGAGAGAGAAAGAGATAGAGAGTACTATATTAAAATGGTTCTGATAGTACAAGCTTTAACGACATTTCTTCAGGAACACGCTGTGGACTAAAAAGAAGTCGTAGTAGTAAACATTAGTAGTCGTTTGTTGTTGTTGTTGTTGTTGGTTTCAGATTCAGATTCGCCAGCAAGCACAGATTCACATAAAAGGTTTTTGCTATGCTAACCTTAATATTGAACCTTCTTCGTCAAGCTAACGCAGTGAGCTACTCACTACACGGATCTCGATGTTGTAAATTGTAACAACGTTATTCCTCTGCTTATAAACCACTTGTCCATTTCTTTTTTCTTTTCTTTTTTTTTGTTCTCTCTCTTCCAACGTTTGTGAATTGTGAGAGAGCTGAGAGAGACAAACCCAATGCCACACAATTATGAACACACCTCCACCATTTTGTTTTGTTTTTCTCCTTCTTTGATTTATAATTAATGTAGCTTATAAAGTATTAATTATTACTATTTTTTATTTTAGGTAAAGAAGCGGCATCCGAGTCTTTTTTTTATTAGACTTTTTTTTTAAGGATAAATTTTTCAACCTATTCTATGTTAATAATTCCTTCTCATTATGTTAATACAATACTAAGTTTCTGGTGTGGGTCGAGTTCGAACCCTAACAAAAATATTATACATGGATGTGATAGATTAAACTTGGAATCTTCTAAATTTTTTGAGGGCCCAAACCATTGAATACAACTGTTGGGGTTATATAATTAGTTAATTACTAGTAACAACTGCTAAATAATTGATTAATAAATTATTTTGGTCGGATTCCCGCCCGGTCAATATGGGATTTATTTTTTATTTTTAAAAGAAAAAATTTGACTCTAATTTATTCGCTTGTATTGTGGAATGTGAAATGCGGTTGACCTACAGTGACCAACAAATGGTTATTCGCCACATCATCGCAAAGCTCGTGAAAACTATGATGTGGCGGTTTTTTACAGCTGGTTTTACATTATTGTACATTGTGATGGTGTTTGTATCTGAATACACTTGGAGCTGTAGATGGGTGTTTAAATTTCAATTTTATATTAATGACGATGGTTTGTGTTGTCTTATTATGGATCTAATTGAAAATATATTGTCTTTTTCTGGCTGAATCGATAAAAAAAGCTTACGTTGGTTCTTATTTTAGTGCTAGAAACTGAAAACAATGAAAGAGAAAGGTGATTTTTTTATTTAAAAAAAATGGCTGAGATAGATGAGACAACATGGCGTCTGTCTGGCATAAAAAAAATTATGTGGAAAACAAAATAAAAATAGCATTGTTTGAGAACTCTATTTTTTTTTCCTTTTCCTTTTTAGCATTTATTTTAAAAATAAACTCCATTGTCTTTTGGCCATTTGATTTGTTTAGTGTTTATTTATTTTTGTTTGTTTGATGAACTTGTTTTTTGCATTTTGCTAAAAGTAATATGTCTACTCTTAGAGATAAAAGGTGTAATAAACATTTGCACCAATTATTAAAATGCAATTGCCAATTGTAATCATCAATTACTGAAATTATGTACACTATCTAATATATAGATCACATCAACAGCCACTTCAATTGGTATGTATATAAAAAAAATGGTTTCAAAAGAGTAACAAAAGGCCAAAATAAAATTGCTTATTTTTGTGCCATAATATCATGAAAAGACAATGACTTGATAAAAAGAAGTACTAAAACAAATTTAATCTGGGTTTGGATGCAATTTTCACCGATTGTTCATTTGTTAACAATTAGTTAAAGAATAGCTATTCAGGAATAAAATATTTTAAAAAATTATACTGCATAAATAAATTTAAAAAATGAAAGGGAAAACTAATAAGTGATAACCAATATTATCATGAAATGAAACGTTGCTAAAGTAAAATAGTAAGATCATTCATATTCGTGGTACTAAAAAATTTAGTTTTCACTAACTCAAAAAATTATTTTATTTATTTTAACACCACACTTTATAATACACTGTATATCTTATCCTCTACTTTAGCATAGCACCCATTAAAAAAACATAAAACACACTCACAAAAATCCATAGCAACCACTGACTACAACAACTAGCCAACACAACCCAAAGACCACCACTATACAGCCTATTAAAATAACTACTAAAATAACAACTAGCCACCACAACCCAAATCCACAACCTTACCACCACCACTAGGCAAAAAAAACAAAAAAAAACAAAACACCAGCCACTGTCGAAAATCAGATGAGACCAACAAAGAACCACTAAAAATCATACTGGACCACCAAATCCCCACCCGAAAATTAGATTGGACCCATGAACCGCGGTGAGAGAGACAGAGGGAAGAGAGGGAATTTGAAAAAATATTTTATTTGTGGGGAGAGAGAGAGAGAGTTAATAAAAAAATGAGTTATATTTTATGTAGTTGCTACTGTAGTAGCAGTTTATTGTAGCATGTTGTTAAAAAAATTTAGATATAATAACTTTGATAAAACTTAGTTTTTGAGATTTTAAGAGCTAAAATAAATTTTTTTTTACTATGATAAAACTCCAATGTGAATGCTTTAATTCCATTACGTTGACAAAGCCAGGTTGGTGTTAGTTATTGAGGTAGGGAAAGGAACAGCAAAAGTACCAACCATTAATTATTAGGACCCACAGCAGAGAAATATGAGAAAGAAGTGGTGATGATATGATTTAAAATTGCTATAATCTTTGGTTTATTAGCATTATTTTGGTATGGGAAATCAAATCATCATGAAGTTCTTCCAAAAGGCAATGAAAGCAGTTCAGATTTCAGCATAGGATCGGACGCATCTATCTGTTGCTCACGTTTCATTTCAAATCCATTTTTTCGTGGTCCCTTCTCTAGGACCATGAACTTTGTGACAATGATCTTTTTTTTTATTATAATCTTTGGGTCAATATGTCATCAATAATCTTAAAGAACTCAGAGTCCAACTTTTTGAGAACCGTGATTAATATTATAATTATTAACTCTGTTATTTCAGCTTCAGATGCCATGTTTTGGAACAAAAGGTTAGTGTCAATATTTGCTATGCATGTGTTTGGATTTTTTCCCCAAGTTTAAAACTTACTTAAAGGTAACTAAATAGTATATTTTAAAAGGGTCCGATTAACGTATGCCTTTAAATATATATTAATCATTTATTTTTAGAAATTTTTTATAAAATTTTTAAAAAAAATTGTCAAAAAAACTAGTTATTTTGTTTTTCATATAAAAAATTTTCTAAAATAATTTACTTAACATATGTCCTAAAGACATTAGTAAAACTCATTTTAAAACTATGTATAAATAATAAGTTAATAATAACAAGAAAAAAAAAAGTTAATTGAAACACAATCAATATATGACATGGTAGTGATTAAAATAGCTTGATGAAGTGCCCTTGTCAATAGGTCTTAAAACTGTGTATAAATAAATAAGTTAATAAATAATAATAATAAAAAGAAAAAAAAGGTTAATTGAAACGTAGTCAATATATGGCATGAAAATTAGAATCTAGTACAATACTTAAGGTTGCACGATGTGTAATTTATCCACTCTTCTCTCACAATATTTTTTTCACTCTTCACTTTTTTAACTTATACTTTTTTATTTTCTAAACTTTTTTTTTTTTTTTTTTTTTACATTTTTTAATCGATAATTAAGATTAAAAATTAATTTTTTGCAGCTACCAACCTCAACACAACACGTGCAATTCCTTTCAATCCATGGCATGGTAGTGATTAAAAAAGCTTGATGAAGTGGCTTTGTCAGTAGGTCAGACATGGTGCCCACTTCATTAACTAATACCCCGTTCTCCTACGGCATCCAATCTACTAAATTGTAGTTTGGGGTGCCAACAAAAAGAAAGATACAAAGCCTAAAAGGCTATTTTATGTTTACATGTTTTTCAGCGCCATTTGTCAACGGCTGTAGGAGGGAGAATCTTATTATCCGATGCTCGTGAGAAAGTAGAAACTGAGAAGTGAGAACAGTCCCACTCTCAAATTCACACTTGATTTAACACATTAACGTAAGTTTAAGACTCGGTTTGTCAAAGATTAATTTTGCCAATTTATTTTACTATTTAGCTTATTTTTATTATTATTTATAAGTTTTATTGCACTTTTTTGGTATTATTCATGAATTTTACTGTACTATTTCAGCTAATTTTCATCTTTATCTACAGTACTTTCAGCAAAAAAATTTCGGTTTCAGCAAAATAAGTGGATTTTAGTGTGTGTTTAGCATGATTAATTTTGCCAACTTATTTTACTATTCAGCTTATTTTTACTACTATTCATGGGTCTTACTGCACTTTTTGGTACTATTTATAGGTCTCACTATACTATTTCAACTAACTTTTACCTTTATCTACAGTATTTTTAACAAAAAGTTTTCAGTTTCAGCAAAATAAACAGATTCCAAACGGACCCTTGAACAGACCCTAAGTGTGAAAAATGGTGTCCCTAACTTATTCAAGTGCTAATCACAATTTCAAAGACTCTAGGGTTTGGCTCAAGTTCCAAAGATTTCATAAAGTTAATTTAAACTAATATGATATACCAGTGGCGAAGCCAAAATTTTTATTTAGGGGGCAAAATTAAAAGACAGTATTAAAAATAATGAACTTAAAAAATGTTAATCAATATTAATAACAAAAAAAAAAGTTGCAAACAAATGTAATTGTCATACAAATTTTAATATAAATGAAAACTATAATTTATTTTTTTATACCTAGTGCAATTTACTCAACAATCATCATTGTTTTTTCATATTTTAAAATTGCTACATGATTTTTTTCATTCTAAATATTCTAACAATTAAAGTAAGAGATTAATCTAAATACCTAAGGTTTATACATGTAATTTGATTTATTAAAATAAATGAAAAAAAACCAATCTAAAAGTGTAAAAAATATAGCAATATACTTACAAAGTTGTATACACAACTCAGTACTAGGGGTGTGCATGGGTTGGGTTGGGTCAGGTTAAGGGGATTTTTTGACCCAACCCACCATGGTGGGTCAAAAAAAATCTAACCCAACCCAACCCATCACATAAGTCCAACCCAACCCAACTCAACCCAACCCACATGGGTCGGGTTGAACCCATGGGTTGGAAAAAATTTTTATTTTATTATTATTAAATTGAGTAAAAAAAAAAATATAAATATATTTAAAAAACCCAAAGATTAGTATCAATGTAACTCTTTAAAGGCAAACAACACTAATGACTAAACAACAATAGTAATTTACTAGGGTTTGTGTGAACTAATTGGCTTTTATATAGGATAGGAAAAGCTAGTTATTTTAAAAAATTTATTAATTATATAATATATTTTAAATATATATATTAAATATATGGGTGGGTCGGGTTGGGTTTGGCGGGTTTGGAATTTTATGACCCAAACTCAACTCGACCTACTATCAAAAAAAAAATTGTAACCCAACCCAACCTGCCAAGCCCTAAAAACTGACCCAACCCGGCAAGTTGGGTTGGGTTGGGTCGGTTTTGGCGGGTTGGTGGGTTGGTTGCACACCCCTATAGCTCACTAGTTTGTTCTTAAAAAATATGTAGAATTCAATAATTCTTTCTCTCTTCTTTTAGGTCTTTAAAATTTGGGTATAGCAAATTTAGAATTTGATACTATGAAGAGTCAAGAGAGTGGAGAATGGAAATAAAAATGAAACTGGATTGAGCTTTATGGTTTTAGATTTTTCTTTCTCAAAAAAAAAAAAAAAAAAAAAGAAAAAGAGAAAAAAAAAGAAAGATTTAGTAGACTTTTAAGTAGTATTCAATTTGTTATTTTGTTATATAACTAGTTAAAAATCTGTGTGTTGCACGGTTTTATCATAATATAAAAAAAAAAGATAAATAGAGAAAAAGAATCGTATGGTAGGTTCGCTTTTTTATGTTTTTTAGGTGTAGTAATAGAGTTTAAATAAATAAAAATAAGAATGAGATGGACCCCCCCCCCCTTTTTACATGTATTATGTTTGACTTTTTTTTAGGTGTAGTAATATAGTTTAAATAAAAAAAAAAAGGATTAGATGGACTTTTTTTTTTCTACAGGTATTACGTTTGCTTTTTTTTTAGGTGTAGTAATATAGTTAAAAAAAAAAAAAAAGGATTAGATGAAGAATTTGGATTGTAATCAAATTAAGATTATTATCAACTTAGAAATTATAGGAGAAGAAGAGAAGAACAAAAAAAAAAAAAAATCTAAATTATTTTTTTAAAATCTAAAAACATTTCTACAATTATATCTAGTGAATTGTTTATAAAATGCATAATTATGTATATTTGTCCCTATATATAATATATCTAATTACAATGATTAGTAAAATATTTTCTAATTTTTTAATAATTCCTTATTTATATATGAAGAGGGGGATTTGAACTCTAGTAGTTAATTGTTTTTAATACTTGCATGAATAAGGTTATCCTAAAAGAATTAATTCCAAATTTAAGTTTAAAAAATCAATTGTACTACACTTAAAAGAAATTCAATTTTTATGTCTTATTTTGATATTTAAATAATCTGTTTTAGTGTTGGTTTTATTGAAATGGTTATATCACCCACTTAGCTGTAAAACTAACATATGTAGTTGTAAGGACTAGATTTGAGTCTCTAGCCCAAAAGGTGGATGGACTTCGGCTCAAAAAACCCAAAACAATAAATTTATAAAGAGTGGATTGGAAAAACTGGGCTAGAATGAGTTGGACAACAAATAAGGTGGATTCTAGAGACAGAGAAAAAAAAGATGGACAAGTTTTAACTACATAATACCGTCCTCGGCAAGGTTTGAGGAGATAAATTCTTATATATTGTTCTTAAGTTTGATTACAAGTTTAGTTCTCAGATGCTACAGTGTTTCTATCTTGATTTTTCGATCCCCTTCTCCCATTGCCTCTCCTTTCTTTTATACTCCCCTCTCCATTCATCTTTGTCCTCCACGTCTATGCCAAATGGCTGATGTTGATACTTGTCCCATCAGCACCTTCCATAACTCTTCGTGTAGTAGCTGTAAGGTTGATAAGTATTGTACAAGTATCACCTCCACATTAATGCGGCCAGAAAGTTAGCTGCAGTGCATCTAATGCGGTGGCAGCAACTTTTTCCTTAGATATTTTAGGACTTCCCCCTGTCCTCTGTTTCTGCAATGCCTATCCATACCAACAGAATTTCCTGGAATGTTCCCCTGAACTGCAAACCATCTCTCCTGTTTTCGGCCTTGATTAGCCGAGGAGGCATTCATCCTCGACACACCCTCCTGGGTCTTTATGACCAAAACTAATTTCTTCATTTACTAACATGGACTCCTTTGGCAAAGTTTACTCCTCTTTGGACGACCCTTCATCCTCGGATTGGACCTCAGGCCCAATATCTACATAAATAGTGAGCTCCTGGCCCAATACCCCTACAGTAGTAGTATCCACATGTAACATTCTAACTTACTAATAAATAAATATAACACCCTAACTTATAGTAATGTCTTTAATTGTATTGTGTTTTAGCCTTTAAGAACACATTTATTAATCTTACACATGAAAAAAATAATGAATTTAATAATTAAAATATTTGAAAACAAAATTAAGCCAAAATCCCAATTCATTAATGAAAAACAATCCAAATTTTTGAACTTAAAAAAAAAAAAGGGAGTTAAGTAAAGATAGACTTACATAGGAATTTGAACCGATGGATCTAATTTAGCCTAGCCCACACATAAGAACATTTTTAGATCCTTCTTATTCTCTTATATCCAATTTCATGTTGGCAGCAAATTTTGCTTTTAAAGAAGATATACTACATGGAACAAAGCACCAAACAAAAACCACAACAAAATATTGATGTCAACAATAAATATTTATGTGATGAGAAAATAAATTATACAAATATATTGCATGTTTTATAATCTACTGAAAGGGAAAACATTTCACATTATTACATTATAGTAGAATTCCTTTGGATAACTCATATTGAAACTTTATAAGCTACCATTAAAAATGTGTAACGTCTACAAAAACAACAACAACGAAAACTATAAGGTGCGATGAATATGATATTAAGAGAGACAGAAGTTTATATTTTCAGCATAATCTGTAAACACAAACATAGAATTTCAACCTAACTATAAAACTTGTTGATAAAAATCATATAGTATATAATAAAAAGGCAACAAATACACAAAATCTATTCAATTTGATGAAAAAAAATAGCTGCAAGGTTGTAGGTAAGGAAGAGAGAAGAAGGGAAGACTATAGAAAACAATTGTAAGGTAGGTAGTAGAAAGAAGAATATGCCAAAAAATTGTGTGTATATATATAGAGATAATTTTAAATTGTGAAGAAGTTGATATGAACAAAATGAAGGAGTTTAGGTGAAAATCAAATACTTTCTTTTGTTACTTTATTATTAGGAAAAAGATGACATATGATGCATATTTATCCAAAAAGAAAGAAAGAAATGTAGTGAAAAAATAACAAAAACGTAGGTTGATCACAATAGTCAATAGTATTTGTGGGGGTATTTTTTGCTCCTGGGCATGCTTATTGTGCAACGTCCCTTTGGCTATTATACGATCCCACATCGAAAGAATCTCTCTCCCCCTTAGGCCTTATAAGCATGAGCCGAAG
This sequence comes from Notholithocarpus densiflorus, assembly GCA_030021035.2. Classification (NCBI taxonomy): domain Eukaryota; kingdom Viridiplantae; phylum Streptophyta; class Magnoliopsida; order Fagales; family Fagaceae; genus Notholithocarpus; species Notholithocarpus densiflorus. Next base: position 2,571,833 of record JARYZH020000046.1, read on the forward strand.
AAGTAAGGGTACCACTAGTCTTACTTCTTCGGCTCATGCTTATAAGGCCTAAGGGGGAGGGAGATTCTTTCGATGTGGGATCGTATAATAGCCAAAGGGACGTTGCATACCACTAGTCTTATTTCTTTTATTTATTTTTTAATTCTATCTTATTTACTTTTAGGTATAATTTTAATCTCTTTT